>JAGMWU010000031.1:1414832-1553366 GCA_018697195.1 Certhia americana
AATCCTTTTTTTCTTTCTGTTATAGTATGTCATATAGCATCCTCTCTCAAGACTGAGGACTTGCAGGTATCTATGAAGACAAGCCTCCCCTTTCTTATAAATAGGATCTTTATTTCAAGAGTAGTGAAAATAATCCATGAAAATGCTGTGTGCGGATCTTGAGTTATAATGGCTTTGGCTCCTCATTAGGAAAACAAAAAACACATTGAGAGGTGAATGAATATGAACAGTAGGATGAAGTGTTAGGAGATGTCTAACTCACAGAGTGACTTAAATGCAAGAATTTTGTGACGGGCAGATGGACAGTAAGGCGCTGAAATCCCGAAGCCTCTGCCCAGATCATGTGACACAACAGACACAAGCATTCACTCACCATTGCTAGACCCGGGACATTCTAGCCCTGGGAGGTACTTGGTTGCTTGGAGTTTCATAGGATCACAGAAGGCTTGAGTGGAAAGGACCTTAAAATCCATCTCATTCCAACCCCTGCACGGGCAGGAACACATTCCCTACCAGGTTGCTCAAGCCCCATACAGCACGGCTGGAAAAACACTACCATGGATGGGGCAGCCACGTTTCTAGGGCAAAAGTATGCCAGGCCTCACCACCCTCACAGGGAAAATTTTTCCCGTATCCCACCTACTGACAACAATATCATCTGTTCACAGATGGACATCTTCCTGGGTAAAGATTACATTTTCTATAAAACCTGTGTATACTCATAAATTATATTGCAAAAAATTACTAACTCTAGCAGTCCATATTCTGAAATGATAAATGATTTAAGTACTTCATACCCTAATTGTTTCACGAAGTATTGCACAAATCTGATAGGTAAGAGACTGGGTGCCATTTTTGTCCTTCAGACTCCTTCGGGTGGTATCAAGGTACAATCCCCAAAAGCGTGTATCTCATGGCTTGAAGGCAGTACTCTGCAGGGGGATTGGTAGCAGTATTCAGCACTTGTAATTCTAAACTCACCATGATTATAGTTATAGACTGCTGAGGCATGCAGGGTTAGGACTTTTTACTCTCACCCAAGGCCTCTGTGTTCTGAGGCTGCTGGCTGTGCAGAGCCCTGGCAGGGTTTTTGCAGGGTTGTGCTGGTGAGTGGGTCGTTGTGCTCTGACCCTCTGGTGAGGAAACAAGATGGATCCTCCTGAAGTGGGAGGACTTGGGTCACACCTCTGAAACTAAAAGAGTCACAGCAAACCAAGGAAATAGAAGGCAAACAAACTCAGAACTCTCCTTTTTTTTTTTGCTCCAGGGGGCATCAGATGTTTCTGTCCCCACGATTGCACACAATGGAAACAAGCAGACTTTTGCTCATGGAAGGCCAATTCCCAATCGTTTGGAAGTCAGTGGGAGTTTGTTCACATTCAGTGGGCTTTGGATCAGGCCCAGAAAAGTCGGCTTTATAAATATTAGCATTGCAAGCTCAAGCACTATTTAAGTGTCAGTGATGCCTCTCGAGGAGATACTGGACCACACTGCTTGTTAGGAGCACAGGGTCCCTGAAACTCTGAGGCCAGAGTTTCCTGACAGGATTGTAGCTCCCTGTCCACAGTCACTTTACTGCAACTATATCTCCCAGATGCTGTGCATCTGGATACTGTAACAGAGGACTGTATTACAAGCCCTCCTTGCCAGCCTGGACTGTGCACTGATAGTGAGGAGGAGCAGGTGTCTCAAATGGGGTAAGCGAGAAAACTATTAATCAAGTCACTGCGTTTGTTTTAAAATTGGTTTAACATTCTGTCTGCAAGGTATTTATAAACATGCTCATCATAAAAATGTTCTGACACCGTTAGAAAAGCTGGCAAGAAAAGAGGCTGATGAAAAAGCATTTCAGTGTGAGACAGGCAACAGCCGTAAGCGGCTCGAGAATGACATTATATAGCACAGGAAACAGCAAACAGGATCTGGCTACCAAGGCTTGAGAGCAAGGATGACGGAGTGGAATTTTTTTTGGCATGCGTAACAAAGGACAGAATAGATCATTCTTAAGGGTGTTTTTTCGGCTACTACACAGTGTACTGCGCTGATCCAAAGCCGGGTGCTACAGAAAGGAGCGCTTTTCTCCTTGTTTCGGACTGAAAATACTGTGTAATTACTTTAACCACTGTTTGCCGTGTAAAGAGTACCTGGCAATTCGCGGCAGGAGCCATGGGCCCCGCGCCGAGATCTCCCGGCAGGCAAGGCAGGCGGAGCAGCGGAGCAGGGCACGCTTAGGCGCGGCCGGCGGGTGGAGCGGAGCGGAGCGTGGGCTGTACCCGGGGCGGAGCGGAGCGGGGCTGTACCCGGGGCGGAGCCGGAGCGGGGCAGTGGCCCGGGCGGAGCGGGGCTGTGCCCCGGAGCGGAAGCGGGCAGTTGCCCGGAGGGGGCGGGGCTGATTACCCGGGGCGGAGCGGCGGCTGTACCCGGGGCGGCGCGGGGCTGTTGCCCGGGGCGGAGCGGGGCTGTACCCGGGCGGAGAGGTGGCTGTTGCCGATTGGCGTGTTATGCGTGGGCTTTGTTGTGTTAGGGCCGGGGCCGGAGCGGGGCAGTGCCCGGGGCGGATAGGGGGCTGTGCCCGGGCGGAGGGGGGCTGTGCCCGGCGGAGGGGAGCGGGGCTGGCACGGGCGGAGCGGGGCTGTGCCGGACGGAGGGGGCTAGTGCCCGGGGCGGAGCGGGGCGACGGGCGTGCGGCGGGGCAGTACCCGGGGCGGAGCGGGGCTGTGCACGGAGCGGAGCTGGGGCTGTGCCGGGGCGAGCGGGGCGTCACCCGGGGGCGGGAGCGGTGGCTGTACCCGGGGCGGAGCGGGGCTGTACCCGGGCGGAGCGGGGCTGTGCCGGAGCGGAGCGGGGGCTGTGCCCGGGGCGGAGAGGGGCTTTACAGGGCGGAGAGTGGGGCGTACCGGGGCGGAGCGGGGCTGTACCCGGGGACGGAGCGGGGCAGTGCCCGGGGCGGAGCGGGGTGTGCCCGGGGCAGGAGAGGGCTGTGCCGGAGCGGAGCGGGGCTGTACCCGGGGCGGAGGCGGGGCTGTGCCCGGAAGCGGAGCGGGGCTGTACACGGGCGGAGCGGGGCTGTACCCGGGCGGAGCGGAGCGGGCAGTGCAGGGCGGAGCGGAGCGGGGAGTGCACGGGCGGAGCGGGGCTGTACCCGGGGCGGAGCGTGGCTGTACCCGGGCGGGAGGGGGCTGTACCGGAGCGCGAGCGGGGCTGTACCCGGGGCGGAGGGGGCTGTACCCGGGGCGGAGCGGCGGACAAGTGCCCGGGGCGGAGCGGTGGGCAGTAGCCCGGAGCGAGCGGGGCTGTACCCGGGGCGGAGCGGAGCGGGGGAAGTGCCCGGGGGCGGAGCGGGGCTGTTACCCGGGGCGGAGCGGGGCTGTGCCCGGGGCGGAGCGGGGCAGTGCCCGAGCGGAGCGGGGCTGTACCGGGGCGGAGCGGGGCTGTACCCGGGGCGGAGCGGGGCTGTACACGGGGCGGAGCGGGGCAGATGCCCGGGAACGCCGCGCCGACTCGCTCCGACCGGGCGCAAGGGGCAGCTTGCGAGCGCGGCGGAGCCGGGCCGGCGGGCCGCCCGCGGCACGGAGACGGGGTGAGCGGGCGGCGGGCGAGGGCCGGGGGAGCCCCGGGGCCGGACCGGGGCGGCGGGGCGTGGCGGCGGCCGCGGGCTCCGTCAGCCAGGGCGAGCACGGGCGTGTTCGCTTTAACCCGTGGCATGCACGAAACTATGGACATTGAGGGAAAATTTCTGCTGGCAATGAAAACTGTATGTTCCCAGAGAAAGGCGGCAAAGCTGGGCAGGTGGCTGAGGTATTTCGTTTGTGGTTTGAATTGTTTTTAGGAACATGTGTATAATGATCAAAATTCAAGTAAGATTACGACAAAAACCAACCAACCAAACCAACCAACTCTTAACTTCAGACTGGAGTTGCCAAAAACCTCAAATCAGATACTTGACAGCAAATTCCACTTCTGGAATCGTTTAAAGTCATACCAGCTGGTAGGTTTTAGGAGGTAATGGAAGTGGGATAAGAGTAAAAAGTCAGGTGCCAGGGCATGAGGTGAGGGTTTCTGGAACACACCAGTGGTAATTTGCAGTCCAGCAGCTGAACTTTAGCTCACCAGATTGGAAAATGCGTTTTTATCTACATCAGTTTATCATCATTTAGAGGTAATTCCTATGGAGTTCTGTTAAATTAGTTTTGTCAAAGTCAGACGGAAGGCGTGTGTGAGAGGATGCATGTGATAAAGTTTGTCCTCAGAAGAAACCAACCTTATCCTTCAGCCAACAATGAGAACTGGGGTGAGGTGTGAGACTCAGTTGATGACTGATGAATCTACAAGGTCAGGTATATCAAGATACCCATGAGGCTTTAAAATGCAGAGGAATTTTTTTTGTATTTCTGTTAAAAAAAAAAAACAAACACACAAAAACCACACAAAAAAACAAACCAAAAAAAACCCCAAAGCTTTTTTAACCTGGGGATTGTGCACTGGAAGATAAGACTGTGAGATGCTTGTATTCAGAGCAGCAGAGAAGCTGCTAAAGTGGTAAAGTGCATTCTACATTAATTCAAAAGAGCTATTTACTGAGAATCAAAGCTGCTGAGAGATATTAGCTGTTAAAATCTGTTGAAATTTGCGTATAACGTTAATTTTCTTAATCTAATTCCCATCTTATGTCAGAGTTATGTTAAGGAGATAAAGTAGGGACTTCACAGCTTGACAACTGCTTCCAGACAGGAAGCAGAGTAAACACCTGCAATGACAAATTATTATTGCCCTTTCCTTTTGTTATAGTCTACCAAAATTCACAGAAATTGGTTTATTTTTGCTGTCACACCAGTAACTGCAAGAGACTTGGCTTCTTTGTTCACATGTGGCAAAGATTGGGTTCATGCTGCCAGCTTTTCATGTTGGGCTGAAGGAACTAATTTTGTATTTCAGCTCTAATCAAAATAAAAACTCATCTGTGTCCTTTTCCCATGTTGTTGGACAGTGTCTGGGGAGACCATGCACTGCCAAAAGAGACAAGTGGTGCTTGAGGATGTCTAAACTATCTGCTCTTGCTTCCCAAGTCTCTTTGGGGACAACCTGTCTGAACTCCAAAGCCCCGAGGTTGTGTACTCGTGCAGGCATCATCACGTGCTTCAAAGTTCAGTTTCCTGGTATATGCCTTTTTGTCAAAATAGAACTAAAGGCTTCTTTTTAAAACTTCTCTTCACAATGGAGCTTTTTTCCTTCACGAGGTCACCAGATTGATGTGAGCTCATTTTCATTGTGTTTTTTTAGTTTCTTACATCCTTTTGAGTGCGGAACTTAAATGATGTCTGATCTGAAGGAGAGTGTGAACTCTGGAAAGCAAATATCTTGACAGCAGACAGCCTTTTATAAACCTGGTAGTGTCCAGTAAACACAAAAATAACTAAATCAGACATTCCTGCAATTCATATTTTTACTGAAAGGCAGCAGATGAGAATTCTTGAAGATAACTTGTGAGCCCAAGAAGGCTCAAGAAGCAAAAAGATGTCAGGAAAGTCCAATTGCTTTCTGTTCTTTGAGATGCAAAATAAGAAAATTGATACTGTTTTCTAAATTTTTATTCTGTATTTTAACTCTAGCTTTTATAATACCCTAGACTCTTCCCTGCAGAGCTTTTGGAGGGAGATTGCTTTCAGGTTCAGAGAGTTGTCAAAATTTTTCTGACATGTTTATGACAGAGAACAATACCGGGCAGGGAAGGAAGTGAAAACCTCTGTAGATCACTTATTTTAGCATTATTCTAGGAAGCAGCTTATGTGGGCTCAATACACAAAAATCAAACTGCAAACCTGCTAAGTCTGCTTTTGAAGAGTGATTATGGTAAAGGAGTGTTTAGTTAATACAGCTGCAGGTGGACAAGGCTCCCGCCATCTGGGCCTTGAGCTTTGTCTCATTTTCTTCCAAGGCAGTTCGAAGCTAGAAATCCATTGGACTTTTTGGAGAGCACTGTGCACAGAACTAGTACACAAGCTGAGGTGACCAGTGCCTGCAGCAGATTGAGGGACCTCACAGCTAAGCTGTAGTGGGTAGGTTGCTACCTGCCAAGTTCATGATGATTTTCCAGACTTTGAAAGCAGTTGTAAGTGAAAGGTCCCTCAGGAAGTCTTCAGATCCTAATTCATAGCAATTTTCTCTGCAAGAGGGTAAAATGCAGCTAGAATCTTATTGTACGCTACTTTTTCAGGTCTAAGATGAGTTAGGGGATAGTTCTATAAGCTTGCTACTCACTCCTGAGAGAAATAGGAGAGAAATACCCAAAAATTGCTTGGGATTGCATCTGTCATATATTTAGGCTTAATTTTCTGTTTCTTTGTTTTGTTTTTTCTTTTTCTTTCTTTCTTTTTTTTTTTTGTTTTGTTTTGTTGTTGTTGTTTGGGGGTTTGTTTTTGTTTGTTTGAGGGTTTTTGAGGGGGGAGGGTTGCAGGGTTTTTTGGGGTTTTGTTGGGTTTTTTTGGTTCCTTTTGCAGAGGCCAGTAAGGACTTGATGGTATGAATCCAGATTTTTCCAGGTATGATGGTTTCATTAGCTTGGGCTGCATTTCTGTGGAGGTGCCTCCTTTGCCAGGTCTGGACCGCTTGTCATTTCCCCTTACACCTTGCATTGAGCCTGCACAAATTATTTTGAAGCCAAGTGAATTGCATTGAGGAACTGGCATAGGGTAAAATCATCCCCAAGTAAAACCAAAAAAAAGTTTGGTTTAAACCCAAATCTTTTCCTCAAGCTGGTTCTCTGTGAAGTCTCACAAACTTGTGTATTGAGCATGGCGGGGTAGTGGCAGTGAAGTAGGAGAGCTGGCCAGGAAGGGGTGGAGGCCAGGGTCCAGTCTTTGAAAACTCTGTTGGTTTACACTGGCTCTCAGTTGTAAGGAACCTGTCTCAGCAGGGGAATTTTTATGCTGGAAAGAGCAGCAGTTTCATTTTAAGGACTGTAGTGGATCTCTCCACCCACTGGTACAATCTTAAAGGAAACACATCTGTTTCTTTTCCCACTGTTCCACCAGTCCTAGGCTTTGTTCAGGTAAAAGCAAACTTAGAAGAAAGGAGATTCTAGAACATCAAAGAGCTAACATCCACAAGTCAGAACAAATAGTCCATCTTGATTTTCTGTACTGTAGGGTGTAAGTAACATGTACTTGTTCTTTGAAATGCTGAAAACTGAGTCATTATATCACAGCATTATCTGAAAAATCACATTTGTTTAATAAATTTAGACTCATTGGATGTATTCCAGACATTACTATGACATAACAAGTACAATAATCCAATGGGGGTGCAGTTGAACTGAGGGGCGTGCAGTTGTGAACTGACTCCTCCTTAGCTGTGAATTTAGAGCCTGTTGATAAGAACAAAAGTGTCATAAGATTTCTGGAGTCAGAATTGTTTATTGTGCTCTGTGATTTATATCCTGCTTGTATTTCTGATGTCTCTTTCACGTTTCTTCCCTGTAGGAGAAAAGCCATACTTTCATGTAAAGGAAAAGCAGAAGTCAAAAGTCTTACTTAAAAATAGATTGCTCTTTAGGAAGTCAAAATCACGTAATTATTTCTTACTAGTAAAATTAATTATCCTTGTTCTAGTTAATATTAATTGAGTAATTGAACACTTCAATGGAGTATGTTGCAGGTGCAAAGTTTACACATTTCCAGTGCTGTTTCATTGCAGTGCCACACACTGCAGGTTCTGTTGTAACAGCTGCAGCTTCTTAAGTTTCAGAAGTACACCTGCGTGTACAGCCCTGGCATGCCCAGCACAGGCTCTGGTTCTGGGTCTAGGATTTCTAGTTCTGGTTTTAGAACAGTTCCAGGAGCTGTTCCCCAGCCCAGACTGGGGCCTGCTGTGAAGCTGCCATGAAGGGCTGAAGATGCAACGTGTTGTTCTCCACTGGATGCATCCTGGGCACTGCAGGTGCACGCAGAGCTCCTCTCCTCAGGCCTGCTGTGTGCTCATGGTGTGACTCAGTGCTCCTGGTCTCACATGCTGACCTGGCTGTAGGGTGTTTTCCACCTTTACTAGGTGTCTGCAAGTCTGTGTTCTGTGCCCTTAGCCGCCCTCCTCATTTGAATAAAGGATTACATTTTATTATGGGTCTCTGCTATATGCATGCATTCACCTTTAGTATATCTGTATTGAAGTTTCATATTTAATTCTGCTGGCACTCTATGGCAGGTTTTTCTTAAGTAAAAAAAATAGAAATGTCATAATTTTCCCAGTTTTGAAAGTCCACTTAAGGCTGTTCTGTTGGTGGTCATTTTGGTACTGTTTTCACCTTTGCTGATGATTACGCCTCAACAGGTTTGTCCAGAATTAAATAGTGATGTCAAGAACTCAGCTCATGTTCCCAACTGGTTTTCCAATATGCTTTAGTTTTAATTCAGGAGTTTTATTTGGAAAAATAGGAAATATGTTCAAAGAGGACTGCAGTAGTTCCATAAACTTCAAGACTGATTGATGTTTTACTGAAACTGGTTTTGATAAGAACTAGTGTCTTTGTTCTGAAAGTCAGTTCCAAAAATAAAACATTCTTCAAATACTTTTCTTTGTGAGGTTGCTGCACTTGTAGCCACAGGTATGGCATATGCCTTCCAACCCAACAAATGCTGATGCTTTGAATCAAAACAGATAAGGAAGAATAAATTGTGAAAGATAAACTGCTGTATTCAGGTTATTTTGTTTGTAATAAGCAGAGTTATTTTTATCCCTGAGGTACTATAAGAGGTTTTGGGACAATGGCTTCCCTGTTGTTCATCTATGCGTCTTCTTACATATTTGGACGATCCTTCTGCAGGGTTTGAAAGATGAATCACAGAGTTTGTGTTTAATGTTAAACACATTTACTTGTATTAAAAGCATGGAAGCAGAATTCCCCAAATAATCACTTCTGTGTGACTTTTCTTGTGAAGTTACTTGTGGTGAATTGAAGCAAGGAGAAAGTGACCCTCAGTATTGGTACTTTAAAAATAAACCCTGAGCTCAGCCAGCATGAATCAGGGCTGTGCTGTGGAAGCCGGAGGTGCTGATGGTGTTCTGGGGATCCAACTGGCTGAGGCTGGCACCACCCTTTGCTCGGGGCTGGGGTCTTTACCCTCTGCAGCTGCTGAAGGCAGGCTCAGGCAGGGCAGGCAGAACAGCCGGCTGCAGTCAGGTGAATTAGTGTCAGTTCTGCAGAGGAATTGGCATAGGGAGGAATAAATATGGTGGCAGAGCTCTCTCTTAGATCCACTTGTGCCTGCAGAAACACAGGGTTCCTCAGCAGCAGAGCAGGAGGAGTGCAGCTTAAGGACTGACCGTGCTTGTCAGAAGACCAAGAGGACCACCAGGGCTAAAGCAATGTGAATAACACTGTCTGTGTCTGCCGGGATCCCTCATTAAAAGGGTCCCACTGTGTTTGTAGTTAAGCCACACTGTAATGCCAGAATTGCTGGATAAATAGCACAGTGTGGTTGCAACCTTCAAATCTTGGCAAGGAATACACCATCCTATAGGGATTTGTTTATGTACAAGGTAAAGCTCCACTGGTGGCAGGTTCTCTTCATGTTAGGCACTACTCCAGCAAAGAAAAGAGGACAATGCCTATGGAAAAAAATGGACTTTTACATTCTGCTTTATAAGCTGCCCCTATCACTTTAAAGCTTAAGCTTTTAAGTTATCTATGCTAATGAAGAATAATTCATACTCACATTTCTTTTTAAATGAACATCATCATGTGATAGAATGTATTACTCATTAAGCAGTAATGCTTGTGAAAAGTGAGTCTCAATGCTTTTACTCTTGGAGAAAGGGAAATCTCTATCAGTTGCTCTTTCAATGTTTTCAACATATTTTGCTTTTGCAGTAATGTTGGGAATGTAGATGTTCTCAGATAAGCTTTTAAGTTTTGTGTTTTGAAATGAGAAATCATAAAAGCATATACTCGTTTTACAGGTGGGAGTATAATTTAAAAGAATCTTAATTTTAGCCTAAATAATTATTTTTTTTCCTGAGCTTTGGAACAGGCTGGGGAGTTTGCAGGAACAAATACCTGGGAAACTGATGGAACTGTTGATTCTGAAATTTAAAGCAAACTCATAGAAAGTAATTAAAGCTCGTGTCTTTCCTGCATAAGGGAGGAGAGTGAGGGTTGTATGAAAAGTCATTCACTGCGTGTGTAGGTGTACTGTATTGTAATACAGGATGCCTCCCGCAACTTCATGCAACAACTTCATCCCAAGTGATAGTAATCACTTTTCTAATCTGTGTTGCCGTTCAGGATGATCCAATTCCACTTTGCTGTTTCATCTTTGTGAGGTCTGTGGCAGAGGTTGCACAGATCGGTCCCTTGGGCTTCCTTATTTAACACAGCAGGTTCTCTGGTTTTCAACCAGGATCAGTTGTTCAGAAGCTCAATGCTTCACTGAGGTCGATGGTCAGAGGTGCTGGTGTGATGAGTTAGAAACCGTGTCTTTGGGGAAATGGCCTGGTTGGGGGAGAAAGAGGGTTAAGAGTGCTTGATTCACTGTAGGGATTGAGGAGCAATGGTGGTGCTTTGGACTGCAGGGAAGAGAGGATTGTGGGTGAAACTACAGCCACAGAGCTTCTGCTACAAACTGTGGAACCTAGTGTTGCGGCTGAAAGCAGAACAGAAGGGGAGGAGCTGTCCTGGAAGGGACCAGAAAGGCTTGCCAAGGGTGATTCTTAGGATAGGTTAGGAGAGGACCATCAGACCACAACACTACAACAACTTAGGAATGTTTATGCTTCAGAAGGGCTGGAGAGTCAGGTAATGCATTGGAGAAACATTGCACTGTCCCATGAGCTTGTAAGAAGGAGGCTTTATTGAGAGCTGTGTTGGTATTTTAATGTGATTTGAGTATGGCTTTGTCCTGTAGTAGGGAAGCTTAAACCTACTACCTGCTTTTTATTACTCCAAATTTTTAAATTAAAATTAAACTTTTTGAAGCCTAATATGTGTTTGTTGAGTAACAGAGTTACTGATAATCAGTTGAGTGATTTCAGTTGGCAGTAGAAAAAGTGTCGGGGGTATGTATTGTCAGGAATGATCTGAGCAAGTATTTTTTGCTCCTCCAGCTTCTGAATATCTATGCACATAAACTGGGTTGTAAGGCCAGAACTTGCCTTTGGAAGATTTTCTCACAAAGTTATTACTGCCCAGGCTCAACTGAGTCTTGAGCCTTATTCAGTGTGTATTCTCACAGTGTGATTCCTTTTTGTGCCTTTCTCTTCCAAAATCTGTCAACTTCTATTGGTGTATGAACTGCTTGTTGGTACAGTCCTTGCGGATAAATAACATTTTTGTTTTGAGGCTTTTTGGCAGATTTTACTCTCTCTTAACTCAGATCAAAGGACACAATCTCATTAAGATTGCCTGACTCTTTCTTTGGTACTGATTAATTTAGAGAAAGAACAGGTGAGCAGTTGTAGGAGAAGTAACCTCCCTCTTGATTCTTTGAGTGATCTTCCAACCTGACTTCTTAGTCAGAAGTTAGATCTTCCAACCTGTGGCCTAAGGCCAATACCTTGATTTTCTTCCTCAATTCAGTCGAGTGATGTCAGACAGTGATGGCTGTTTCTACAGTGAGACTGGAGGAAGTAGTAGATGTCAGGAGAAAGAATGAAGGAAAAAATGCAAAGAAATTGATAGGTAGCTCATTTGGGGTTTATAGGTGCCTCCTTCTTATATTTTATGTTTGCACTCTTGAGAAACACACCGAAGCCTGGGACTACATGTCTGTGTTTTGTGGAGATGTAGCTGGTGCTTTTAGAGCCTCAGTTGCTTTACTTGGACATCAGTGGTGTCTGATGTTCTTACTGAGCTGTAGTATAATCTGTAGCTTTCTGCACAGTGTTGTGGCCTTAGCCAAACAATCAGCATGCAGTTGCCAGTGGTCTTTTGCTGAATTTTGTTGTTGTCGTTGTTTGTACAGTTAATGTTCGATAGCAGAACATTGTTCCCAAGTGTCTGAACAACAAGACTTGTTACCTCACTCTGCCCTGGAAGTAACACAGGAATGTTACTTCATTTAGTAATTCAAGCATGGACTAGGTACCAGCAAAGGTCTTCAGCTTTTGTCTCAGTTGCTTTTACCCTGATAATTTAATACAGCACTTTGTTTTTCAAATTAGTTTGATGAGTGCTACAGTTCAGCCCAGGTTTTTTGCACCATTACTAGGGAAGTATCTCCACGTTCTTGGAGGAAAATTATCGCAGAAAGAGCTGTGGTGTTTCAAAATTTGAATGTACCTTCTTGGGTTTTTCTTAAGTTTTCAGGAGAGATTTGTGCTTCTTCAGGGATCTGCTTGGCATGATTTCATGGGAGACTGTACTGGCAGGTAAAGGTGCTGATCTTCCAGGATAGCCAGTTCTAAGCACATGTAGTCCATCACAACATGCAGGAACACAAACAAAAATGGTAGGAGTCAAACAAGCATGAGCATGGAAACAAAAACATGGAAACAAAAGCATGGAAAACAAAACTGTTGTTTGAGCTTAGACACAAGCATCAAGAAGGTGGGACCACTATGAATGACTAAGAGCAATATAGAAGTGTTGCCTGGGAAAGGAAGGATGCATGTAGGAATGCTAAAGCTCAGCTGAAGTGAAGGGTGTGCAAAACACCCAGAACAGCTTCTGAAAGCACATTGGTAGCAAGAGGGAGAGCTAAGAAAAATATGGGTTGCTGCTCTGAGCACCTTCTGACCAAAGACATGGTGAATACCAGAGGTATTCAGGGCCTTTTCTGGCCTTGTTTTTAGCTGAATAAACTAATGCTTGTTTTTGACTGGGCAAAACCAGGAAGTTGTCCTCATCCCCCACAGCGAGGGATGATTGAATGAGAAGAGCTGTCTGATTTGCATTCTGACGTGGTGAGTGACATCGGCTGAAACCCGTGCTGTTGGTCATACCTGGCAGTCTGCTCAGGAGCCAGGCACTTGCAGGCAGAGCAGCCCAGCAAGGAAGGAGCTGGCAAGTGGAGCATAAGGTATGGGAGGTTAGTATGTAATTTATGCTGGGTGAGGAAGATGTTCTCTGCAGATCCAGGTAAGCAAGTTTGTCTATTGTGGAACTTATATTTGCAGTTTCAGATGTATGTTTGGACATTTTATTGTTTTTCTGGAACAGAGCTCTCCCAAAAGATGGTGTACATGAAAATTTTTTGCCTTTGTACAGAGCAGCACATGACTTGGAAAATGAATTTATTCTTGTGTAAACAGCAGACATGAAATAATTTGATATGAAATGTCAGCTGGTAGATCTAAGTGAGGAGAACGTCTGAAAGGTAGGAATTTGAGGGTAACTGACATTGGTAGAGAAACAAGACTGCACAAATAATTTCAAATTTTCAATTATCTTCCAAAGAAGAGGGTATGGAGAACAGAGTCTGGGTGAGGAGTGTGAGCCTGGAGAACATAGTGTTGGTGATTACAAAGGTAAGGAGGTTGTAGTTTCATTTTGCTTACTACTGGTCAGAGTTGAAACATCTTATTTCATGCAAAAACAAATGGAACTTCTACCAGAAGCTGTAGTTTTAGGGAAAAGGGTGTGTAGAACTGCTACAAACAAACAAACAAACAAAGAGATAAAGAGATGAGAAGGCTTGGGAACCAGAGAAATGAAGCAGAATTAGCTGCAGGTAGAAAGAGATTAATACCAAAACCTGTATGTGTGATTGGAGATTCTGCATCAGTTATGGCCAGAGCAAGCAGGCTTGTAAAAATCTGAAAAAGAAGCTTAAAGAAATGGAGGTACAGAGGGCAATGGTTTCTGTAAGGATGTTACTTTGTTACTTTGACAGGGCGAGGAGGCATGCTAGGAGTTCATGGACTGGAACTATATGGAAAGGTTAATATTTTTTCATTACTATGGGAGAACCTTCTTAGGCATTTTTCTTAATTGATAAATTTCAGCTGAATCTCTTGGACACTGTCCATCCATGGTTAAATTTACATTATAAGAAAAATCTTAAAATGGTGAAGAACCAAGAGAAACACAGTTTAAAAAGGGATCTCAGGCAAGGGAAGTGTTGTTATGAATAAGGCAATATCTGAAAGCAGGTATGACTCCAGGATGGCTAACAGAGATGACGAAATGGAAATTAACATATCAAAGCTGAAGTGAAATTTGAAAAGCTTAATGTATTCCCTTCAGGCAGGAGACTCTTCACTAACTAATCTCTGTCTCAGTATGCTGAAAATAAAGCTACATGTAATTAAGAATTTTGGAGCAAAGATTTTTTATCCATAAATTTTACCAGACCTTTAGTGATTTTTTATCTTCAAATTTTACCACATCTTGATATATATGTATAAATGTATACATGAAATGTATAAAAATGTATAAAAGAAAAAATGTATAAAGGATTCTTAAAAAAAAAAAAAAGGCAGCAAAAATTATCCTAGAACTATAATCCTGTAATACCAGTATTGTGATCATTAGTGCGAAGGTTTAAAAATAGTAAAAACCTTCGAGATGGAGATTAAGATACTTAATATAATATGGGTGTTCAAAAGATAGTCCGTGCTGTGTAAGTCAGAGCTTTATTTGTTAAAATTATTTATTTCTGCCTAAAAGAGATGCAGTAAGTTTCGTGTCTAAACTAGTAACTTCTCTTGGGTAGCTCTAACAAGTAGTTTTAGTTAAAGACGTCAGGATTATGGGAAGTATCAAACAAGAAACTGCCTAGAAAAGCTATCAGGAGAGAATTTACCCATGGAGTTCTTGACTAATTGATTTCTTAGTAAAAGGAGCTAAAGGTTCAAATGCATAATAGGCAGTGGAAACTCGAATTTAGGCAGTATGGACCAGAGTAGGGCAGGACCACAATGGTTCTTCCAGTTTGAAATAACAGGAACCTTTAGAACTATATGGAGGACTTTGTTTCTTGACACCAGTTTCTCGGGAAGATAGGACAAGCCTCTCTGTTTTGGTCTCCAGCATATCAGGACTGAAGAGGCTTTTTTTATTTTCTTTATTCTTAACCCCATGGAAAAATAAAGCAACTTGAGAAGCAGTGTAACTGCATCCTTGTGGTGGTGTGTTTCCCCTTAACTAGTGATTTCCCCTGTGGCAGTACTGTGCTGCTGGTGATAATTGCATCCTAGGAAAACTGGCTGTACCAGGAAGGCTGCTGCAGGAATCCCTGTGCTGGTCTGGCAGCCAGGCCATTAACATGATGCTGCACTTAAGCTAATAAGACTTGGCTGACCTAAATGGCTTGGCCCAGAGCCACTGCAGGGATGTTTATACCTGTGGCATGGTTCACCCACAAACCTGTATAATCCACCTGCAGACAATGGACCATGTCTGCTGTAATTGAGCACTCAAAGGCCTTTATAGACAGTTCCTTCCAAGATGTGTAAGCTGTTTCTCTCTGTTTCATCTCCACCCTTATCTGCTGTATTCACACATGTAAATTTATATGAATATTTGTATACCTATATATTAATGTTTCACTTGGGAATGGAGTCTGTAAGTGAAGCAGCTGAGTAACTTTTTGAAGATGTAAGCAACAGTTAACATTGCCTGGGTAAACCTGTTTAGCCATTTGACCTGTGAGACAAGGAGTAACCTCTTTAGCTGGATGCCCTGCTTCTTCTCAAACAGTTCTGCTTCGAAAGCGAAACCAAGTATAAACCTGGCCTGAGGGGTTAAGTGCAGTGGTGTTCTGTGGCTCAGGGTGGGGAGTCCTGCAGTACTGCTCTGCTGTACACATTGCAGATGGAGCAATTCCTGCTCTCCTTGGAGCAGCTCAGCAAGCCCAACAGCAGAGACCTCTGTAATGCTGAAGATTCAGATAAAACCATTATGTTCTTAAAACCCAAAAAATCAAGCAACACCAGGAAAGGCAAGATTCAACGAAGTAAATAGAGTGGATGGGGCCACTGGGCTGCAGAGTCCAGTTGCTTCAAGACCATCTGGATGTGTCTCCTCAAAGGAGCTCATTGAATTCCACTTTGCCTGTCTCCTCTTGATGCGCCATGAGCTGGGGAAGTGCCGAAGCCTTGTCCTCTTTGTCCCCATGGTGCAGCTGTGATACTTCTCTGGTTTTGATTTCATCCTTGCATGTACCTTCAGCAACCAACCTAATGTTGTTCCTTCAGCATTTACTATTTTGTTGACTGTGAAGTCCTTGTGTTGATCTGTCCAGTGTTTCCCACTGTTGTTTTTTATCTCTCTTCTTGCTAAGCTCTGTGTGAGACGGAGTCTTCTCTGTTAGACCTGTATTCAGGGCTAAGGGGCTTGGTTCTGCATGTTACAAAGCTACAGTGCAGCATAGATGCTGTGTGAGGTGTAAAGAACTTCTGATAAAGAAATGGGCCCACTTACACTTTTTTGTGGGTGCTGAAAGGGCCTTTTAAATACACCATTGTCTTCAGCTTTTCAGCAGCCTTGACTTGAGAACTTGACCTGTGTAAATTGCAAAAGATGTATGTTGCTTCATGTTGTACCCTGTTCTGTGTAAAGACAGCTGCAAAGATGAAGAAATATTCCATGAGGGTGATCTTGACTATGCTTTGCACATGAGAGTAGATTATGTCATGGCTGTTTGCTTCCTTAACACTTTGAATCTGTATATTCCCCCTAAGCAAATTGGACGTCTATTTTGTATTCTCCCACAGAGAGTCCCCAGTGGAGTTCAGCTGTTGTTCTCTACCAAGTGTAATTTTGTGTTGTTGCCAGATATATACAGTTCTGGAGGGAGAATATGGGATTGTGTAGCTGCAAGGCTGGCTGTGATGGCAGCTTTTCTCAGCATGCCTTCTGTCTGTGTAGTGGGAAAACCTACTGAAGAGTTGTTTTTTGAAGAGCTGAGACAGGGAGGAAGTGTAATTTCTCTGTGGAGTTCTCCTAGGTATTCCTAATCCTTTTCCCAATTAGAGCTGCGATTAACAGCTGAGAAAATTTACCAACATTTTGAGGTTGGTATGTTCAATGCCTGTAAAGTTCTTTGCAATTCAGGCACCTCACTTGGGTTATCTGATGCTTCCAAGCTGGTATCCAGTACTGTCTGAAGTGCACAAGTGTTTTGGTGTGGTGTCACCATGAAGCATGGTGACAGGATGTTGAATTCATCGTAGGCTATGCCCATATTCAATTTGCTTCTACACAGACACATTCTGCTCTAAAAATGTAGACTTTTATGGAGAAACAAAAAAGGTTCATCTAGGCTTCTGGGTTCAGCACAGCCACCCTGTCCCATGGGCACAGGGCTGTGTCACCCAAATGGTGACGTACTGGTGAGCAGCATGTTTACTGAGTAGTCTGAAAAACTTTTTCTGGCAGGTGTGCATATGTGCTTCAGCTAGCTCTGTCACCAGTGAGTCGTCAGTAACCTCCATGGTCCTGGCTTCGGGTATTTTTGCTGGATCACTAAAAGCAAAGAAAGGGAACTGTTGCTAAAGGATCCTGCCAGAAGAACAGGTGGTTGACAGCAGATGTTCCCACCTCCAAACAGCCTTGGTGGGGACAGGTAGTTATATTCTAGGCCCCAGAGAGCTGTAGAGACTTGAGATTTGGCAGGCAGTTCAAAAACTGCTGCATCCTGCTTGTCAGGCTCTTTACAAAGGATTTGAAGAGTCTATAAACCCTGTTTATCTCCATTTTGTGTGCCAGTGGTTTTTGCCCAGACATTGGAAGGAGAGCTAGAAGAAGGAATGGAGAGCAGTCTGGAAGTGGGATCAAAACCACAGTTTCCAGAGGCCCAGCAGATATACCAGAAAGAAAATGCTGTTGGTTATTGTCAAATAATCGACTGAACTCTGCTAAAAGACCTGGATATTCTTTTCAGTGCTAGTGAAGCCATGCTTCCACTTCTTTTGCTTGCAGTTCTTCAGTATGTCAGGCTCTCAGTTTTTATGCTGTGGGTTTTGCTATGAAAAGCTGAAATCAGGCAGTGCACAGTGGAGGAGAAGAATGCATTTTTCATAAAATGGTTTTTCTTTTTCTGTGGAGAAAAAGGGAAATGTTTTCCTGCTTTCTACATATGATACATAAATTCTATATATGATATATATTTTTCTATAAGTGATTAGAAAGTTTACATCCACTTACTATCAATTACACATATATTTTTAATCAGCTTTGTCCTCAAACCGAATTGGCTGTGCATGTGCCTGGAGAAATGAGTCAAATTTAAAGAAATACCATCCTGTTCTTCCTGTTGTAGTCAGATCAAGAGACAATTGAGGCGAATAGTAAAGTCCAAATCAAGAAAAGATGTTACATTTCCTTCCAGTGCCTGAAGGGAAAGATGGAGAGATGCTTTTTACAAGGGCTTGGAGTGACAGGACATGGAATGGCTTCAAAATGAGAGTAGATTTAGATTCGATATTAGGAAGAAATTCTTCCTCATGAGGGTGGTGAGGCCCTCACACAGCAGCTGTGGCTGCCCCTGGATCCTTGGAGTTGTCTGAGGCCAGGTTGGCTGTGGCTTGGAGCAGCCTGGGACAGTGGGGAGTGTCCCTGGCCATGGCAGGGCGTGGAATGAGATTCAGGGTCCTGTCTAACCCAACCCATTCTATACTCCATGGTTGTGATTCAGAAGATATCCCTCAGACTCCAAAACTGTAGAATGAGTTTAACAGAAAAATTGCATCAGAATTAAAGATATCTTCAAAATAAAATTACTGATTCATTTTTGATTTGGTAGGCAGTTCTTGCAGAAAATGGGCCAGGCCTTGGGACTGTGCTTGAAGAGAAGCTTTATAGTACGTGGGCCAGACACTTAAATTGTATGCTTCTTCCTTTGGTTTCCTAAATGGCATTTCCTGTGCGCTGTTCTGATCATCTCAGTGGGCATTTCATTCCCATTTCCTTCTTCTGTTTGTCTTCAGAGCTTGTGTTTGGGATGTTGGTTGTTACCAGCTAAGAATGAACAACCTGTATTGGAGAGCAGTGTAGCTCATATTTGTGGTTGAGTTATCTAGAAACAGTATTTGGGTTTTGAATGGACATAGCAACATTCTGCTATCCTTTTTGCTGCTAAATTCACTGATGATATATGTAGATTCCACATTCAAGCATGGTCTTTAAAATTACATTAAGAATCCAGCACAAAGTCCACCTAGCACAAAAATTCGTACCTGTAAGTACCTTCCTTAAAAATTCAAAGCGAAAAGCTGATTTTTTCTTTTGCTTTTATAAGGTGAAGTCTCAGAATTATAAGTTAAATGCATACACCCACACACAGGTAATGGAATTACAATCTGTAAATAGAAACAAATAAATACAAAAGATCAAAAACTGAAAAATAAGGATATATACATAAAAAAGTAAAGCAGACTTGCCACATCCCCATAATAGCAAGCTGTAGAGAGGAATCTGTGAACCTGAGAAGTTTGGTATTAATGCTCTGTTGAATTCTGAGCCACTTTCTCCATTTTACCCCTGTTTTGGTTTGGTGCCAGGAGTCAGCATTTACCAAGCACACGATAAGAATCTGTGAGCAGGTTATCAGTTCCTTGGGCAGTGCTGCATCCCACAGCTGTTCTGCTTTGACAACCTCAGCAAGGGTGTAATCCTTCCTTGGCTTCACTGGCTTGTGCTGACAGGTTTTCTTGTGTGCAGGGCTCACTTTATTCTGGTCTCTCCTCTTTCCAGGATGGCTCGCTCTCTGTATGAGTGGCTGTGGCAGCATGAGTTCTGGCTGCCCCCAGGAATCACCTGGGAGGACATGCAAGAATCTGAAGACACTCATTACCCTCAGCCTCGTGATCTCCTGCTCAGTATCCCTTTTGCTTTAATCTTGGTAGTCATTCGATGTGCCTTTGAAAGGTAAGTTATTTAATACTGTTTGGGGTTTCCTAGGTACAATGGGAGGAGTTTGGGTCCAAAAACTGGCTTTATTGTCTTTGCCAATGCGTGACTGAAGAGATCCACAGGACTTCATGTCACAAAGTCTGCTGACATAGACACATTTTTCAGCTCCTTCCTTTCAGCCCTGTGTACTGACTAAAGAAATGTGTTGAATGTAGAGCACAAACCTACCCTTAAGGTCTAATTGCAAGCTTTGTGACTTCCTACACATGAAACAGATCAGTCTAGATGAGGTTTATATGTGTGTTTTGCTGGTTTGTGTATGTTGCACATCACTTGCTGCTTCTGGGTCGAGTGTGGCAGAAATCGTGTTAAGAATCCATCATACAGTTGAGTCTTCTTTACCTTGGGTGATGGGGTTGTGGAGTATTGCACTTGATAGATAAACCGGAATAAGTTGCATCAGATGGGGCTGAGCCCTGTGCCCTCAGCATCAGCCCTGCCTAGCACAGGGGGGTGTGTGGTATTGACCACCACGCAGGGTCAGCAGTGCCATTGCCCTTCACTGCCAAATGTGGAGACATTTGTAGCTGCTTCCTCTGACTTGAAGTTGATACTGACCCTTCAGTGCTGGGCTGCCAAGATTTCTGCTCCTCTCATTCCACTCCCTGATCTACTTTTGGGGCTGCTTTTTGCAAACTCTGTTACATCATCCTCCAGTGCTGGCACAAGAAGTTGCTCTGACTCAAGGATCTTTCTGGCCAGAACCATTTGAGTGCTTTACACATTACACTTCAGAACAGACAGTTTGGGGATTATGAGAAAGGTATAGCAAGAAATCTTGCAGGTATCATTGACTCTGAGTTTCAAGCCCTGTTGCTTTATGCAGTCTGGTCAGTAGTTAATGTGGATGGTAACACAACATGATTTGCTGGTGGAAAACTGAGATTTACTACAGCATTAATAACCATTGTCAAGATTGCAGAGCAAATTCCCTTTCATGATTTTGAATACACTTTAAAGTGTTTTTCAGTATATTCAAACCCCAGTATTCTTAGCTCTCTGGAGAGGTAATATTTTGAAATCTTCAGTGGTTTTAAGTTTAGAAAGAGGGGGAAAGTGACAAATCAAGAACATGGAAATGGACTTTCCTGTAGACTAGAAATATCTGTCTCTATGACACAAGGGTAGCTTGGAAAAGCATATAGAAGTTGAAATGATTCAGAGCTCTCCTGTAAGAATGTTTTTATGTAAAAATACTGGCAGTAAATTGGGGTATTTTATTAAAACCAAGTGTGAATAATTACTGAAATAATCATCTTAGGATGATAGAAAATTGGAATTCAAATCTCTTCTTTGTAAACAATATGCTTAATGTGCATTCCAAAAATTCCATTGTTTTTATCCTGCGCTTTCCTGGGGACACAGGCATCTTGGTTACCTCTACTCATGTGGAAACCAAGATGCTCTAGGTAGCCATTAAAGCACAAGTGACTCACATTTCTTCCCTGCTGATGCACGAGACCTGGCTGGACCGTACTCCTTCAGGTAGGCCCTGCTAGTCAGTGACATGGATGTGCTTCTGGTGTAGAGCTGGAAGTTGGGCCCATGTGCCACACTGACTGTCACTTGGCCAATTTATGGCTCCCCAATGCAAGACATGGCCAGGAAGAAGGAGGTGCTGAACTCTTCCCTGCTCATGACAGGACACGAGGCAGTGGGCACAAACAGAAATTCATGATGCTGGATCTGCACAAACAAAAACTCTATTCTTGCTGTGAGGGTGCTCAAACATTGAAACAGTTTGTGTGCATGGGCAGAGATCTGCGCTGCCCACCTGGACACAGCCCGCTCAGCCTGCTGGAGCTGACCAGCAGAGTTGGCCTGGGTGATCTCCAGAGGCCCCTTCCAGCATTAATTCTGTGCTTCTGTGACGCTGTCCCTTTATTTGCCTGCCTTTTTTCACACCACTCCCAGACAATACAAATACCTTTTTCATCTGCTTTTAGATGCCAATGGCCAAGTAAAAAGATTTTTTCTTTCCCATGCTAGCGCTGCCTCAGCTGGGAGTGTTTCCACAGGGCTAGTCCTACTCATTAATTTTACAGCTGTTTTGATTCACAAACTTCATTAAATAAAAGCTGCATGTCACACCCTTGAAAGAGATAACATCAGAAGCCCATTTTACAGGTCCAGAACACCTATAATCATACACATTTTACCTATGCAAATTACAAGCCAGTGTTCTGAGCTGTACTCTTGTTTGTCCTAACTCTACAGTCATTTATTTCAGCATGACTTTTTCTCATTCTGAATCATTTCTGTTTCACATCCAGTTCATCCTGTAGAAGAAAGCCACCCCTGGGAATGTGAGGAGCAAACCCAGCCCTCAGTTTCTCCATGTTTAAACAGTGACACTGGCCCTGTTAAAAATAATTTACACCAATTTTGAGAATTGCAGAAGGAAGTGTGTTTATTTCTCATTTTATGTGTAGTTAACCCTGACTGTATATCTTTGTACACCTGGTCTGCAGATCAAAATGAATGGCTGTAACTAGTAGACAGGTTTTGGTTTGGTGGCTGTAGCTTGCCATCTGGCAATTTATTCTACCCTCAGCCACCACCAGCTATTACTTGCAACTGTGCATTGGGTGCCAAGTTTTTCTCTCTATAGATAGTTCCTGGTGGTGCCTGCTTTGGGAATTCAGATGTGTTCATGTGATTTAACTGTCAGAACTCCAGGGAAATAAGAGGCAGGGAAAGTCTGGATGATTTTGTGCAATGTCTGCATCAGCCGCTGTGCTGGGACCATTTGTTTCATCCTTTTTGGGGGCATTAAAGTTGTGAAAGAACCTGCTTCCTCAAGGATGGATTTTCCTCTCCTTTGCACTGGCTGGCTGAATGGAGACAACGATATCTTTCTAAGAGCCAGCTATGCTGGGGATGAGGTGGTGGCCGTGGGAAAAGGACCTGCAGTGTTTGGGTGTGGCCTGGGAGAGTTGAGGAGGTTGTGGGTGCAGCCCTGGGGGAGAAAAAACAGCTCACAGGTCGTGAAGCAACTTCCCTGTGAGCTGGTTTGTGCTTAGGAAGGTGGGAAAAAGTGGATTCAGTGCTGGAGAGTAGAAAATCCATTACTGCTGCAGTGCTGGGCTATGCCACTGTACTGAGGCAGGAACTGGGGCAAGCAGTTAATGATGTCCTGAGAAAAGAGAGGACCCAGAACCTCCCTGTTCCTTTAATATTTCCAGATTGCACTTGTGAATAGGAGATATGTCCTGCAACCATAACTTGGAGTTTGATTTTAAGCACCTTTATACCTTAGCAGAACTTTTCCCTGGACATAGTCCTGCAAGGATGTTTGCTTCTCTTCTAGCTATGTAATGTTTAAGACCATTTCTATAAAAATCAAGTTCTTGGAGTCCTGTGATTCTGAAGGAATATTGCAAGGTGTTTCTTGACTGCATGGTTAGTAAAATGTGGCAACTAAAATGCTTTGAGAAATAGTAAAGCTCTTGAAAACCAGACTACATACAGTTTTTGATTTGTCTGATTTTGGACTTGTCCAGGGATTTTTGGGTGTTGAGCAATGGAAAGGAATTGTCAGTGAATTTGAATCCACACAGCCCCAGATTTCACTAGAAGAGGATTTTAGTCAGAAATACTAGGTCTCTTTGTGGGAGGGTAGTGACAAGATGTGAGCCATATGTTGTACATTTAAAGAAATGGATGTTCTTGATGTGCCAGGAACAGATACATGAACTCAAAACCAGGAGAAAGCAAGGACACCAATTCTGAGTATTTTATTTAGAAAAGTACCTTTCTTGATCAGTTATCAGGAAGGATCTGGAAACAGTTTCCTGTTAAGGTCTTATAGGTGGGGCTTCATGCAAAGATGAGGGACACATTGCAGCATTTAGCTGAAAACTAAGTTTGGACTGCAGCACTGTAGTGAATCCAAACCTTATATGAAATGGAACAGTCAGTTTAACTGGTGTGAAGTATTCTCCTGTGAGCAGGAGAAGGCAGAGACTATGCCAGGAGCACAGCGATAGCCCTCTGCCAAAGGAAAGCAGGAGGCTAAGAGGCTGTGCAGTTCAAAGAACAGAAGTTCAGATTGCTGCTGTCACTGGTTCTGCATTTCTTATACTTGAAGGTATTTGCAAGTGGCACCCTTATGAATAATAATAAAAAAATCACCCCCAAAGTTAAATTATTTCTTGTATCTCACACTAACTCTGAAAGCCTCTGTAGAAGGAGTGTAGCCCACTTTTGAGAGATGGGGGAGTAGCTGTTTAAGCCCCTTCATGATAAATCCATTTAGTTTCAACTTCAGCAGCTTTTGCTCAAGGCAGTTTGTCCTGTGATTACTGAATAAAGTGCTTTGGTAAGACCTCTGCCATGTAAACCATGGAGTGAGAGATGCTCACTGATGGAGAAACAGGCTGGTGATGAGAATCATCTCCCTGACTGTGCCTGACTCTGAGAATTTAGTGCTCAGATTTATCCTTCTGTCTTGCAGAGAGCTGATAAAGTGCCATGATGAGGCTGTCCCTGCCACTGAGATGAGATGAGATGAGATATCTGTGATGTTGAAATCAGTACAAGCATCATCCTCTTGGGGTTGTGCTTGAAACAGGCCATAACTGAGAACTGAGTCAGAGCATACAGCCAACACGTGTAGATGTCCTTTGGGAAGAATTTCGGGCCTTGATTTCCCAATTATGTTCATAAAAGTAGGATTGGTTCCATAAATCATGGGTAAACTCAAAACTTCAGCAACAAAGTAATTGTAACTGGTTACACCCTGTCTTCATCCACTGCAACTGGCTTGTTTTTTTTACAGTGAAATTTTATGCCATGACCATAAGAAATCAGGAGGAAATATAGAGAAGTCAGGGATTCAACAAAATTAAGAAATCTGTCAGGATACTTGATGTAGTTTTTCAGTAAAATAAATTTGTTGGCAAGCTGCATTGACACCTAACAGAAACACTGTCTTTGCTTTAATGTTCATAAAATTTCATACCTTTCAGTTCCCAATATGGCTTGATAAGAAGTGGCAATAAGGTTGTTTTCAACAATAGAATTTATTACATTTTCCTCTTCAGAGGTGCTTGTATTGATGCCTGATCTTTGAAAGAGAAAGATCAGGCCCACTTCAAGGAACTGTTTAATGTAAAAACCAAGATTTACTGCAGAGCTTAAGGTAGATGTTTTCCCAGCTTCAGTGGAGTTATGGGCATTATTGAAATATTGTGTTATTGTTCTTAGCACAGGACCTGCTGGTCCAATATCACTCTTATTAAATCACTTCATATCAAAAAAAGCCATTAGATGCACTTAAAACATTTCTTGAGAGCAGTCAGAGCCAAAACCCAGAATTCCCAGTGATGGCTATATTCCTTTGCCATCCAGCAGCAGTGCTAGAGTGCTGCTAAATTTCACTGAAACTAGTCAGTGCTTACCCATATTTTTGTGATCACTACACGTCTTGTTGCCAGCAAGCACGCTTAGCCCTGGCCCTTCTTTTATGGTAAAAACATAATTTTCGTTGGTCTTGGTACATCTTTGAGTGTTCCTATAGCCAGTGATGCCAAAGGAATTTCCCGGAGATGATGACAAAGAACAGTTGATACACAGGGAGGTGGGTTGGCTGTGCAAAAGAAAAGTGAGAATGAGCTGTTATATGAGTGCGCAAAATGTGTGCCCATTCTGTGGTTTAACAGAAGTTATATAATTCCTTAGGTAGGTGGTCTTTTTATAAAATTGCGTTTAATACTTGTTAGTTAAATTTAAAAATGAGTTCTTGAAATGAAAAACTTCCAAAGACCCTTCTGAAGGATGCTGGACCTTAAATAGTCCCTAAAGACATGCATATGGAGTATAAGCTCTGTGACTAGTAGAAATCACAGGTTAACCACACCAGATAATTGCAGCCATAAATACATCCCATACTATTTTGAACACCTTTAAACACCTACATAGTAAAATAACTTTTGCAGCTTTTTTAAGCAAAGTGGGAAAAAAAAATCTTACTCTGTGTCCAGATCATTAGGGAGAACTGATCAGAGGACTTGCCTGGACAGCAGGAGTGATGAGGCAGCGCAGGTGAGGGGCTCAGCACTCACTGCCTGTGCTTGGTGCTGTCAGCTTAAACCAGCTTCAGCAGCACTTTGTAGTAACACAGAGACACTTCCCCAGTGGCAGTTTTTTTTAAAAAATACTGTTTGACAAGTTTCCTGTTTGTGCCATATTTATGCAAGATCTCACTTCACACCTTCGATGAGGTAGTTTCCTGTTGCTAAGGTAGAGAGGAGTGTTGGTAGTGGAGGAGTTGAGTTGTGGAGCACAGGAATTCTCTGAACAGTTTTCCTTGGATAACTTTTCTATTTTTGCAGATTTTGTTTTTTGCTTTACTTCACTGTGAAAGACAGAAGATACAGAGCTAGTGCAAACATCTGTTCCTTGTGGCAAGGTTTCTAGTTGCTATGTCCTTATTTTGCAGCTGTGCTTGATTTATATTAGGAAACATAGAGGTAAGTTACTCCAAGAAAGACCAAGTAGCTTCGTGTTTCAGTGGGTCATTTTTCTGCATTAATACTACACCTCTAGCAGAGCCTTCCTCTCGATCCTGAGCCAAGGCCTTAGTTAGGTGGATGCCATTTATGTTTCATGTTCTAGATCAAGCAGGGAACAACATTTAGACTTTATCACCAGTGTGGTATTCCCCATCAGCTGCAAGCAAACCAGAGACACATGATTGGTGATTAAAAAGTTGACAAAAGATGATATAGCAGTAATTTTGAATATCACAGCACAGAGCTCAGAGCGATAGAGTACAAGTCCAACAGTTTCTACTGTAAGTTTGTGATTTTACCTGCTCAACATGATACTCATGTTTAGATTCACATATAGGAGACAGCTGTTAACATACCGTGTCCTGATTTAACAGTACTGCAAAATCCAAAATCACTGTTCTGTTTTTGGCTGACCCTTTATGTTTTCTTTTGCAGAGCCATAGCCCTGCCCCTCAGTACCAAATTGGGTGTGAGAGACAAGCAGAGACCAAAAGCTCAGCCCAACCCTGTGTTGGAAACATTCTATAGTACATGCCGCAAGAACCCTGAGGAAGTGAGTCCCTTTTTCCTTTGCTTTTCCTGTCGATTTAGTATCTTTAGTCAAAGAAAATCCCATTTGGAATCCTGAAGTTTAGCCATGCAATTTGTATCTGGAAGCTCAAGAAAGGAAACACTGTAGCACTGGTTACCTGAGAGCAGCCAGCCAGGAGGGTCCTCCTGCCATGCCATCAGCTCTGAGTTCTGCTTCTGAACACCTAGGAGGAAACTGTGCTCACAGAAGAAATAGTGACAGCTGTTGCTCCCTGCTTACCTTATATACGGCACAAACTGCAACACAGTGGGCTCTGCCTGAACATCAGTGGCACTTCCTTACTGTGAGGGTGTCCATGGAGGTTGTGGAATTTATATCCTTGGGAGAACTCAAAGCTCTCTGGACATAGTCGTTGACACCTGACTCTAGGTGGCTCTATTTGATCAGGGCCCATTGGATGAGGTGATCTCCATGGTCCCTTCCAACCCCAGCCATTCTGTTATTCTTTTCATATACTGGCAAATCCTGTAAAAAATTAGTCACATCAGCTGTCTTGAGCTCCCACATTGCTAGTCCCTGTATTAGACATGCATTATAGACAAGCAGTACCAGGTTAGAAATAAAGGAAAAGAGGCTAAAATCAAAATGTAGGCATTGATCTGGGTAGTGCAGCCAGCCCATCCCTGCAGCAGTGGGAAGTAGTGTTCTAAGGGGTACTTGTCAGTGTGGTAGTCCCTGACCTTCCACTTGCCTTTCTGTCCCCAAAATCCAAACAGTTCTCAGTATAACTGCTTCTGTGGCAGAGATCTAACTCAAGAAATGGCTTTGCCACCAGGTTTTTCCCACATCTCTCCATGCACCCCTGTTGCACTAAAGTAGTGCTTTCCCCCAGCAGATCTGGGATACAGGAATAGATCCTCACCATGAGACAGCAGTATGAGGTGGAGCAGGAGCTGCTGCCTGGCTCTCTCCACTCCACCAGGTACACCTCAGCTAGTCTGCTGGCTTCCTTCCTCTCCCATGAGCTCTAAAACCACTGCTTAGAGGCAGCTTTTACTTGTCCAGTACAAGATGAGATTTTGCTGTTCTTGGCAGCCGTTTCTTGGGAGGAATTCCACATGATGGAACAGTTAGAGAATGTAAATTAGCATCTCCATTTTTCTCCATCACCAGAACAGAACTCAAAACCCAGCTTAGTTGAAAGCACAATATCTGAAAATTGAACTTGCTTTTGTACAGCAAGCTCAAAGTACGTTGACCACTCTCACATGATACCAATTCAGGTAAATGCATTCCATGAAAAACTATTGCTTTACTTAAAAAATTAGGCTATCCATGATGACACTTCCAGGTAGGAATATAAAACATGACAAACTTTTTTCATGTCACATGCCAAACTCTTAACAGCCTAAGGACAAGAAGGAAGGTAGTTGCAGGATTTCTGTGAGTTATATATTGAAGAATATAAACTCACAGGTTTACCACAACAGGTGAATATCCAGTAGGAAAATGATGTTCCTTCTACTCATGACATCCATTGTGATACCACATCAGAATGCTGAGAGGCACAACAAGATTCAGTGTGGAACTATAAAATATTATTTTAGCTGCAGTGATCTTTATTGGAGTGACAGATTTGAGGGATTTGGTCCCTGAAGACAGGGTGAGGAAGTGATTTGGCAACAAACTCGTGTGAGGAGACAAGACCAGTTTGAAACCAGGGAAGTTCACATAAAACCCAAGAAGTTTCAACATTAGCATTTATAACTAATTGATTAGAGGGGAATGGAAAGATTTTCTACTGTTGAAGATCTTTAGAATAAGAACAGACAGCTTTCAGAAAGATGCTTTAACCTGAACAGACTTGGGCTGGTCAGGGGCTCTGGCTGGGCTCTGTCGTGGGTCAGATGAGATATTACCCTGTCTGACCTTTGAATCTGAATCTGAACCTGCTGCCTCACCTGTTTTCCAGGGCGAGCTGCTCAGTTTAGCCAAGCAATGTGACCTGTCAGTGCGGAAGGTGGAGAAGTGGTTCCGGCGCCGGAGGAACATGGACCGGCCCAGCCTGTCGAAGAAGTTCAGTGAGGCCTGGTGAGCAGGAGCACAAGCCATGAACTCAGGTTTTCACCAGAGCTGAGCTTCAAAGACAGCTCACTTCCTCCCTATTCCCTCCATCCCTACACAGAGATCCCAGTTCCCTGTCTACCCTCCATCCCTATGCAGAGAACGTCTTGGGTCTTCCCTGACCCACTCGGCTCTGCTGTAACTCTCTGCTACTTCTCTGTTACAGAAACATTTCTTGTTTTTCCCCTTTATTTGCAATTCCAAGTCTCCTTTTACTGCTGTACCTTTATTCCTTACTGAGCCCTTGTTTCTGCCTTTTCCTGACTTTGTCAGACTGGCATCCTGCTTTGTAACACATTTGAACCTGAAAAACTGTCTGCTGTTTACATCTTACTGCTTTGCTGCTGCTTCAGTGCCTACTAAAAAGGCAACCTTTCTATTGTCTTTTCCATAGTTTCCCTTTGCTTTTATGCAAGGAGATTCCTGCTGCACCTTTTCTGCAACTGTTTTGCACACTGTTGCTATCAAAAGCTACTGGCAGCAGGCTGGATTGGATTCTGCTGTCATTTGTCTTCAGCATCCTGAAAGTCACAAACTGGCACCCTTCCACACAGTTGGAAGCTTGTGAGCAAGGAACAAAAACTGCCTTGGAAACAGCTATGTGAAAATCCTCCTTTTTATGTGAAGGCACAAAATAAATCTCAGGTCAGACAGATCTGAATGTTATCCTGGTTCAGCTTTCCACAGAAAAGGAAGATTCTCCACAGCTTGGTTGGAATGTCTTATTTACAAGAGGCTGTTCTGCTATTTGTGTAAGGAATTGCAGGAAAGCCACACAGGCAAAGGAAATCATTTAATACCTGCAGTGCTATTCATTTATCTAAAAGTGTATATCCATAGGGTAGGCCTCAACTCTGAGCTCATCAGCATGTGCTAGATTTAACACTCCACCTGTAATTCAAAACCTCTGCCTAAAAACCCTAATTCAAAAAGAAGAAAAGGATGTGTATTATTTATTTATGGTATTCCATATAGTTATAAATATTTATAGAAACAGTGAATAAAGAGTTGTAAAGCAACACTGTTTGTTCGTTCTGCCTCCATCTAGATGAAATGTCAGCTCTCCCTGCACTCTGATGACTTGCAGTAAATAGTAACAGTAAATAGGAAACAGTAAATCATCTTCTGCCTCAGCCCACTGAGGGTAGTGTCCTTGCATCCACCCTCTATCACCACGTGCAGTCTGTAGACAGAATGTCTCTCTGATATGATGTAGCAGCTTTGTACAGTTTATTTTTGTCCTGAGGGTTTCATTGACAGGTGGAGTCTCTCAAAATGCAGTTACGTATGAATTGTTATGAAGATTTTTGAAAATTAAAAGACTGGTTTAAATGGTTTTACTCCTTTGAATATTTCCTATGGTTCATTCATTAATAACTTGTTTATTGTGTTGGGATGAAATTTCCCTCATTCCTTACTACATGTGGGAATATTCAGATGACCTACTTCTGTCCACTGAACTAAACAAACAGTTTGTATGTACTTCTGTGTGGGTTTAGTGTTGGCAAATCATTACTGGCTCCTCACTGGCCCAGACGTGACAGTAATTAGTTACTGTACATGATAACAAATTTAGCAGGCTGGATCTCCAAAGGCCTAGGAGAGAGATTGGCATTGTATCACATTTACAAATGTATCTGCTACTGCTGGAAAGCTTTGGGATTATTCTCTGTGGGATTTTAGTCAGCAAGATTCTTCTGTCTTCTGCTATGTCTACAGCAGAGGAATTACTCTTTGTGATGTCTATGAAATGTGCTGGTAACATACAAAGAGCTGCTCCTGTTTCAGTCAAACCTTGAATATACTAATGTGGGTGTTTGCTTCAGTAGAGTTTTTCTTTGAATAACTGTGAGGATACACAGACTTGCTCAGAGGTTAATAAATGGGATTCTAATGCCCTTTGTTTTGTTTGCTTGTAGCTGGAGATTTTCATTTTACATCATTTCTTTCTTCACCGGACTTGCTGTCCTGTACGATGTGAGTATACATGCAGTCACCTTCTGTTCTCCCCAGCTAACACCTGCAAGAAGGGCAGCATTTGTTGTCAAACACGCCTTTTCAGATTTTCTTTTAGAGGCTTTTCCTATAGGTTGGTGTGTATCCCCTGCATAGCACACTTAGGAGACCACAGACGTACTTGTCCATGCTTATTTTAAGGACTCCAGAACCAAGATGTTTCTTCTTCTTTTAGCAAAGTAGAAGGCAGTTTGGATTATGTAAAAGTATATTGCTGCAGGGTAGGAGATAGAACACTTGCCTAAGCTGGAAGCTGTAGGGCTTGTTTGTGTGTTGTATCCAATACCTCTTTAAGGTAAAGAAATGTGGCTTCCTTTGGAGCATGGACTGCAATTTAATAATTTTATCTGCTGATTTTCTTTTCCTTACCCAAGGTGTGATTGGTTCAGGCTCATGCTTCGGCCTTTTCTCCAATTTGATAAATAGTGAGTTCTCTTGATACAATTTGAACTGCCTCACCAGGCAGAAGTGGTAACAGAAGCCATGGGTGTACTCTAGTCCCTGAGCTGTGGTCACTGAGCTGGGACTAGGGATACTGGCAACCATCTGCTGACTCTGTTTTAAAGGTTCCCCTGACTCTTTTGCTGCATCTGGTTCTCTAGGTGAGCTTTGCTAAAGTCTTCTGTTGTGGTCTGATGAGTTAAGTGATGGAAAATGTGCACATCCCAAGGCAGCAACACAAACTCTCCTTGTAACCTCTCATTGGAACAAGTGAAGAATTTTTAAACTTACACAGACTTTCAAGTCAGATTTTAAGGTACTCAAAAGTATGAGGATTATAGGATGAGCTCACTGAGGAGTAAAGGTATCTGAATCCCAGCTGCAGTGTTCTGTGGATCTGTACATCAAAACAGAAGGCTGTTCTTTGGAACTAGCTATTGAAATTTGGTCTGGATGACATGCTTGGCATTGTACAAGAGCCCTGTGGCAACAAGGGACAAAATTACATTCTTCAGCATGTTATCTGTCCATTATATGGATGAAATAACCATTTTCACTTTTTGTGACCCATGTCTTTATTCAACACGCATCTTAAAATTTCCACAAAAAGGGGAGACATCCATCCTACAGACAGCACCTCTAGATCTGTAGCAAATATGTTATTTTTTACCTAAATTGTACTAAAACAACTGCTTTAAAAAGAAAGACAAATAACTAATGAGGGCATATATACATCTGAGATTTCCTGACATGTTTACTTTGTAACCTAAGTAGCTTTTTAACGTGTATTTGGTTTTGTGAAACTTCCTTCTTTACTTAGGGAAAAAAGCAAACGTTTACATTCTGTATTAGTAGTTTTGGACTGATAGCAAAAACGTCTGCCTGTGAGTCAGTGAAATAGCCTGTAACAAAGGAAAGTTATCTTCTAGTAGGCCACCAGAAATCAGCAGGATTTGCTGAGAGTAGAGGAATGATGAAATTCAGGGATCTGGAGTTCCTTTCTAGCTTAGGTAAACCATATTCCATAGTTGTTTCATAGTTTTTGCTTTGTCCTTTCTGGTACGATATCACACCTCTCCTGGTTCTGCACATGTATTTGCTGTAAATTCTACTCCCAGCCTCACTCCCAGTCAGCAGGGACTGTATCTGTTCCTAAAACCACTGCCTCCTGCTTCCCCTCTATATTGCCCACACACCAACAGTGCTCAGTGAGAAGAAATGCTGCCTTCTTGCCTCAGCTGTGATACCTGGAGCCTTGTAGAACCTAGAGAAAATTATCCTCATATGTGTGAGGCATTGCTGTCTTCTGTGAGCCCTGATCCAGTGTGGGCATAGCTCTGGGCAGAGCATGCTCCATGCAGTGGGGACTCTTGTGGACTTTAGTTGCCATGTTTCTATGAAAGTATCAAAACTGCCAAGTTCTAAACTACCAATTTTCTATTGAGCAGAGTAGGATCTTTTCAGAGGTTCATTACTTAACAAACTGCAACATAACCTTCACTGTTAGAGGAAAAACCACACACCTGACACAGCCAATTTTCAGCCTTCTATCCACATCTAAGTGTTACTGGCTGAATCACATATATTCCTAATGAAATACTTGTAAGATTATTTTTAAATGCTCATCGCATCACCACCACCTCAAGCTTGTAGAAGACTGCAGAAAGTTGGGAGAGGTCTTCTCTGAACTATTTTATTAGGGGTTGCTAAATAGTTTGTGAGATTTCAGGCAAATAGCCACAATTTGGAAATGTTACAAGCTGATGCAAGTCCTTGTAGTGGAACTCTCTTGGCAATTGGATTCCAGACAGTGAGACCAGCTCTGCCTGTAATAAAACACAACTAAGTCTATCATAGTAACAAACTGAAGGAATTAGACAATTAATAAGAAAAGAACTCCTCTGATATTCTCACATACATGTTGCATTTTTATTGCAGAAGCCTTGGCTTTGGGACCATAGAGAGTGCTGGACAGGATATCCACAACAGGTAAGTCACACACGAAAGAAAATTGCTATTATAGATTTTGCATTGTGTTTCTGTATTTTTTGAAAATCAGATTATATTAGTGACAAAAAGAGGACACTGAATTAAATTCAGATGCAGAAGACCTAAGAATTCAATGCCAGACCCTCACCAGGAGAGAACATCTTTGTACCTGATATCATCTAAACACAAGAGAAGGTGAATTGGCAGAGCATTTTGGCACTACCAAGAGAAAATTAAGACTTGTGTTCCAGGGTTTTTTATCTGACAGTCAAAGCTAGAGCAAAACCCCCTGACTGTATGTGAAAGTTTTAAACCCATAAAGGGAAAAGTACTGCCCCATTCTAACAGTGTGAGCCACAGGGACAAATGACTGAGGAGTGAGTCAGTGCCTTTTCAAGACAAGTCTCTGAACAATCCAGTATTGCTCAAAGACAAAAAATTTAGGGCAAATCTGTAGTTCTGTGTAAAAATTAAACATTACAAACAAGTGGGGCTTGAGCAAGAATGTAAGACTGAAAGGATCACTTGGGTCCCTCTGTCTCCTGCTCTGTATGCTTGCAGTATGTGTCAAAACAATTGTCAAAAACAATGGGAGCCTCCATAATGGCACATTGCTTGCCACAGTGTGTCCACCAAGACCTTTTTTCTCTCCCCTCCTCAAATGGAAAGGGGGGAGAAAATACAGCAAAAGGCTCATGGGTTGAGATAAGGACTGGAAGAGAGCACTCCCCAGTTACCATCACAGGCAAAAAAAAGCTTGACTTGGGGGAAAATTATTTTAATTTACTGTTAATCGAATAAGAGTAGTTGTATAAGAAATAAACCTAATTCTTAAAAACACCTTCCTGCATCCCTCCCTTCCTCCTGGCCTTAATTTCACTCCCACATTCTCTACCTCCTCCCTTGCAGTGGTGCAGCAGGATATAGAATGGGGGTTGTCAGTTCATCACACCTTGTCTCTCTGCTCCTTCCTCCTGCTCCAGCACTTCCCCTGCTCTGGCAGCAGGGCTCTCCAGTGGGAGACTGTTCTCCATAAACCTCTCCACTGTGGCTCCTTTCCCAGGATGCAATCCCTTAGGAATTGACTGCTCCATCATGGGTCGACCACAGATCCACAGGTGCTGCAAGGAGCCTACCCAGCCCAGGGTCTCCCCAGGCTCAGAGCTTCCTTGGGCCACATCCCCCTGCTCCAGTCAGGGGTCCTCCAGGGACTGCAGGTGCATTTCTGCTCCCTGTGGACCTCTATGGGCTGCAGGGGCACAGCCTGTATCACCATGGAATTTCTGCTTCAGCACTAGGAGCTTCTCTTCCTCCTGCACTCACCTGAGGGTCTGCAGAGTTGTATCTCATATTCTCACTTCTCTCTCCACACCACTCTTGCCCAGCATTTTTTTCCATTCTTAAATACATTGTCCTCAAGGTGCTGCCACTGTCATTCATGGAGACAGTGGCAGATCCATCTTGGAGGTGTCTGGAACTGGCTGTGTTGGACAGGGGGCAGCTTCTGGCACCGCACAGAAGCCACCCCTGCCCCCACCCCACTACCAAAACCTTTCCATGTAAATCCAGCACAGACCCATTTTCCAACATTTGTAACAACCAGAAAAGACCAAAACCATGGCTGGTCATGTCCCACTGGCAAAGAGCAAGTCAAGGACAAACCTGTGTATTAGCAGGAAGAACAAATGTGTTAATTACAATTTCTACTAAAAAGACCATGCCCTGTACTACAGACAATGATAAAAGAAACACCAGTTCTCTCAAATAGTCTGATCTTTGGTGGGAAAAAAAACAGCTTCTGACCCAGAGCTCCTGTTTGGATAACCTGGAGTGTGACCAGCAAATACCAGCTAGGGAGATGTTCACATCCTCCCTGGAAGCCCCAAGGCATTCAGCTGTGCTTCCTCTCGTGGCTAATCGCTGGAGCTACAAAAGAAAACAAACTTAAATTTATGAGGGCCATAAATAACCAGTTGGTATTTGGAAGCACAATACTTCATGTTCCTTTGGAAATGGTTGCAAAGCCCCTTTAGTCATAATAATTATTTATCAAATAGATTCAGGTTTAAGGAGGTCCTATAGTGCCACACAGCAAAAATTGCATGTTAAATAACAAGATCTTGTTGAGTGGGTCTAAGCTTTCAGTCTCCCAGCTGTAAAAGCCCAGATAATTTACCCAAAAGAATGAATTACATTTCCTGCTGGGGTTAGATTTTCCCCCCATTAGTTTGATTAAACTGGAAAATCTCTGACACAGTGCAGGGTATCTGAAGCATCTTCAAGCCTATAAAAGGGTATGATTTATTCAGCTACTCCTTTTCCACCATAATGAATTGGTTTATGTAGTTTTAAAAACTCTGTGCAGTCTGCTCAGGAATCTGAATAGTGCTGAAGAAATCCTAAAAATATTCAGGATCTTCATGGTGGTTCCCTAAATATTTGACATGGTGTGGTAAAGTGGAATTTCCCCTGCTGTTTGATTTCATCTTGGCACAGATAACATTTAGTGAGTGAGTGTGTTGTTCAGTTGAAGTATTTCTTGTAGCTGCAGGAGCTATTTTGTTGATTTTATTGTTGTATTGGGTTTTCATGGCTTGGTTTTGGTAGTGGGGGGCTTCTGTAAGAAGTTGCCAGAATCTTTCTCCATGTCCAGCACAGCCAATCCCTGACAGCTCCAAGGTTGAACTGGCCAAAGCTGGGGCAATTAGAAATAGTGGTAACACCTCTGAGATAACAGATTCAAAAAGAAAGAAAGAAAAAAAAAAAAAAGTTATTGCACAGTTGTATTTGCAGCCAGAGAAGAGTGGGCTGAAAACATGGGAGAGGAACAACTCTCCAGACACCAAGGTCAGTGAAGGAGGAGGGGCAGGAGGTGCTCCAGGCACCAGAGCTGAGATTCCTCTGGAGGCTGTGGTGAAGACCATGGTGAAGCAGCTGAGCCTCTGCAGCCATGGGGATGCAGAGATCCACCCACAGCCCATGGGGATCCACGGGGGTTGCAGAGATCCACCTGCAGCCCGTGGAGGAGGAGCCCACACCACAGCAGGTGGGTGCCTGAGAGGACGCTGTGACCCTTGGAGAGAGGAGCTCTGCTCCCAGCCTGTCTTTGGAGGACTGCTCCCCATGGAAGAGTGACCCACATTGCAGCAGTTTGGGAAGGACTGTCTTCCATGGGATGAACTTATGTCGTGCCAGTTCACAGAGAGCTGTTGCCTGTGGGACGAACTCACATTGGAGAAGTTCATGAAGAACTGTCTCCCATGGGAGGGACCCCACAGTGCAGGAGGGGAACCGTTCCTCTCCCTGAGCAGCAGGAGAAGCCATGAGTGATGAATGACCATAACCCCCATTCCCATCTCCTTGCATCACTGGGTATGAGGTAGAGCTGGGAAGGAGGGAGGGGGAGGGGGAAGGGTGGTTTTAAGGGTTTATTTCATTTCTCATGATTGTGCTCTGATTGTGCTAGCAATTAGCTTAATTCATCTCTCTAATTATAGAGGTTCTGCCTGAGATGTAAATATGAAAAATGGCCAGAAGACCAGCTCCTTTCAAATGGCCGTTATTGAAAATCAGCTCTTTGGGGGGGGAAGCCCGAGGGGTTGCACACACCGCCGCTGCTGCTCCCATAGACGACGCGGAAGAGGAGGAATTTTGCAGCTTTGCCTCTAGGGCAGAGTTAGGGCTTCCATCCTCACAAGAATTCTTGGGAAGATAATGAGTCGCTCGCAGTCTAGGGGTGTCACTCTAGTCGACTCCCATTCAGATTATGGTGGCCACATTCCGAACTGGAAAGTGCCGTGGGGGATTGCTCAGCATTTTCTCAGGTGCAGTATGTTGTTGGTTTTTCGAGGTGTCAAGTAGGCTCGTTGTTTTGGAGGCATTTGGTGTCAAATGGGCCCTTGTGTCTTTCACATTTGCATATTCACGGTGGTTATCTCCCCCTCCTTAGTGGAGGCATTGTTTTGGGACGCAGCAGCGGGCGGCATTTCCCGACGGGATAGGGAAAGTACAGTTGGGTGACAAGGTAATTTATTCTATTAACAATGAACATGAGATTTGGCTTACAAATTTAGGGACAGCATCAACCAACAACTAATTTAATAAACTTAGGAACTTATTACAACCAATTTAGCAAACTCATTCCTAACACTGCCCATGAATAAGAATAAGCAATCTGTCCAAGTCCTTAACTCATGAACCCTTTATTTTATTTTCTCTCCTCTGTACAGCTGTTCAGGGGAGTGACAGAGCTGCTTTGGTGACTACCTGGCATCCAGTCAGCATCAACCTACTACAGTAGCCTTTTGTCTTGAAAGAAGGTTTCTGCGTGCAGCCCTTGCACTAATGTATTTCCCTCTCTCTCCCTTTCTCACAGCCTCTCCAACCCTCCCTTTTCTGGTACTACATGCTGGAGCTCTCCTTTTACTGGTCACTGGTCTTCACCTTGCCCTTTGACGTGAAGAGGAAGGTGAGTGGCAGTCTCAAGGGAGAATCAAGTACAAACAGGACACATGCTGAACGCTTTTGAGAGTGATCTCTAAGAGCATGTGTTTAATGCTAGTCAAGGTTTTGTGGGACTCTGTCCTTGCTCATTCACAGGAATTTTCATTCCCAGTCACTGGCTTTCTCTACTCTGAAAAGTGGAGAACACCAACCCTGATGTAGAAAGGTGCAAAGTACTACAGAGTTCTCAATCTAAAATTAAAATCCAAACATAAAAATTGCTCTAACTCTTCTAGACTGTGCTGATCATAGAGACAGGAAAGGAGGTGATTCTCTGCCAGTAAAGCTGCTTGTGTTCCTGGTGCCAGTGTCCCAACAGACAGGGTGCAGCATCAGACCATGACTGATGGAGGGAAAGAATGTTCCGTGTTGTGAGACCCTCAGTTTACACCATGAGGTCTTCATTTCTGGGTCTCTTGGTGGCCTACATTTCTGGAATGCATTTGGTAAAAGAATTACATGGGTAAGACTTCATAGTGGGAGGTTTCTTAGTCACGAGGTAGGGAGATATCATTGCTACCTGCAGGAACCACATTTGGACTGTGCATTATGTATTTTATTCTCTGCTGTTCCCCTTCTCATCAGGATTTCAAGGAGCAGATAATCCATCATGCTGCAACCATCTTCCTGATCAGTTTTTCATACTGTGCCAACTACATCCGCATTGGGACACTGGTGATGGTGATTCATGATGCTTCTGATTGCTTCCTAGAGGTGAGCCAGGCAGAGCCTAATCAACAGTGGTGCTCTTCAGTGACAGAATGTCCTTATATCTATCACAACGTGGGCCAAGCCCTGGGGTGTTCCACAGATCCCTCGTGCTGCTCTGCTGACCCAGCTGAAGGTGCCCAGCTGAGAGCTAGGCAGAGCTGTAGTTACCTGAATGCAGGTTGTGTCATACCTGTCACAAAAACTGCCTGGGGTGTGTGCAGATGCTGTGTTGGTTGCTGTTCTATTTTCTTTTTCCTTCCAGCCAACTAAGATATTCAATTACATGAAGTGGAAAAAAACTTGTGACAGCCTCTTTATGATCTTCTCAGCTGTTTTCCTGATCAGCCGCCTGGTCATTTACCCTTACACGTGAGTCTGCTGCAGTGAGGGGACTTAGAAAAGCTGCCTTCTGAGAGACAGGATGATTAGCTGGGTGCTGCAGCCTTTGCTCTGTGGTTGTGGAGCATATCTTCCTGTCCTTGGCACAGGCTGAAGTGCCAAATGGCTGTGGCACCTGCCTTGGGGTAAACAAGGGTGCTCTGCCTTGGAGTTTATAGAGCAGTCCTGAAGCCCTGAAGGGTGCTGCAGAGGAGGGGCCCTGGGCCAGTGGCTCCATCCTGTGTACTTTGGGTGGGGAACTGATAGACTCACATGTGATAAGTAAAGATGGAAGTGGCTGATCTGAAACTTCCTCTGTGACTACAAATTTCTGGGGCTTAATTGTGGCCCTATTAACAATATGCTTTCCCTCCTCTGCAATCCCCTCTGTTTTGCAGAGTGCTTTATAACACCTACTATTACTCCATGGAGATATTCCAACCCTTCTTTGGATACTACTTTGTGAATGTTCTCCTGATAATTCTGCAGCTGCTCCATGTCTTCTGGTCCTGCCTAATTATTCACATGGTCTACAAGTTCATCCTCCAGGGCACGGTATGTATCAGTTTGTGGTATCCTTTACATCACACGGGGGGGAGGGGGGGGTCCATCTAGACTGCTTGAGAATACAGGGGTCCATCTGTCATGGATTTCTTATTGTTCTAGTGAAATTATACATGAATATTACCAACAGTGAGGTGGAAGGAAACTCAGTAATATTAGGGAAAGTTGACTGAAAAAAATTTTATGAGTCACTACAATATTGGGTCCACTTCTGATGCTTACATTCAACAAAAATGTGGATTGGACTCCAGGAGAGATGTCTGTGAACAAAGCCAGTGACATCTGAGTAAAAATCACAACACTTTGTGCAGTGTGATTTGCATTTGTAACAAGACTAAGAAATCAAGGAAGGAAACATTTTCATTTGGTGAGGTCAGTGCAAAAGTGTTTCCCTTATTGTACAGGATTTTTGATTATAATTGTGTTACGGTGCTGTAGATTTCAGACAGTAGGTAGTTCTGTCTAAACCAGCTGCCTGGGCTGCTCTTGCAGCAGTAGAGGGCAACAGGCATGCCCAAATTATGATCTATTCCATACTGCACCTGGCAGTGCTTCTCAGCAAGCAGAGAGCAACCAGAGATAAGTATCTGACCTCCAGCTGTATAAACTGAAATGAAATGCATCCCATATCCCTCTCTCTTTCTGGCCTGTAGTATTTGCTATGAGACCAAACTGCTGCCCAGCATGAAATTCTTCCCAAAATCAAAGTCATGACTGGCTACATGCCAAGGATGCAGTCCAAAGGTGACCAGTCAGCACCTTATGGAAGCTGACCTCAGAGTCCAGGATGATTTGTTTTATTAGTATCCAACTGAGGAATTCTGTCTTACTGAGAACTGAGAGCAAGCATTAAAGGCTCCTCTTTATCTGTATTGTTCCCGTTTTCTTTATCTGCCTTCCCTTAAGGTAGCACAGAGTAAATTACTTGCAGATCAGGAAACACAGCCAGAAGTGAAGCCACAACTGAAGATAGCCTTTTACTTTGTCCTAGTTTTTGTGGGGGCTGAATTACCACTGCAGTTACTGTAGTGTGAAATTATGAGGTAATAAATAGTCTTATTAGAAAGAAAAGAACCATCAGGGAGGAAAATCCTGAAGCATGTCCAGAATTTTTCATATTTTATCTAAAATTGATTTGCCAGAATTGATATAAAAATATATTTAACAACTTTCTGTACTGAGCAGTAGAAAGAAAAATAGAATTGCCCTAAACAGGTCCATTTCAATAACAGTATTTAGTAGCCCAAAGTAGTATCGCCAAGAATATAGGACATTCTCTCTTTGAGAGCCATGAAACCCTTGCTGCAATCAGTTCATGTTCTTCTTGCAGGCCTTCTGGTCTCCATGGTTTTCCTCCCTGGCTACAGGATAATCTTCACCTCCTTCTCACATGATGTTCCCTAACCCCAAGTAATTAGAACTCAGCCTAGATCCTGAACTACAAGTTTCATTCCCTTGTAGAGGGAGCAGCTTTACAGTTCCTTTGGGAATCTTGCCAGATTTAAGGCCTCAGCCACATTCTCTGTCTACAAATGGATATATTTAGAAATACTCACTACGATTTGTCCTTACGCTGCAGATCCAGACTCCTGCATATTTCCTGATCTGTCAGTTCCAGAGTGATCTGAGGTGCAGGTTGTTCACAGCATCTCCCACCCATATTGTCCTTGGAGGCAGACTGAATTGAGTGCAAGTTTAGATTTTTATGAATCTTGTCTGCATCTGGTTGTAGTGATCTCTAGAAAGAGTATGAGCCAAGATAGAGTTCTCAGTATGATCTGGGCGATCTCAAGAAGAATGGACAGCCATAAATGGAGACTAAATTTCTGGGCAGCACTTGATTTGCCCCTGAGCAATTTCTAAGGCTCAGGTCACAGAAGGGGTTTGCAGCTTTCTGTCTTTCCAACAAAGAATGTGATGCTGTGAATTTGTCCCCAGTATTGGCATCTTATATGGCAGAGTAGAGACAGCCTGAAAAGCCAGGAAGTGCTGAGCTGCTTTTCCTAAACTGTCATTTTGTCCCATTATTTATTTTTTCCTTCCTTTTAAGGCAGTTAATTAAATACTTTCAGAAGTGGATTACAGGTCTCTCAGTCAATAAATGGCAAGAGGAAAAGCCTGACCATAAAACTGAATGTAGTCAGGGTGGAGTGGCTTTGTGTTGAGCTTTTGGGAAGCTTGTGTTTCCAGCCTGTGTTGTCACTAAGCAGTGTTGTCAGCCTGCAGCCACCCAGAACATGTAGGCAGAAGTTAGTTAGCTTTTTTTCCCTTTTGGGAAGTGTAAAAGAGTTTGATTAACTGCCTCCCCCATCCTTCTCCCACATGCTGATGACCAGGGCAGCAATGTGGATCTCCTTAGGCTTACACAGTTGTACTCAGTCCTGGGCATTTGTGGTTTTGTTCTGCTTCAGAGCCTGTAATTCCTAATGTGTATCAGGATCACAGATGAGATTCCAGTGAAACTGAAATCAAAGAGGCAGGGAGAATCTGTTCCCAAGGGTAACGTAAAAGCTGAGGGGACAGAACAGGACTGGGCTGAGGGTGAGTGGCTGAGGCAGCAGGTGCACGGTCAGCCTGTGGCTCAGCCATCACTGCTACTTGTGAAACTGCTGTGTTTATCTGGCTTCTCACTTACCTGTTTTTGTAGATGGAAAAGGACATGAGAAGTGACACAGAAGAAAGTGACAAGGATGAAGAAAGAGATAAAATTAGAGAAAAGGAGGAAAATGGGATCAAGTATTTCAGCAACGTTACAAGCAATGGTTACATTCAGAAGAATGGGTCTGAGACCCTGGACAACAGAACCCACCTTGCCAACGGCCATGCCAAGGAAAGATAGCTGCTGTCCGTGTGCTGCTGGTCTGGCCTCCAGTGAGCCCAGGTCACCATCTGTAGAAACAGTTTTGATCACTGTGTAGATAAATTGGAGTGCAATTGCAGTATTGTTGTAGAATTCCTGCTTTCCATAAACAGAAGTGATTATAGTCAGTAATATTTGAAGGAAGTTTTTTGTCTTCCTCCAGTGAAAGCTTACTATAGGTTGCAGCCTCAAAACAGGTATCAAGGGATCAAAGTGGTTTGACTTGTATTAAGACTGTACCATAGTTGTTGTCAAATGTGTTAATCTCAAAAAATACTTCAAAAATAAAAAGGTGGATAAACTCTGGCAGTGTTAAGTTTTACCCACCTAATGTTTGATAGGAATCTGTTTAGCCTGGATCAGCCTCTGGAGGCCCTGGCCTATTGCCAGTAATTATTATGGCTGACAAGTGACAAACTTTACCACTGGCCTACCAGTTCTGAAAAAAAAGGTTCCCTGTATTACACTTACAAAATTAAAACTGAGCATAGTGAAATGGAAGTTTTGGAAAGGCATGAGATAAAACATGTTCTTCTCAAAGGAAGTACTCTTGGTGCCAGTCACCAGTTTTGTAATGGTATGGATCTCAGTCCCTACTTATTGCCTAAGGAGGGAACTTCAAAGCCCAGGCTGGAGGAGTACCCACCCAAATCACATTGGAAGAGCTGGAAAATCCATACAGCTGTTTCTCAACTGTCAGGTAGTCCTCTAAACCTGACTTGGAAGGAAGTAGTCAGGAGAAGGGAGGTGACAAGGAACTATGTAGTCTAGAAGTCAACATTGATTAAAGTGCTCATGTTTTCACTTAGTGTGACTGGCATGGTGGGAAATGTTTACAGAGTCAGCTTGTGCAAGAAGGGGATACATTTCCCCTGCTCTCAGAGGAAAAAGGGTCCAGAGAAAATCTGCTGAACCTTATGGAATAATGCTTTAGCATGGCCTTCTAACTCTAGGGCCTTTGCCTAGGTGTATCAAGAACAGGAAGTATAAAGCAATGGTCCATGAAGTCATGATGTAGTACGGATTCAGTTCGTTTAGTTGCCATATCTTGTATCATGTGTAGTCTTAGATTTTTGGATTGTACAATCTCTTAAAACATTTAAATTAGTGTTATTTGAATTTCTGTTTTATAGGTCACTTAATCTACAAAACCAAAGTATTAACAGATTCACTGTAATGAGTGCAGGGACTTAGACTGCTGAGGCCATGCAGATACTTCTCTTTATGTACCTAAAAGTAAATAAAGAGAAGTAGGGATGGGACATGGACCAAGGAAACACTGTATTTGTGGAGGTGATGAACATGTTTAAGTTACAAAGAAAATGACAGCATAGAAAGACAAGATGATTATCATCACTCCACTCAGGTCACCTGATATGTGACTGAGAAGCTTTGACCTGAGCTTGTGTATGATCATCTTCTGTTTCAGTCAAAATATATTTGGATAATTGGATTTCTGAACTGGAATTGAATCATTTCAGAAGGGAAAAAGTGGTTCCAGAACCTGTGATTCCAGGGTAATAACATGCTGTGGGAGGAGGCTCCTGCATTGTCATTTAAATCTTGATTTGCTGAAGGTAGTCTGTCTCTGGAACCTTAGTTCAGCTTGTGAGAGCATGGTGTAAATAATGCCAAGGTTGTGGGTTTGATCCCTGTATGGGCCATTCACTTAAGAGTTAGACTCAATGATCCTTGTGGGTCCCTTCCAAAACATAGTATTCTGTAATTCTGTGATAATTGGAAGTTGAAAGCACATGTTCTATATGCTGTGATTTCAGTGTATGGTCTCACCTTTCTGCAGGTGGTGTGCTCAGGAGGGATAGTTATATCTCATTTTGTACTACTGAATGTAAATGTTCTTTATAAATTACTTTTAAAGGTTTGATCACCTGGTCTCTGTTCTACTTCTTTAACCACCAGGAGGTAGACCTGGCTGGCTGCACCTCTACAGGTAGGATGTGTGATGAGGGAGACCCATGTGGGTGCTGTTGCCAAGGGGAAGATGTAGCATACACAGGACACACAGTCACACTGAGCCATGTCAGTAAAGAACTGCAGCTGCCAGGTTTGCCTCCTGCTCATTAATACTGTGTTTGACCCTGGAAAAAGGGACAATTTGGGACACCTCTACACTAGACCTGGAGGCAGGCCAGGTTACTTGGTACTGCCAGGACAGTGGCAAGTCCAAGATGGCAACACTGGGGAGGTGCTTTGGCCTTGCAAGGGCAGGAGGAGAGAAATTGGTATCTCTTCTTTTTTGTGAGGTTTTAGGAGATTGGGGAAGATCCCAATTGTAAAATCACACCAGCTTTCCTCCGAGGAGCAGAATGCTTTCCAGAGTCTGAACAATGCCCAGTGGATCCAGTGTATGTTAATGCCTTCTGGATTTGATCCTCAAGGCTTTGTTGCGTCCCTGAAGACTGAGATAAGCTTGTTAGGAGGCAAATTCTGGTGATTCTGATTCTGGTGAAAGATCCTTCAAGGATACAGGAGAGCTGTTGGATTTGAGCAAGAACTACTGAGTGCTGCCTTTAGCTGAGGAACTTAGCATAACAGTGATGAGTCATTGAGGCAGGTCAGCTGCTGAGTTTATTTTCTTGCCATCAACTTGCTAAGTCTTGAAGAAGCATTCAGCTTCCTCCCTGCACTGCTCCATCTTCTCACTTTGTGTTTGCTCCAGTGCTAGGAAGCTTCTGAGTAGTGTGTTAGTGTCTAATAATTTAGTGTATCATGAGTGTCCCCTGTGTCCATTGTCCCAAGAGCAGGACCTCTTTGCTCAGCTCTGTCCTGCTTTTTTCTCCTGACTCCAGAGGACCCCAGTTCTGTCAGGGGTGATGATGCACTCCAGTGTCTCTTTGTACATGGGGCATCGCAGCTTCCCCCACAGAAGAGCTGTTGTAGAAAACTTGCAGTAAGCCTGTCACTTGTTTGCTGAGAAATCCAGAAGAGCAGATCATGGAACCACTAAATCCATCCTTCCTTGGGGAAGGCCTCTGAGATTATCAAGTACAACTTGTGACCGGTCACCACTTTGTCAATCAGAGCAGAGCACTGAGTCCAGTCACTTCTTACCCACCTCTAGGGATGGCGACTCCACCACCTCCCTGGGCAACCCATTCCAATGTTTAACAACCCTTTCCATGAAAAATTTCTCCTTGTTGTCCAATTCATTCCTCCCCTGGCATGGTTTGAGTCCATTTCCTCTGTTCCTGTCACTTGTTACCTGGGAGCAGAGCCCAACCCCCACCTGGCTGCACCCTCCCATCAGGGAGTTGCAGTGAGTGAGATCACCCTGAGCCTCATTTTCTTCAGGCTGACCCCCCCCCAAGCTCCCTCAGCTTCTCCTCATAGCATTTACTGTCTTAATGGAGAGTTCCATCTGCAGTTGGAGCACTGAGTACTACAGCAGGGTCTGACTCTCTGTCCCCTGTATTTTTATCCCACATATGCACAGACAAGATGTGCATCACACAATGTGTGCCCACATAATGTAAATGAACAACTGTGGGAGATGAGGTATCCAGCTCCAGGTGAGCCATAAGAGAAAGAGCATTTACAGATACTTCCAGGCTGCTGTGAGGTGGGTGAGTAAAGGCTGACACAGTCTGGCCCCCAGCTGCCCTAGCCCAAAATTATTACTGACATGAATCTGCTAGCAGTCTCAAATAGACATGGACATCTGGTGCCATTTTGGATCTTGTTTTAAGAATAATTTGGCACAGTTGTTTCCTTCCTCCTTCCTTGCTGCACACAGTAAATTTCAGAGATCTCCACTATCACATTATTTCAAATTATTTCACATTATTTCATTCAGAAATATATGCCAAATGGAACCTTCTCTTGGATGGCTGCACTTGGAACAACATTGCTTTTCTCAGACACAGTGCCTGCAAATAAAGGCAAGGTTTTGTTCAAAATGCTAAAGTCATGTCTAAAAAAGGGAAGGGACCTATAACTTTGTCAGATGAATGTAAGCATGTGATAGGGCAGGCCAAGAAATATCCTGAGAAACAACCTGAAAGGCAATACCAGTCTCTGAAACATAGGCAAGATGGCTGGATTCGGAGATGATGGTGGCAGACAGGAACACTGGGATAGGTTAGGCTAGAGCCAAGAAATGCAGAGCTGCCCTGTATGACTCCCCAGCTGAGGGAGAGAGGGTCTAATACCTGACATCTCACTGAGGCCATATTCCAAGAGGATCCAGTTCAAGCCAATAGGTGAGATAATGTTACCTAGCACACAGATTAACTGAGTAATAGCAAACGTTTAAACCCACTAGCAGGAGGAAATTTATTCTTTTCAGCTACCAACTATGGAATGCTATTTTTTTGTTTCAAATCATCTTGTTATCAGAAAAATTTAAGAAGGTTTCAAGCAGGAATGTGAGAAACTACAGCCCTCTGTAGTCTGATATGCAGACTGGTCAGAGCAGTAGAAAGTATTATATGTGATAGAATTTTTGGAAACAGATACGAACATAATAGGAAAGAGTCCCCACAGGGTGGTCTGTGGGGAAGTTGTCTCACTCTCCTGGAGTTACCCCAAAGAATTGGTGAGCACATATAATGGAGAGAACCTACACCCTGCTCAGCTCTGCAAAGGCATTTCAGAAAGGTCCCTCACCAGCCTGAGGAAACCCACCTGAGTTGACTATGAGAAACCAACACAGATCGTTTGCAGTTGTGTATTGTTGCAGGTGCCACCAAAAAGGGGAAAGAAAGGCAGAGAGCAAAATCATCTGATAATGAAGGTTCCTCATGATGGTGCTGCAGATTGGCTGCTGCAATTCACAGCACTGAGAGACTGACAGAACACAGGTGAAGCTGAGTGGAGCAGAGGAAGGTGGTGCACAAGAGAAGGTGTCCTGAAGTGCTGGACTGTGTGTGAGCACTCCAGAATCACTCTGGCGAGCAGTGCCTCAGCTTTGTGCTTGGTACATGATGATTCAAAATCCAAACAGGACATGGGATGTTGCTGGCCAAGATGAAGGAACCAGTCAGAGACTGCTGGGGCCTTGAAGATGCCAGCAGATTTTTAAGTATGTAGACAATCTCCCCTGGGACCTCCATCCATACTGTGTGCCAGCTGTCAGAGCTGATTAAGAGATGAGGGCTGTGCAGCCTGAGAAGAAAAAGCCTGATAGAAAGAGAGGGCAAGAGAGATGCCCCTGCTGATATTGTCACCAGGTAGGTGTGAAGCAGAGTGAAATTGAAATCAGCCAGCTCCTTGATGCCCTCTAAATTACTCTCTTGTACTAAGACATCTTACCCCACCTCCAAGCTCACAAGCAGGTCAAGACAAGTGATGATACTTCAACTAGTCTGACATACTCATGGGATTGAGCCAGAGGTGGGAACAGTGAGTGAAGAACTGTTGAGTTGGGAATCCTGATTTAGCAGAGAGCTTTATTCCTTACTAATACCTGCTTGCTACAGGCAGCCTCTACTTTCTATGCCCATGGTGTTGACCAGAATGGGTGTGTCAGAGGGGCTCTGGCACCATGAATACTGGCTGCAACCTGGAGCTGTCTGGGAAGACTTGAAGGAGTCTGCAGACATGCAATACCCACATGCACTCCTGCTCTGCATCCATGGTGCCCTTTACTGATCTTTGTCTGATGCATCTTTGAAAGGTGAGTACAGCACCTCTGGTATCTCCTGTGCTGGTGGCCATCAGGGTTTTGCAGGGCTGCTCCAGAATAATCCTTACCTGCCTCCTGACCACTACAAAATGTACATGGGATTGTCCCAAGAGTAATGAATCTCTCTGCTTTTCATACCATATGGTATTTGTGTGGTGGCTCTTTCCCCTGCCCTGCCTCTCTCCTGTAGGTGTGAAAAGACAAGTCCATCTCTCACCTTAGCTGTGAGTGGGTCCCTCTGGAGACAGTTCAAGACAGATAAGGGAGCTTGCAACACAGGTAAGGGATTTATTTACTGGGTATGTCAGTGCTGGGAGCCCCTAGCTGAGCCAGGGTCCTGCCTGATCCTAGAGGATGCTCCTGAAGATGCTATGTCTGCTCCCTACCCCAGAGCTCCTAGAGCAGGACCTCTTTGCTCATACCACTCTTTGCCCAGCTCTGTCCTGCTTTTTTCTCCTGACTCCGGAGTACCCCAGTTCTGTCAGGGGTGATGATGCACTCCAGTGTCCCAGCTGCAGGCATGTCACCCCAGAGGAGCCTGAGGACTGGCTAGCATCTCCCCAGAACTTGTGCGTGGAAATGAGGCAGGTCCTTATTGCTCATCCCATGAGATGGATTCAGACAGGGCTTTGAGCCCCATTCCAGGAACAAGGACTGGCACATGGGGAGGTACAGACCAGCCCTCACACTTTGAAAATTGGAAGCAGTTCAGTTAAAGCAGGGCCATGTGCCAGTGCGGGCAGCATTGCCGGCATGCTTCCCACCAGGCAGAGCAGGACTTCAGGGGGGAAAAGGGGAGAACACAAAGTATCAAAGCTGTGGTCAGCAAGCCTGCCCTAAGCTGGGACAGAGGTTCTCTCCTGGAGGAGCCAGGAAAGCACTGACCCATCTGTCCTTACTGCTGGCTCCTGCCTGCAGTCTACAGCCATGTGAGAAGATGTGGCAGATGAGGGCTACAGGAAGAGTCAGAATTAATTCCAGGGTCATCAGGTCTTCCCTCAAAGAAAGGAAGGAAAATTTTACCTACCTGGCTTCCTAGAAGCATGATTTAGAACGCAATGCCTCCCACCAGTGCTTTGCTGGAGTTTCCTGCAGGAACCACCACATTCCACGTGTTCTGTACTTGGCTCTTGCTGCAGACAGTGGTCAGGTACCCTGGACACAGAGGCCATGGGACACTCAGACACTTGCAGACTGGTTTTGTGGCATCCTCTGGACTGCTCAGGAGCACTGTAAAGAAGACCAGCACACACTCTAACACAGCAGAATGCTCTGTGTCCTGTTGCCTCAGCAAAATTAATTATTCCTTATTTAGCCATCGTTACTGTAGTCTCCACCCCACCTTTGCTTTGGTGGCATTGTGTTTGTGAAAAAAGAGCAGTGACCTCACAGAGGCACCAAGCCTTGTGTGTGCTGGAGCATCACTGGGAACCTTGGGCTGTGCCGTGGGCGGGGGTGTGAGCACTCTGGCAGTGCTGGGCACTTTGGCATTACATCCAGCACAGAACACAGCACAGGCAGCATCTTCCTGTTGGCTGACCCTCATTGCCAGGCAAACAGATCCTCTCCCGCCAGAACTCTTTCCTCTTACAGAACCCTGGCTCTGCCCTTGGGCAGGACCTTGGGGGTGAGTGATAAGCAGAGGCCCAAAGTTCAGACCAATGCCACACTGGAAGGCTTCTACATTCTGCTGGGCAGAACCCCAAAGAAGATGAGTGGCCCCTGTGTCCATTGTCCCAAGAGCCCAGGTGAGCAACACCTCCTCTCTGTCTCCACCCCAGGCCAGGCCAGCCAGCCTCACAAACAAGGCAGTTACTGTTAACCACCCTTCCAGGGAAGAGATTAATATGCAGATATTGCTGCAGTTTTCAACATGTTCAATGGCTGCAATCCCAGCACCTCCTGACCTTCTGCATGTCAAACACAGCAAATGCTGGCTCTGGTTTGGAAGGCAGCCACCACCCCTTTGGGAAGAGTCTATTAAGGCTGCTTATTTCTAGCAGAACTGCAAGTCCTTCTGAATGATAGAATCATTTAGGCTGGAAAAGCTCTCTCAGATCACCAAGTCCAACCATTCTCCAAGGCCACCAGCATGTCCCCATGTACCACATCTACACATTTTAAATCTCTTCAGGGGTGCAACTCCACCATTGTCCTGGGCAGCCTGTGCCAAGGCTTGAAGTTTTTCCAATCTAAACCTCCCCTGGCATAATTGAGTCCATTTCCTCTTGTTCTACCTTCTGTCAGTGAGTTGCAGAGAGCAAGAAGGTCTCCCCTGAGCCTCCTTTTCTCCAGGCTGTGCACCCCCCAGCTCCCTCAGCTGTTCCTCATCAAATCTGTGCTCCAGACCCTTCCCCAGCTCTGTTCCCTTCTCTGGACATGCTCCAGCGCTTCAACAACTTTCTTGTCTTGAGGGGCCTAAAACTGAACCCAGGATTTGAAATGCCCCAGGAATGCCCAGCACAGGGGGATGGTCACTGCCCTGGTCCTGATGGCCACACACTGTGGCTGGTACAGGCCAGGTGCCATTGGCCTTCCTGGCCACCTGGGCACACCTGGAGCCCACCTGGGCTCCTGTTCACCTACTGTTGACCAGCACCCCCCAGGCCCTTCACTGCTGTCAGCTTTCCAGCCACTCTGCCCCAAACCTGGATTGTTCCGTGGGGTTCTTGTGACCCAAGGGCAGGGCCTGGCCCTTTGCCTTGTTGGCCTTGGCTCATTGATCCAGCCTGTCAAATTACTTCTGCAAAGCATTCCTGCCCTCCCCAGATCAACATCCCACCCTGCTTGGTGTCATTTGTGAAATGACTGAGGGTGTCCCTGATCCCCTCATCCAAATCATCGATGAAGATATTAAATGGGACCGGCCTCAAAACTGAGCCCTGGAGAACAACACCGGTCTCCAGACGGATTTAGTCTGTCCACCACTAGTCTTAGGACCTGGATCATGACTCACGCTGAAGCATGGATTTTTAAAAATAATTTACTCTAGTCCCTATGAAGCTTTGTCAGATTCATTATAAAATGCTCATGAGCTAATCTTTACATTAATTTTAATCACAGTTTATAAACCTTAACTCTTGTCATGTCATTTGGAATTCATGCAGAAAATGAGGATGATGCAATTGATGCCTTTGAGCCTGTGACTGTGCCACTTCAACAGCTGAATGGTTTACTGACATGGAGTGAACCATGTGTCTGTTTCTTTATCTTTACAAGCTGAAACTTTCTATCAAAGCCGCTTGTAAAATGTAAACTTCTTTTCAAAGACGATCTTGATACAAAATTAAAATTTTAAGATATTGTCAGTATGGATGGTCAGGCAGAAAATGAACACATGAAGTGCAGTTAGGAGGCAGTGCAAGCCATAAAAGAGGGAGGTCACAACTGAACACAAGAAAGCACCAAAACCTTCACAGCTTTCCTTTTTCCCAAGTTTGCTCTCTTATATTAAATCTTCCTGCATATCTCAGTAATACGTGGAGTCAGGGTGGAGAGAGGAATCACCAAGTGTCTTGATCAAGAGAATCAAGTTATCCCTAGTTCTCACCTTGAAGTTTAATTCTGTATGTAAATAAAGACCCCCATCAAATAAGAGATGTGGTCCTCTTACCCCCACCCCCCAAAAAAGAAATTATTGAGTTATATATATGAGTCATGTTATCATGTTTGAAAAAAAACTATTCTCCACCTGAAAGCTTGTTCAGTGCTTCCTACTTCAGCATTTCTGAAAAAATGTAATAAATCCCCCAGCATTCCTGTGCCATCTCTGAGAAAAACTGGATGCCTTCCACAGTCTGGGGTAAACAAGCATTTGATAGGTGATCTACAAACACCCACACAACAAAAGGAGACATCTTGGTAGTCTTACTGCATCTTCTTTAACACTGATGGAATGCCCAAGGAATTTGGGCAAAGTGTGGGCTGGACAGTGGATACCCTGATGCCTTACAGCACATGCTTCCATGTGCCAACAGAGCTGAGATTCTGCAAATCTGTCCAAACAAGCACAGGTTCCCCTGTGGGCATCCTGGGTACAGCCTGGGGAGTTACTGCAACTCTGGAGGAGGTCTTAATTCCTTGTTTTCTGTTTGAGATTTACATTTTATTTCACCTCATTCTTCTCTGGACTGGCTCTTCTGTATGATGTAAGTATGTGAACAAGATCATGCTGTGAAGTGACACCTTTCAAGGGTTCTTTGTTCATTGCAAATGAGGCTGATAGTCCCAGGCTACTCTAAAGAGCCCAAAGATATCCAAAGATGATGCATGGTCATGACTATGGGTGCATGACGCGATGCCGGATCTTTCCCCAGCCAGCTCCCGGCACCAGGCCAAGAGTGGGCTGCTCTCAGAAAGCAATGCAGTCTGAGATGCAGCTGCAGGGTTTGCGCTTTGTGGCACACGGTGTCAAGCATCAAGGATTGGAGTAAAGTACAGGGAGGGATGTTTTGCATGGTTCCCCAAGCAACTTTACACCAGCAGAGGTTCAGAGACGAAAAAACAAAAATCAGCGTGCTTCACAGTCTTTTAAATGGGGGAGGTACAAAGGGAGGGTACAATTTTTCAACCAATAAGGGAAAGAATGGGGAGGAGTACAAGGTGGGTTCTCATTTTACATTAACCTTTGAGGGTTTACATGGGAGGAGAACAGGTCACAGGGTTCAATGGGGCTTTGAGGATTAGGGGACTTCCAAAGGGGAGGTACAAACAGGGGATTGGCATAAGAAAGGATTGACATCTAGGAAGGGAACATTCTGGAAAAAGGGGCAGGGTTGGGGTAGGATGGACAGCTAAGTAGGAGGATACAATTTAGGTTGAACCAACAACATAGGTGGAAATCGAAACAAACCATTACATACTGTTAAAGAAAAGACACACCACAAATGTGCAAAGCCAAAGAAGGAACAAATTCAGGGGTATGGAACAGAATCATCCCCAACCCTGATTCAGTAGTTCCTTTTTCCCTGGGTGGAGCTGGCTAGGTGTCAGTGATGTTACCCTGCTGTTCTTGTCTTAGATACTTAGATAAGTGCTCCCCACAGATACCCACACACAGCTCCTGCACCTCAGACAAGATCAGACCATGTCCTGATGACATCCTGTACATTCACTAATGATAAATGCATTGTGCCTACCACTTTCTCCAAAGCTCAGAGCCAGATTGGATCTAGCATGGGCACACCAAGTTCCTGCAATACCTCTTCCTATGGTCTTTACCTGTCAATAAAAGGCTCTGGGTTCTTACTCCTGCCTTCTCTTTGCACAGAAGCCCTGGTTTTGGGACCACACCATGTGCTGGTTGAAATTCCTGCAACAGGTGAGCAGCAAATACATGGAATCACAAGATAATTCATATTGGAAGAGAGATAAGAAAGATTCTTGTCCAACCTCCTGCTTGCAGCACTTAGCTGTGAGATCAGACCAGGTTACATAAGGTTTTTTCCAGTTCAGTGTGGAAAAACCTTCAAGTATGGAGACAGCACAACCTTATGACAAAAATCATTGTACTTAGAACTCATTATATCCACCTGTCTTATTTCAACACTCCTCTGGTCTCTCATGATCTCATTATGTATTATGCAGTTTGACTGCTTGATGAGCTCCTCACACATGCTCCTCTGCTCAGAGCAGGCACCTCTTCTCACTTTCTCTGTCACCCAAGTCTGTTTGGAAGTGGTTCACTGTGGCCACAGAAGGTGGTTAGGGATATAGTTGAGGTATCTGAACCTCTGAAGAGGGGAGACCACAGCTGCTCCCAGTCCCTTTGCAGACAGACCAGGGATACTCCTGACTTTGGACTGACCTTGTCAGTCAAACAGTTCAACAGTGGGAATAGGAAAATTTAGGCATAACCAACACCTGCTGTCCCCAAACATGGGTTGAATGAAGGGGATGACTCTTCCCCTCTTCTGAACCCAGGACTAGGCAGGGCTGTCACACTGCCTGTCACTTGTCTTACAGCCTCTACCATGCGTATTGGGTTGGTTCTACCTCTTGGAGCTTTCCTTCTACTGCTCACTGGTGGCCACTCTGCCCTTTGATGGGAAAAGGAAGGTGAGTGAGAACAGCACAACCACAACCAGATAGTTCAGTGAGCCCCCACCATGAGGCTATGCCTCCATCCTGCTGTCAGCTCCCTGGGGGTGCAAAGAAGACAACCGTGTTGCTCTGAAGTCCCTTATGCATGTGAATCCCTTCAGCTCTCATATCTCACCATTGCACCTTTCACTGGCTCATTTGTGGCATGGCCTTCCTGTCTGCTAGGCTGGGCAACTGCTGGGGCCTGGGGTCCCCATGGCTGGTCAAAGGACAGGCACTGAGTGAACATGGCATCATGGCCTTTCCCGGCTCTCAGCTACTGCCTGCACCAGAAGGCTGTGCCCTCCTGATGGGAGGGACTTGGCCTACCCTGATGAGGGTCCTGTAAATGTATGTGCAATTTTTGCAGCATGGGCAATTGAAGAGGCACAGGCAATTTAAGAACTCCTCCATTATATCCCATGGATAGGACCTACCCCAGGCCAAGGGCAATCTACTGTCATTACAAAAGACCTTCAATACACTGAGGATGCATCTGGAAGAAAATATGGGGTATTAAGAAAGCAATTTTTGAAGGGCAGATTGAGTCACGGAAACTTACAAAAATCTGTCTTCCAGCATGTTTGCACCTACGTATCTCTCACAGGTATTTATCTGGTTTTCCATAAACTGAAAGGCATAAAGGACAAAATTCTCTTCTTGAGATTGTGCAGGACCTCAGAGAGCTATAGTGTGGTGGGGAGCATTGATGATTTGTGAAGGTGTTGACACATCCTAGTGAGGCAGCAGCATAAAGGAACAGATACTGTCAGAGCAAGGTAAGACTGACAATCTCTCTTCTCATGTCAGGACTTTAAGAAACAGATTATCCACCATATCACCACCATCGCTCTGATCTTTGTCTTCTACTGTGCCAATATGTTATGGTTTGGGATGATAGTCATGCTGGTCCATTTTGCCTCTGATTACATTTTAGAGGTGTGTTACCATCACCTGGAAATCATGGAATCACAGAATGGTTTGGGTAGGAAAGGACATAAAAGTCCGTCTCATTCCAACCCCCTGCCATGGACAAGGATACTTTCCACTAGATCGGATTTCTCCAAGACCCATTCAACCTACCTTAAGGAGGCAACCACAGCTTCTCTGGCCAACCAGTGCCAGGGCCTTATCACCCTATAATTTGTAAATTATAATGAGTAAATAATTTCTTCCTAACATCTAATCTAAATCTCTCCTAGTTTAAAAGTGTTGCCTGTGGAAAAAGTCGTTCTCTCAGTTGGAGGCCTGTGCTCATGCCTGCTGGCAACACTGGCAACTGTGCACATTGCTACACATGACACATCAATGTAGTGCCCGTGAGTGGGACACATGTAGGTTAGTGACAGAGCATTTAGGAAGTAATTTAGGAAGTTCTGCTGCTCTTGGGGAAAGGTAATTGGATGCAAAGAGACTAGGACACATCCCTACAAGCCAGGATTTTTGTGGTGGGAAATCCTTCAGCCCTTAGAAGGAGAATACAGGTACAAGGGATGTACGGAAATTTGTTTCTCTACACTTACCATTACCTGAAATGGAAGCGGGTCTGTGAAGCAGTATTCCATGTTTTTTCTGTAGTTTTCATAATTTCCTGGCTTGTCATTTTCACATTAATGTGAGTAACATTTTGCTGTCCTCTGAAAGTGGGTGTTACGTGCTGTTTGAGCTTTTCTGGAGAGGTGACCCTCCATGCTGAGGGAGGAAAGGCAGAAAAAAGAACACTGCAACTTCAAAGATTAATTCAACTGGAAGAGAAGAACCCACAGGAAAAAGACCCCAAACCCTAGGGCTTTAACTATATTAATGAATTAATTCTAATTAATCTAGAGCCACAGCCTCTGCCCCTCTATTCCCACTCCTAATGTTATAAACACTGGTTCCTATGAGAGAGAGAAGGTGCAAACCATACTGGTTAGGATTTCCCAATAAATTCTTAGCAAACTAAAAAAGGCCTTAAAGCTCAAAAGCTTTAAGATACAATTAAAGATATATTAAGATACAATTAGTATAGAAAATCTTTATTAAGATACAATTAGTATAGAAAAAAAACAGCACAATAAATTTAGAGTGATCCACCACGTATCTGAAATAGAACAAGAAAATCATGAAGCATTCAGGAGTTGGGATATTTGACATGCTGGGAGGGCATCAGCGATGATTCCTCCAGAAGCCACACACAGGTACCAACCATGGAGAATGGCTTTTGTGTACACATATTTGGAAGCCTTTAACTTTTGTCTGAACTTGTTCTTTTTTTTTACCATTGCCAAGTTGCCTGGAAAAGCTGATAGTGACTAACTTCCCATAAACTCATTCTACAATACTAGCTTTATAGTCTAATCTTTCTGTTTTCTTCCAAACTAAACATTTCATTTATTACACCAAGAAGAATTTTAAAAACAGGTCATGCTATACACACACAAAGGGATAAGTCTATGTCGTTGTCCTGTGTCCCTGCCCTTGCTGCGTACCACCACTGAAGATGGTGAGTTTTGAACTTTGGTCATGTTGCTATTTAGTCTGAATGCCTATGAAGCTGACTTTGCATGACAAGTCCCAGATTTTGGTGGTCAAAAGCAATAAAAGCCTGAGGCAACTTTCCTGAGAAAAAGCACAACTTCAGTTGTCTCCACTACAAAGTGTGTGAAGCCCCAGTATCCCAGCCTGCTGTACCATAATGTAAGGACAAAGAAGGTAACAGGTGTCCTGGATCAGACCAAGGGTTCATTGAGATCAGCATGTCTCAGCACCAACAGCAAGTAGCAGAGGCCTAGAAAAACAAGTGCAGAGCAAATACAGGCTGTGTCCAACAAGGTTTACCAGCATACATTAATGTCATGGGTAACTTGTTGAAGAAGACATACTAGCAACTCATCATTTCTCTCCTGTGCTGAACTGCTCTCTGTCCTGGATGCTTTCCATTTCCAAACCAGTGCTGTCCTATTTTTTGTTCTCATCACTGAGAAGGATACAGACTTTCTGTGCCTTTTGCTAAAAATAATGCCATGCCCAGCTGATCACCAGCACCCTTGACTCTTCCCTAACTTCAGTTTAAAAAGCCACATATTAACTTTTTATTTAAGTGGCACTGGAGAGGTCCCCCTTATGGTTTCACTTTTGTCCATTGTTCCTCTCAAGATTCATTTTAGGAGAAATGTTGCCAGTTTCTGCCTCTTCTAAGGAAGCATTGCAGGTTTCTGATAACTGACCTGTCTGCAAAGTCTATTGCATTGTTGGTGATTTTAATACAGAGCTTCTGCAGGTCCTCTGGGACATGCTGTGTGAGAGCTGGGCACAGCATGAAGCCATCCTGACTCAGCTCAGCTTTGCCCTGGGAACACATCAGCCAAGTTATTGTGCAGAAAGACACCTCATCCTTGTAAGTCTGAAGATACTTAGCCTGCTTTAGTCTTGTGTCTTCTTATTTGCCTCTCCCTCTCTTTCTCACAGCGTGTATTAGTGCTTTGTGACAAAAGTTTAATTGTTCCCCATACGCTGTCTCATAAATGCCTTCCTGATGATCCCACAGTTGTTACACATTTTCTGGTCCTATGTGATCGTCCAGATGATCTTCAATATCATCCTCTGTGGTGAGGTATGGAAAGTCTTTGTCTCCTTGTGCCACCATCGCTCATGAGAGAGCTTGAGGTTCAGGGTGACTCCTGCCTGCCTGCCGGAAAGGAGGAGAGAAATGGGACTGCCCCACAAACAGTCCAAGAGCTTCTGAAGGCATATGTTGGGAGTTGTATGGATACCTTATCTCACAAAGATCAGAGCAGGAGCTCACTTCTAGCTTGCAGCTATATTCTAGTGACAAGGAGCTGTCCCCACAGACCTTTCTCCTCACTGTCTAATGGCTTCTCACTATGTAGCTTCAGAGAACTGGAACTTGTTGATATGTCCAAGGTGGAGTAAGGAAGGATCAGCCCGGTAAGTCAGGTAGATAGCACACTGTGTATTTGCATCTCTGAGATTTGTGTGCCTTCCACGTGTTCTTGATGCATGCCAGAGTTTGTATAGGATCATTGGGAGAAATGTCATCAGAGAGGGCAGCTCCCCAGCCTGCCTTGCTAACATAGAGAGACGACAATGTGGGAGCATGAGAGAAGATTTGTGAGAGCTTGGAGGAGCTGTGGCCATAAAAAACCTCTCCACCATGTTAGTGCTATGCCTTCAACTTACTTCAGTTATCTCTTTGTCAAGTTTTTTATGGGTCTGGATATTCAAAGAGATGAGAGCAGTTGGTTGCTATAAAGTTGTTCGTTGTGTGAATACATCAGCCTCGAAGGCAAGAGTTCAAAGTTCTAAGTCTGTGCTAAAGCTTTTGGCTATGTCCTGAACAAAGCAGCAGCAGCAGTTCCTGCAGCTCTCTTTGGCATACAGCCCCAAGCAAAGCAGCAGTAGCAGCTCTTGGCCTTTCTTCTGCTTCTTCTTCTCCTTCTTTTTCTTCTATGTGTTTTCTTCCTTTCTTCTGCTGCTTCTTCTGTGAGTGTGTGAGAGAGAGCATGTGCCCCAACACAGGGGATTTTTATTCATGAATCATCCAGTCAGCTAAAAACACAATTCTAAGATATTCTTTCTACACCTATTAAGAGTTTCATTCTAAAGTATACGAGCAGTGTCAGTTCTTACACATAACTTACACATATAGTTCTATCTATTCACCTAAATGATTCTGTTTTATCTAGGAATGCAAGCAATGTTCTACTGTGTTTTCATTATGTCTAGAGCTAAGTTACTGAACTTTAAACTAGGCTTTAGGGCTTTTCACTCTCTTAAGGCACTTAAAATGTATTTATACTTACTTAAAACTAAAACTTACACTTCTACTTCATGTCTGTGTGGCTTAATATTTTTTAATTTCTCTAAAGGCTTTAATCCAATCCCTGCATTCTTTTCTCTCCCTGAGAGACTCAGAGAAGCTTCTCTATTTCATGCACTCCAACATCCTTTCATCAAAGATAAAAAAAGAGAAAAAGCAGTTTTTCTGAGGAAATAATGGAGGATACTCCACTAGTTTGAAAACACACCAGTGGGAGCTTCCAAGTCAGAACTACAATTTAATAGGAAAACTAAAATAAAGGCAGAAAACACTGGCTTAACTGACAGTCAGGATACAACCTGACACCCTGTCGGTCAGGGTGGTGGCTGCAGTCCTCTTGAATTGTTAGATGTGGTTCAGTTGAAGTGCTGATCCTGTAGAAAGGTCTGGTCTTCCTCTGAAGGTCCATGGAGGGTATGTAGCTCTTCTCTTAGAATGCAGTAGATAAGGCTTCTTGTGGTGTTCCAACTTCAGATTATGTCCAGGTAGGAATGCTTGGTTCCTCCCTCTGGGTGGATCATCTCACAATGGGATGATGTAATTTAAGAGTCATGCAATGAGACTCAATGGCCCATTAACAGAAGATATCCCCAAGAGGGAATTGTGAGCAATGAGTCGTGGAAGAGATAAAGAACACTGCCCTGCCTGTTTTTAACAGTTTATGAAGATGGTGATAGAATACATCCTTTTGGTTACATCTTACAGTTGTAACATAAGACAGATACGCTCATTGAGGTTGTAGACAATAGCAAAATAAGGAGCCGGGAGTCCATATGCTTGCTGGACAAATCTGTGTTGGTTTTCACAGCTTCAACAGAAATAAATTGCTTAGAAAAATATGCTGAACAACTATATGTAGAATAAATATTAAATTTTTTTTAGGAAGTCACATTACAAGAGAATTATGAGGGTGAGAAAAATTGGGTGAAACCATAATAGAGTTAACACCTGTCAGATGAAGTCAATCTCCCAATGCAGGGACAATTGCAGCACTGGCTTTAAGGACATGATCACACCTCTTATTTTGATTTTAGCTGCCAGGTTATGCCCCCAGGGCTGTGAATGAAAACAGGACTAGTCCTGTCAAATATAATTCAAACATTCTTTTCTTCAGAAAAGACAAGATGCCAGAAGTGACACGGAAAAGTGACAGGAGGGAAGGAGAGGATCTGGCAAAGAACAAAGAATAACACAGGGCTTGCTGCAAAACACCAGGTAGTCTTTGGAATGCATAAAGGCTGAACAGGAGCTGGGGGAGAGGCTGGACAGGGCTTCACTGCAGTGTGCCAGAGGCCTAGGTGGTGAATTTCATCACATCTATAGACAGTTAGCTCAATTCAGGAGTTGTTGTCTGTAATTATTCTGTTAGGATTATTCTTTTATTTCTACTACTCTGTAATCATTTGTCCAAGAAAAAGGGGGTATACCTACCAAAGTCACACTGTATAAAGAGGTGATGAACAAGCTGCTGAAGTTATGACTACTGTCTGTGATTATCTCAAAGCCTTCCCAAAAGGTTCATGAGATAATAAACTAAAACTGGGGAAGAGTTAACCAATTTGCAACTTTGAAAGACAGTGGCAGTCATTGCCAGCCACCCCGTGAAACGACTTGCATATGGAAGGTAAATAAGTTTTCACTTGGGAAGCATAAAATGGTCAAGCTCAGGGATAAACCATTTCTGCAACTAAAGTTTGGCCAAATGATACAAGCTGTATTTGCTGTATGAATTATACAAAATGGCTCTAATGTCCAAAATATTTTTCTTACTGAATGCCTGTCGCATCCCGCCATGAGCCTGGATAGCAGTGGGGTAAGAGGTAGCGGTGCCACGACCCCTGAAAGCATCTCCATACAGAAGCTGCTGGGTGGCACTGGCACACACTCACAACTCACACTCACAGCACTCATACTGGGCAGCTGGCAACATGCTCGGCAGCAAAGGAGTGGGAAGGGTCTTTGCTTGGAGTTCCAAGGTGGTTTATTAAATCCAGCACTTGAAGGAGTCCAGGGGTGAAGACAGAAGCTAATGGAGGGTCCAGGGGTTAAATAGGGGGACTGGCGAGGGAGGAACAGCAAATGGGGAATGGGGAATAGGGCACTGTGGCAAAATGGGGCCAATGGGAAAGCGGGGAAAGAACATTCTAGGAAAAATACATATAAGGAATTAAGGGGTGGAGAGGCCAATGGGCCAACTGGGGAAGCAGAAGTGGGGTACATTGGCATGTACATGAAAGATACAGTGTCTTCTCACCCTAACTAGGGGAGATTCTCCTTGTCTAGGGCTCGTCCCTCCAAGGGACCACCTTGAGCCCTGTTCCCTTGGGCCAACTGGCCTCCAAAAATGTCAGGGAGAAGTCTCCTAAACTTGAAAGGAACTAAATTTTTCCAAATGCACACTTTTCCACCAGAAATTATACATAATACATGGAAGCTTTCTATATGCATGTATTAATTCTGTTGAGATTTCATTTTTAAAATTGGAAAATAGGCACATTACAGCACTACCATTTTAACTGGATAGTTTAGGGGTTGGATGATGCTTCACATTGTAATTACTTGCATAAAATATAATTTCTGGAATTTATAGTACAACAAAAAATTTTAAATAAATGTAAAAAATTATTACACAACAAAAAAAATCTAGTTTCTGTACATTTTGCATGAAATCTTTTTAGAATATCAGATCATATGTCAGCAGGAAAATCTTTGAAACTTGCTGGCAGTCTGGTAACATGTAACTCAAAGCTTTTTTGAACCAGCTTTCCCTTGAAGGACTGGAATTTCAGTCTGCAGGCTGCAATGCTGGAAGGCAGGCAGCCACCCTCTCTCTGTGGAACATCAGCCTTGAGCAGGATGTCACCTCATCCCCATTAACTGCACTTTGCTGGGGGTACAAGACCTTCCATTGGGATCCCTGGTGTAAAGGTTTGCCCATAAATTAATGTACCCTGTCCCTTCAAGTACCATGCTTTCTTTTAAAGCCCCAAATGATACATGAGGATGTCAGCATTTAAAAAATTTATACAGCCTCCAGGGCACAACTGCCCCTGGGCCCAGAGAACAGGCCTAGGCTGGCTGCTGCAGCCCCATCATGGGAGCCCCAGCTCTGCGGGTGGAGCTGGCAAAGAGAAGAAGTCAAACTGGACCTAGAGGGCTTCGTGTCTGCAGGCCTGCTATCCTGACAGAGCTGTCACAGTAACAGAGTTGCTTTTAACCAACATCTCTCAGTCTTTAAAGGCCTCACCCCTTCTCTGGAGATGTTCATCATTGAGCTCAGGAACTCTCTTACTGTGCCATGTCAGGGGACAGACTCTGACATCACAGATGACAGCAGTGGTTGCAGAGTAGCCTTCAAGCTTGCTTCTGTTGCCAGTGGGGTAGTCACTCTATCCACACTTGGGAGGCCTGAGTGCCCTAGGAGATCAATCCCCTCCTGCCCTAAGTCCATAGTTTTGGCCAGGAAATGCTCTTCCTCATACACAGCCTTTAATTACAGCTATGTGCACGGTCCTGCTCCTTGCACTCTCATTTTAGTGCTTTGGGATGGGCATTTTTATTCTGAGTCTCTGCAGCTGTGAACCCAAAGAGCACTAAGGAAAGAAGACAGATTCTTAAGACTCAGTGTGAAATAAATGTCTGTCATGACATACCTGAATCCATAAATCCAGAATAGTCTCCCTCCTTCTGTGGTGCCCTCCAGACTGGAATAAAGATAATTTTAGCCATAATTACATAACCTGTGAAATTTGCTTATTTCAGGCTAAAATGGTACTGATATTAAGTACAGCTTGACAGCAATTACTGTTTGGGTTTGGTTGTTTTTTTCTCTGTCCTACAGCACTATGGGCTGCTGAAGATTCCCTTGACACACATTTGATTTATTATTTATGGTATTTTCTAACGCTGAGGCAGTGATTTCCCAGCTGTTCAAAGGACAGAGAGCCACAGAGTTTAAAGGTCAGAACAGCTCTTTATTGAGCATCAACCCTAAGGAGTTTATATACCATAACAATACCAATCGCCATTTTCAATAATTGCCTACAGCCTTTGTGTAGACAAAGTTTTTATTGGCTTTTGCTTCAAGTTCATTTGTCAAGTAGGAAAAAAAAGGTAAAATTACAAAGAACAAAACTTTTAAAATGTCACAGGCCAAAGTTGATGCAATCTAACTCCCTTCAGCTGTAAAGCACATGATCTTCCACTCTTATGCCAATGTATCAAACCTTCGCACAGAGACGCAGCCATGAATAGGAAGCGGGCAAGGGAGTTTGTTGTCTATGACCTGGCACACATCAATGTAGGGATCGAAGAGAACTACAGTAGGGAGGACATTGTTTCCCTTCCTCTGTCCAAGGAGATAAATTTGTCCATTCACGGTGCTGCATCCCATGAAGAACTTCTGGGTCAAGCATTCCTCATTCACCTGGGTCCATTCATCTGTCTCCACATCAAATCGAAAAGCTCCTCCTCCTACGGTGTACAGAGCCCCATTCAGGGATGTGACACAGAGGTCATACCTGAGAGAGAAGAAACCCTTGATCAGAATCAATAGAAAGATTTGGCCCCTGAAATATTCAGGGTGACCTTGTGCCCTGGGTTGCAGTGCAAAATTAACCAAAAATAGGTATTCTATCAGCATCTGTTGACACTGGGGCTGGGGGTGGGGTAACCCTTTGTTAATGAGGCAACTATTAAAAAAACAGGTGGGACAGTGTCTTTATCTCTTCCATGACCCATCCTCCCTCCAGGGAGTTATCTTCTGCTAATGGGCCATTGAGTCTCACTGATAAAATTACATCATCCCATTGGGAAATGCTCCATCCAGGGGGAGAAGCCAAGCATTTCTACTTGGATAAAAATCTGGGAGTTGGAACACCAAGCTAGCCTTTTCCACTGGATTCTCAGAGGAAGATCAAGCCCATCTATCACCACTGGACCTTCAGAGGAAATCTACGCCTTTCTACAGGATCATTGCTCCAACAGAACCACATCTGCCACTCCAGAAGAACTGAAGCCACCATTAATGGGACTGCTATCGACACCCTGACCCACAGGGTGTCAGGTTGTATTCTGACTCTGTCAGTGGGTTTGTTTTTTCTTGTAATACTGCATGGTTTTGCTTGTTTGTTTTTTATTTTAGTTCTCCTAATAAAGAACTGTTATTCCTATTACCATATCTTTGCCTGAGAGCCTCTTAATTTCAAAATTATAATAATTAGGAGGGAGGGGGTTTACATTCTCCATTCCAAGGGAGGCTCTTGCCCTCCTTAGCAGACACCTGTCATTCAAACCAAGACAACTTTGTCCTCAAATCAGAAGTCCTGTTTAAACAGAATCATACAAGTGTTGCAGGGACAGGACTTCTGGATTTCTACAGTCTAACCTCTTCTTGGAACAGGACCAACACTAGAATCCTTAATCTTCTGCCAGGTCCCAGAATATTATTTCTTACCTTGGAAGAGGGGAGAATGAGATGACATTCCAGCTGTCTGTCTCTGTGTTCAGCCTTTGCACTCCATCATATATATGTCCGTTCTCATCCAGGCCACAGACTACATAGATCCTGGTTCCCACACTGACTGCATCACCTCTCTCCACAGGCTGAGCCATAGGACTCATGCTTTCCCACTCTGACTCCATCAAAGCCATGCGCTCCACTGCTGGGATTATCCCCTCATCTGTGCTCCCTCCGAGAACATACAGGTAGAGCCCTACTCCTACTGCACAGTGGCTATTGCGGGACTTCTTCATGGCAGGCCCTTCCAGCCAGCAATTGTCCATGCAGCTGTAGATAAGCACCCAATCCACACTATACCACACAAATTCATCCCGGAAATATCCTCCTGTCACGAAAAGGAAGCTCCCTGGAAAGACAGCAAAGAAAATAGTAGTCACATTAAGGCTAAATGTTGCTCTTTATAGCTGGGGTTCTTATTTCACCCTGGCTTGTACTGATAAGGTGCAAGATAAGGAGAGAAAATCACTGCTTATCAATCAGTTTGCAATATTTAATTCCTCATCCACATAGATACATTGGGCCTACAGTATGCAGTCAGCCTTTACAAGCCTGCTCCCATTTTTTAACAGAATCATGGAAACACTGGATGGAAAGAACTTTGGGGACCTCACTTCCAAATTACTAATAGAAATGGGACTATTACCAATACTAACACAGGAAGTCATAATATTGAGCTGGCTTGAAAGTCTCCAAGCATGAAGATTTCCTAACATCTATGGGTAAGTTTAATGTAATGGCAACTGTAAATCAGAAGTCACCTGTCATCCGTCTAAACCATTACAAAAGGGAAGGCCAAAAAACACTGCTTAAAGCCAAGTCTTTAAACTAATCACAGATAAAGCCAAGGTATGGAGCTAATCAGACTGCATAATTTCTGCTATATGAGAATAGAGTTGTCTAGTATTGCCCCCTGACTAAGGAAAACAAAACCATTCTTTGAACAAATATGAATACCAATATGAATGAGGTTTTAGCAATGCTGAGTGCAACAGTTTTACAGCAACAGCCAGACTCCCTGTATTTAGGACTCAGTCTCAACTTCTGTTTGCATTTGCTCAGTCTCTCCCTTCTCTGTAAGTTACCTACTGCTGCCACTGCATACTGGGTGAGGTTCCTGCGCTGCAGTGGAGAACAAGCCTGCCAGGTCCCTGTTTTAGGTTGAAAGAGAAATAATTCTTGCTGTTCCTTGTCATGCTTTCCTCCCAGGACATATAAGGTGTCATAGCTCCGACTGGCATAAGGACACAGTTTGGGATTTTGCCAGCTGGGTGGGGGACAGCTGTCTAACTTCTTTATTAGTCTGAAAAAGATATCTGTCTCTCCAGCACACTTGCTGCGTTTCACCAAGATATCGAGGAAGGACAAACTCAGAAAAGTGACCCTGACTTCGCCCACCAAATCCAGAAATTCTTCCTCTCTTGTTGCTGGATCCTCCATTATCCAAATCATAATACTGTCAAAAACCACATCCTCTCTTGAAATGAAGAGGTCATCACTTTTCAGGAGCGGCATCAGCAGTTCCTTGGGTAATGCCTTAAATTCTTCTTCATGTATCACATCCCCCCAGTGAGTGAGAGCCACATTCATAGCAGACACATACAACCCTGTAATGGCAAATTGCTGTGAGTAGGTCATCAGGCCCAGGCAGTTGGAAATACGCAGTTCTCTCTCCAGAAATTTCTCACACAACAGTTTCACCCGGTCAAACTGAAAAAAATCAGCTGTTTCCAGTAAGCTGGTCACATTTTCTTGACCTATGAGCACTTGAGCTGTGCGAGTGAACTCAAGTAGTGCCTGAAAAGGCACTGCATCGATCCCTTTGATCACTATGTGCTGTTGAGAGCTCTCTCTTGCTCCTCCATAAAACATGGCTTCAAAATATCGACTGTGTACTGAAAGCACCCTACGGCTGACCTGGAAGAGTCTCTCTCCAACCTCAAGAATTGTGTCTGCAATCATTTCTGTATGAGGTCCCAGCTCCTGTAGCTCTTGTGCAGGCTCCATGCTTGTAGACTGCCAGAAAGTTAATTTTAACTCAGTCTTATGCAGCCCTTACCCATGTGAGATCTCTGGAAACATTATCCCCCTAGCTAGGATAAATGTGAGATAAGCTAATCCTGTCCTAAAAATAGAATGTTTTCTACTCTTCTACTTTACTCTTCTGTCTTTTTTGCTGCTTTCTGAACAGCAATAGCAGAACAGTTGCATAACCAAAAAAATGCAGATTTGACTGGCATCTACTTTTACCAGGTAAGGCCACAGCAAATAAGTCTGTTAGGATCTGTTATTCTGTAAGGATCTGTTAGCTAAGCAAAGAGTCTGGGCTAAAAAGAAAAAACAGGAGAAACAACCAAAAGATTTCTAAATACTGAGTAAGTATCAAGAAGTTGTAGAAAACATTGAACTCATTTGGAAAAAAAGCCACCATTACCTCATCTTTCATTAGTTCAAGTTTAATCAAATACCAAAATGATTACAGCTATTATGTATCTGACTTTAAAAGAGAAGAGGAAGGAGTAAGCCCCCAATCAAACCCAGACAGCTTCACATGTTCAGTCATCCTCAATGTGAATGCACTAAATAAACACAGATGTAGGACAAGGAACAGCTAATGCCAAGTGAACTTTTCCAAAGCTATTACATGAAGGGATTTGCACGGTGACCTTGGGGTCCCTTACCCAAAAAACCCTTACCAGCAAGACTCTCAGTTCTTGGCAGAGCTCAGCAAACAGAAGCTGTGCAAGTGCCTCAACATGCCCATTGTAAAAACTTCTTATTTCTGGTCTGAATCACCCCTCTTTTAGCTTAAACCATTACCCCTTGTCCTATCACAACAGACCCTACTAAAAAGTCTGTCCCTTATAATTTTCATATTCTTCTTTTCAGGGACTTGACTCCCATGTATAACTTCAAAGTCTGTGCTGCAGAAAAGGAGAGCCATGCAGCACACAACAAAGACCAAGCAACCAATCACCTGAGCAGGAAATGTTGGGAACATGCCCCCCTCCAGTTTACACATTTGACCCATGGCTTCAGGCAGGTCTCCCAGAACTGAGAGCCCAGAATCCATCCCAGAGCCCCAGCAGGTCTGTTTCTGATGTTATATTTAGAGAGCAAAGATTGTGCAGCATATTTTTGTCACCAACACCAGCAATCTTTCTCCCAGCTAAAGGACAGTTCGAGACTCTGTTCAGGCTGATGGCAATCAAATTCTACACCTCACGCTCTAAATAAGGATTCTCCTTTGAATTGTGCAGTCTCACAAGCAAGTTTTGTGGCATGAGAAAGCACCTAGGTTATAGACAGTTCTGTAAGCCCCTAGATTCACTCTGCCACAGCCTCTTCATATAGAGTTTTCTCTAAAAGCGAGAGCAGGTGGCAGAAGCAGGTTACAGGTTCAGGCACATACCTCAACCGGGCAGTCTTTAAAATGCTTCAGAAGAGGGATGAAATGCTCTCAGGCCTTTCCCATCAATTCCCTGTTTGAAGCACGGCTTCTGCTCTGGTCCCTCCTGATCCTGCAGTGTTTATTCACCTCCTGAACTAACTGAATTTAGATTTATGGCTGGAGAACTGTAATGTCAGCTGTAGTGCACTTCTAAAGACTAAAAACACATTTAGAAACAGATTCATTTGCCTTTATTCACTCAAAACTCCTCAAATCTTGCATTTTCTGCAGTATAAAAGAAATAAAAATGTTTACTTACAAATCAAGTTACAACAAGCAAAACCACAAATGGATAGCTACAATATAAAAATATGCAGTACTTCCAGACACTGCCTACAATTGAATAAATGTTAGGATATTAAATACACTTCCCCTAAAATTCCAAGTATCAAAGAGATACCTCCATAGGGTTCAGGTCACTCAACCAAGAATTATCCCACAAGTTAGACCAGTCCTCCTGTAGAAATATCTGAGACTGCTGATACACAGATCACAGCTCACCAGTTCTGGAACAAGTGCTGAAAAAGACCTTCTTGGCAACATCCCTTGTAACGGTGACACTACACAAGAAGTAATTTTCCTGCACAAAAGAGACTGAACTCAACAGCAGAAGACTATAACATAATGCTTCCCCAGCTGAGTACTGATATCTAAGAGGAAGAAAAACGTTCTACTGTATTTAGGCTTTTAATTTTGATTAAATACATTTTAATGTATTTAAAAATGGAAAGAATATAACCAATATTCAAGGCATCCTTAACTAATTTTATGGGGTTGTTTCAAAACTCACAAGATCAAGAAGGTCACAGACAATTCATGGCAATATGTTCTCTTCTGTCAGCTCTAATCAACAGTCACACATTTATTTGGGGGTGGGAAGAAAACAAGAACATACTTCTTACATTCCTCAACCTCTCAGCATTTATGAAAGCCACAAAAATAAAAGTTGACTATTTGTCACACTAACAAATACACATTCAAACTCCATGCCACCCCCCCCAAAACAGGAAGCTTCTCACACACTGATAGTTTTCTCCAATGACTTGCACCCCTGAAGTTTTCAGAGACAATCCAAAGAAAGCATTAGCCATCTTGCTGCTGAATGAAAGGGTTTGGAATAGCTTCCATTCCATCCTGTGGACAGATCAGAACCACAGAAGTCCCTCTGCAAACCACAAGTCCCAGCTGACGTGTGTCTTCTGTTAATTTAAATTGATCATCTGGATCTAAAAAGCAAAGAATCATTGTCAGAAGAGGAAAATAAGAAAAAGAAACCAAATTCCATCAACTTCAAAAGGTACAGAAATGCATGTTCTTTCCTGGTATAACTGCTATGTTTTATTGAGCACTGGACTATACAAGTGATGTAGCAGTGACATCTGACATTCTCATTACTGAGAGCAAGCAATAAAGAAATTAGCTTTGTGTGCAACAAAGAGCAGAACACATTTATTAAAGAGTTTAAAGGCCCTTTCATTCATCTAACCAATACATGGAAATGACTAAAAAAAGCTCTTGATTCCATTTCATATGTCATTACAGACAAACACTTTGGGATTAATGCAAATCAGAAGACCCTGACTTCTCAATGCACTAGGGAAGAGAGCATCAGTCTGTTCCCAGACCAGACCAAACAGGGCTGGATCGGGACAGACAAGCACTTAGAAATCAGGCAGTTCTGTCTTCTAGGAGATATTTCTACATTCAATAGAGATGAATAACACATTTTAAAACTCCATTTTGAAGAGAAAATTCAAAGCTTCAGGTGTTCCCTTTAAAGCAGGTAGGAAAATTCTCTTCAAAAACACTGTTCTATAAAAGGGTATGTTTTGTATTAGAGTTTTGTAAGTTTTGTATTACTTTATTCAAGCTTTAGAGGACAAAGACAGCCAATGAAATAACTGTAGAGGAGCTCAAGCAAGGGCTACCAGGGATTTTCTATCACAGGGAATGTGCTTAACCTGACTTCTGCTGTACAATCACCCTTAAAGGTCATCTAGTACAGCCTCCCTGCAACAAGCAGGGACATCTTTATCCAGACCCAGTTGCTCAAGAGTTCCATATTTGAATGCTTCCAAGGATGGGGCATCTACCACCTCTCCAAGGAACTTGTCCCAGTGTTTTTATTACCTTCATTATAAAAAACCCTTCTTCCTTATATCTAAATTGACCCTACTTTAGCTTAAACCCATTACCACTTGCCCTGTCACAACAGAGCCTGCTGAAGCATCCACTTCCTGTCATTTCCCTTTATGTTCCTTTAAAATACTGAAAGGCCATAATAACATCTCCTCAGAGATCTCTCTTCTCCAGGGGAACACCCCCAGCTCTTCCAGCCTTGCTCCAGAGCATAGGGGCTCCAGCCCTTGGAGCATCTCTGTGGCCTCCTCTGGACTCAATGCAGCAGTTGCACGTCCTCCTGATGTTGTTCCCCAGGGCTAGTGGCAGCTCTGCAAGTGGGGTCTCACCTGAGGGAGGCAGAGGAACAGAATCCCCTCCCTGGGGATGAAGTCCCCATCCCTGGTAGGAATGCAGCCCAGGATACAGTTGGCTTTGTGAACTGCAAGCACATGTTGTACAGCCTCTCACCCACCTGCATGTCTAAGTCCCTCTCAGCAGGGCTGCTCTCAATCTGTTCATCCCCCAGCCTGGATTGATACCAAGGCTTGTCCCAAACCAGGAGCAGGAACTCGTACTTGGGTTTTGCTGAGCCTCATGAGGTTCCTGTCAGCTCTCTTCAAAAACTTATCCAGGACTCCCTGGATGGCCCTGTCCTTCAGGTGTGTCACCTGCAGACTGAGGGTGAACTTGATCCCACTGTCTATGTCACTGACGGACACTAAACAGTACTGGTCCCCATAGAGATCCCTGAGGGATACCCTTTGTCATCGATTTTCATGAGGACACCAAGCCATTGACTACTACCCTCTGGATATGATCATCCAACCAATGCCACATTCACCAAACAGTCCACCCATCAAATCCATCTCTCTTCAATTTAGGGAGAAGGATGTTGTGGGGGACTGTGTCAAAAGCTTTACAGAAGTACAGATAAAAGACATCTGAAAGCCCTTCCCCTGTCCACTGACGGAGTCACTCCATCACAGAAAGCCACTGGGTTGATCAGACAGGATTTTGCCTTGGTAAAGCCATGGTAGATGTCTCAAATTACTTCCCTGTCCTCCAAATAGCTCAGCAGAGCTCCAAGGAGGATGTGTTCCATGATCTTCCCAGGCATAAGAGGTGAGGCTGACAGGACAGTAGTTTCCAGGCTCTTTTCTACCCTTTTCAAGAACGGGTTCAATGTTTCCCTCTTTCCCATCACCTGACTGTCATCACTTTTTTAATGTTTTAGAGTAGCTTGGGAACTATATTAGCCAATTTGCTCAGGAACCTCGGGTGCATGTTGTCATGTCCCATAGACCTGTCACCTTATCTCTTTCTTTACAAGATAGTTATCCCAAGCACGCTGCAGTTTGGGTGATGTTAATATGCAGTTTCTGCTTACTCACTCACAGATCTGTAAGATTTCTGTCAAGAAAACCACTCAGGGAGAGGAAGCTTTCCAAAAATAGTATATTACTTACCCCGCATATACTCAATGGTACCGTCCAGCACAAGGTTCAGAAGGGGGTCAAATCCTTTCAAGACACCACTTGCTATTGAAGACCACATCGAAAACAATGATTAGAACCAAAACAAGGTATACAGTGGCACAAGACTTTGTGAAAGGTACATTCAGTTCTCCAGCCCTGCTTCCTCCTTCAGGAGGCCACGGATGTGAAAGTGTCCTCTTTATCAATGCAAAGTACACAAAAGCTAGTCTGCATTGCACCAATTAAAACTTACAGATTTTTCAATCAGTTCTTCAAAACATTCTTCAAGACAGTAACATTTTTGCTTTCAGCCAATTTCAAGGGCATTTTAAGAATACTGTGTAACAAACCAGTACAAGTCATACAAAGAAAGAAAGAAAGACAAAAAAAGACAATTAGACCGTATTTTCTTTCCTCAGAAACCCCGTCCTCCAGGTGCCCTCCTGGCGCATCATGTCTTTCACATAAGCACTGCCTTACAGGACGACATTGCAGACAGATGAGCACTTTGTCCTAACAGAGAACGTGATGCCACAAGACTAGTCTCTAAATAGATCACAAAATTACACAGAGCAGCTTCCCAGTTTGACAAATACCCTTATCATTAAGGAGTTCAAGTAATTTCCAAGCCCTTATAAACATTAGGCCCTTTGGAGCTTTAAAATGCAGCAGATGGTTAACTCAGACAAAAAAGTGCCTGCGGGTGGCACCAAATACATTGGGATGTACCTTCCCAGCTGGGAAGGGACGGTGATGGAAAGGCACAGGGCATATATCGAACCATGAACTCCAGGCGTGCTTAGCACGTTAAGAAATGAAAGGTGCGACAGTTGTATTGTTACATCCATAAATGTTTCTTTGTTCCTTTAACTGCACCCTTGCAACGCAAAAAAAGCTCAAACAAACAGCCGAAATAAGGCTGTTCAATACCGCTACTAAAGAAGAAATGCATGCACAGATGAGCCATAAAGATAAAAGTGCACCCAGGAGATTAATGGAATAGTTAAACGAGAAAAGTTTCACACCACTAACTGCAACCACTAATAAGTAAAAGCACTCGCTACTCCTCGCCTTCCCTTGATGGTAAAGCAGGGTGAGCAGGAGGGCAGAGCCGACACGCATCAGCTGAGGGAAAACGCCAAAAGACAAAAGAGCTTCGTGGGGCAGCCACGCGCCGGGCTCACCTTCCCGCCCGCCCTGGAACTTCACCCGGATGGTCTTGTCAATGTACTTGGAGAGGTCCAAGATGCTCTCCTTCTTCTTCTTCTCCTTATCCTACGGCAGAGCACAGGCGGCTCAGTTAAAGGGCGCCATCCGCGGAGACACACCCCCAGAACGCTGCTGCGGGATCCCGCGACGGCGGGACGGGGGCGCGGGTACAGCACCGGCCGCAGCACCGGGTACAGCACCGGCCGCAGCACCGGGTACAGCACCGGCCGCAGCACCGGGTACAGCACCGGCCGCAGCACCGGCCGCAGCACCGGCCGCAGCACCGGCCGCAGCACCGCCGGCAGCACCGCCGGCAGCACCGCCGGCAGCACCGCCGGCAGCACCGCCGCAGGACCACACAGCCCGAGCCACCCCGCTCCTCACCGCCATCTTCCCCACGCCGCCGCCACCACCGCCACTCGCCATTTCATTCGGCACCGCCAGAAGTGACGTCGCACCCCGGCGGAGCCCGTTGGCGGCTCGGGGCGGTGTGGGCGGGACGTCCGGGGCGGGCTCTGGGTACCCGGTGCGGAAGGGTCCGGCCCGGCCCAGATCGGAACAAAGCGGCGGCGGCGGCGCGGCAGGCCCGGCATGGCGGCGCGGCCTGCCCGGCTCCGCCTCTGGCTGCTCCTGTATGTGCTGCCGCAGGTCAGTGGCTGTGCTGGGCTGAGCTGGGCTGTGCTGGGCTGTGCTGGGCTGGGCTGTGCTGGGCTGGGCTGTGCTGGGCTGTGCTGGGCTGTGCTGGGCTGTGCTGGGCTGTGCTGTGCTGGGCTGGCCTGTGCTGGGCTGGGCTGGGCTGGGCTGTGCTGGGCTGGGCTGTGCTGGGCTGGGCTGTGCTGGGCTGGGCTGTGCTGGGCTGTGCTGGGCTGGGCTGGGCTGGGCTGTGCTGGGCTGTGCTGGGCTGTGCGCTCCCCGAGCCCCGCGTTCCCTGAGCCCCGTGCGGGCATCCTGGCGGAGGGCGGCCCCGGGCGCAGCCGGGCCTGGGCGGGTTGTGCGTCCTTCCGTGGCCGGAGCCGCCTCCCGCGGGTGCTCAGAGTTGCTGCAGCTGCTCCGCAGCGAGTCAGGGCCGAGCCGTGCCCGTAGGAAGGCAGCGGACCGCAAGGGGCTGCCGGCCCTGCCCCCCGCGACTTAGCAGTGTTGATATATCTGTGGGTCTGGAGTTGTTTGAGGCTGTTTTGTTCTTTCTGTAGTAAACTAGCGTTTTCCTTGTAGTTCTTAAAACTTCAGGGCCCTGGTAGGCCCAGCCCCGCATCCTCGCTAGGCAGCCCCAGGGAGGGCAGCGCAGACGAGCCCCCAGGCCGGATCCCCGTAGGAGAGACTCTGGATTTATTCCGGTTTACTCCCTGTGAGGAAGCATTCAGCAGAAAAGAAGGGATTTTTGCTGACCGTGACTCTGTAGTCTGTCTTGAGTCTTGTATAGTCATTACTAAATATTAATTCGCTTTGTGAGATACATTTCTAGGAGTGTGACGAACTAGGCATGTAATCCTGATAGAGTGGATTTCTAGGAATTGCATAGCAGGGTAAATGGCTTTTGCCTTTTAAGTTTGGTGTTTTATGTTCTGAAAATTTTGAAATGTCATTTAATGTGTCATTTAAACTTCTTGACTGTTTATTAGGTAATCTGGAGTATACTATGTCTTCTTGAATAGTATGGGTATAGCATCTTAACATGGAACTCTAATTGTTCCTTCTTCTCTATCTGTCTCCTTACTGATTCCTAGCCAATAATCTTTAGTTACAGAGTGGTCTGGTTGGCAGCTAACTTCTTTATTTCTGTATCATCCCCTTTTTCTATCCATTATCTTTATTTTTATTATCTCTTCCTAATGCTCTTGCATGCCTTGTGCATTTTGTAATCTCCACTGATGCTTTACAGGAACTGGTAGTGGCAGTGTAGGCCCCACAAATTAATGAGATTTAATTAACAACTTAAGAAGAACGTGTCAAAGACTGGCATGGAGTCAGTTTGATCCATCAGATTGGGGAAAGTGAGCACATGGCAGTGCAGGATGATGGCAATTGAGAGAGTCCACTGGTGGGTGCTTGGAGGTCTTCCCTTCAGCTCCATGCATTGCAGCACATTCCTGTCTGTGCAGAGGAAATGTTAATGTACTTGAGTAAGCTTGGGCAGACTGGCCAGGGTGCTGAAGCAGTCCTGCTGCTGCAGTGAAAAGTGGATGTACTGTGTGCTGCCAATATGTTTCTCTTAGCCTAGCTGACATTTTAAAAATTTGCTTGGATACCTTGTCTTGTGCATTAATTCTACATCGCTTGCGCTTGTTGGGATGGTTTTGGGCAGTACAATCTCTGTGTGAGGCAGAGAAGAGTGCTCTGCTGCACTCATCCTAGTTTGGCACCCCCCGTGACTGATGGCTGGACTTTTTCTGGAGGACGGAGCTGCCAGCTGGACAGCTGTTGTCAGGGGTTGCTGTGTGCATTTGCTGTGTGCCAGCTGTACTCATTGTCAGTGCCTTACTCTTGCCTTAGTGAGCATATATCTTTGTCTCCCTCCTTGAAAAAGGATAATAGAAATTGTTTGTTTGTTTTCCCTGGGGAAGGAGGAGGTAGCGTCCACATTTGCTTCTATATTCTGGTTTAGGGAGAAGGATCAGCTTCTACTGAAGCATGGCTCTTCCAAATCTTGGTCCTCATTTGGGAACACTTTAAGAGTGATGTGATTGTTTAGATCCAAGTACAATCTGCACTTAAAATTTGCTTTGGTATTTGTGTTCTCACATTTCATTTAAGTTCCCATTCCTTTCAGGCATTGTTTCCCCTCAGTTGTCCTGTAACAACAGCAGATATGTGAGCCTTTGACTAGTGACGAAATAGTAACATGATCTGCAGCAAGTGTGTTGGATCTAGCTGGCCTTCACTATAGCAGTTTTCAACAGAAGATACTGAATTGAGGTAGTGGGTTTGTATTTTAAATCAGGGCACTCTCTGATGATGCCTTAAGAATTGGGTCCAAAGAATTGGAAAGACTGTCTGAAATTCTGCACTAAGGTGGTGGCTGACAATTTAGTCTCCTGGAAGTATTGCATTATGAATATATAGTTCTCTGCATTGAACAGTGTTTGTTGAAGGAGTGTTTTGTGTGCAGCTTTGCTGCCTGCTATTGCTGGTCTCCAGATGGGTCAGTGCAGTTCATGGAACATAATTACTCCAGCTCCTGGGAACTCTCTCACATGGTATCTACTGTAAGAGTAGGGTAGTTCATTCATTACTTCTTCAAGGAACACAGCTCCCAGTGTCTGTGAAATCTCTCTGAGATGTGGGTGACCAGGTCAGTTAATAAAGCTGTTATAAAGCAGAAAAGGTGTATAGGATGTCCAGGTAAGTGTGGGGCTAGAGGAGGATCAAACAAGACAGACATTAGGTTGGCTCAGTCACTCACACTGAAGTTTTTTGAGACATGGGTGAGCTGAATTCTTCCTTGCCATCGTTTTCCATCATTTAACTTGCAAGTCCAGTGCTTGCCTCTGAGCTACATTAACTCACCTAGAAAAACTTGCACAGCAAAAAAACTGGGGAGTGCTCTTCTCTTTTATGCATTAATCTGTGGAAGGCCCTGATGAGATTCTGAGCCAACAAGTATACCCTTCTATTACCACAAACATTATATTAGCTCATTTGTCTGTTAAATTCTGACCTCAGATTTTACATTTCTGTTGTGTGAAAGCCTTTTCCAGTTTTGCAGCTTTATAGAAAACACTTCCTTTTGTGTTAATTATACACTATTGTGTGCTTTTTAAGCCATAGGATCAGTAAGAAACAAGTACTATAATATAGATGATTGTAACAGCAGCTGTTGTTTTTCTGTGTTTGAAAAAGGCTGGACTTGATATCCAAACACTTAGAAAAGAGCCTTTGTGATTGTAGGTACATTGTATAGGATCTGTACAGGAGATGACATTTTCTCCTGGGTTATGAAGTACTGTCTAGGAATACGGCATCATCATAAATGTTGCCACTGTGCCAGTGCATCAGCAGCTCTACTTTGACCTTTTGTTGTCTCATACCTACTGACACAAATAAAACCAAAACTGGACGCATCAAGGTGGTAAGAACAAACTTCAGAACTGTGCTTTCATTCTAAGTGATAATAGCTTTGTAAAAATGTCTGTTAATCCACATTATCCACAGATTATATTCTCCACAGAGTTTCTAAAACTCTGTGTTCTCTCTTCTGCATTTTGCCCTGCTCATATTGCTTTGAATTCCTCTCATGCTTGATTTTTATTTGGCTTTTGGCACACAAATTGGCATAGCTTCTAAAATGTTTTGAGCACTTCACAGTGGGAATGTTTTACTCCCTTGATATTTCTTTGAAGAACATCCATTAGATAGTTTAGAAAGCAAAATTGTGTATAACTTTCTCCTGGGTGCCTTTTAGGAATTATTCCTGAGTTCCAGTAATAGTTATCTCCACAGAAATGGAGCAACACACCCTGTTCTTACTCTTGTTTTAAAAGATGTGTGCCAAACATCTTACAGATGTAAAACCTTTAACTGTACAGCCTGATTGTTTCCCATGTGCATAATGCTATTCGATTACAGGAGTTAGCTCCTGCAAAATTGCCTGAAGATTTTGGAGAGACTTGTACATGTAGTATTCAAAATTAAGGTACTCCATGTTTTGTTTGCTCATTTAAGCCCAGTTAGATCATGTACAATAAGCAGGGAACACTCTTTTTTATTTTGTGTATGACTGTATTTGCATCTCTGTTGCTTGTTACTCTTGGAAGTCAAATACAATAATAAGTGCAGGTTACTTTTCTAAATTACTTGCTTCTGTTGAAAGTAGTTTAGGTGTTATGGTTGGGTACCTGAAATATGAGTTAGCAAGTCCAGTATAGCAGGGAGTTGGAGTTCTTGTTCTCTCACAGCATATGCACAGTAGTGTCTCCCTTTCTCCACAGATACTTGGAAACTTGCACTGTGCTCAAGTGGCATTAATCTGCACTGAGCAAATCAGTATGACCTCCCATATCAGCATGCTTCAGGACAAATGTCATTGGTTCTAAAGGATTTAACTAACACAAGTAATTATATGTTATAATTTTTATAACATTTTATAACAAATGTTATAAAAAAGGAAAAAAGTTGCTGCATATGTTAACAAAGACTTTTATATGCAGAAAAGCTAAATATAAAAATCTCTGCCTCCTGTGTATTTTTACAATGACATTTCTTTACTGCTGTGCTGACATCTTGCAGCAGAATGCCATCATTGCCTCTGGGCACACTGCCTGTGTTAAAGAGCGATTTTGCAATGTGAATGGTAGAACAGTGGCACAGGTCTAGAGAGGAGATGGGTGTCCCATCCCTGAAAGTGTTCAAGGCCAGGTTGAACAGGGTTTGGTCTATTTGAAGATTTCCCAGCCCATTGTCAGGGGTTTGGACACGGTGACCTTTAAAGGTCCCTTTCAACCCAAACCATTCTGTGATTCTCAAAAGTTTTCCAAAAACATCTTTTCACCCAGAGTGTCTCCTAGGAATTCATGGTAACTTCTGTGTAGTAAGGTTTGAAATAAAGAGGGAGAAACGAGAATGATAAGAGTGAATTTTAATGGATTTTTGAACAAGCATGTTAAGATACAGCATTGTTGCTGTCTGCAGTCATCTTTAGCATCTTGTTCTTGTGAGGAAACAGATGTATAAAGAGTATTTGTAAGAGTGTGACTGCATAATTATCAAATCAGTGGTATGTTTAGGTTATAAATGTTAAACTAGATGTTGACAAATTAATCTGTCACGACTTTCTAATTAGTAGCAGTGATGGTTAGGGATATGATGTTGTATTTCTCTCCAGAACAAAGTTTCATCAGTTCAGGTAAGCGAAAAGTGATTTCCTTGGGGAAAGCTAAAGCAGAGCAGTAGAGCAATTAGAAATAACTTCAGTCAGTGACTTCAGTTTTGCTCGAGTGCTGGACAGGAGAGGGAGAAGGAGGGATGGAAAGGAAGGAGTTGGGTGTGTGGGTAAAGAGGAATATGACACAAAGGGGATGGTAGAAAGGTAAGATGGTTGCAGGGGGGGCATGGCTTGGTTTTTTTTGTTTGAGGGGGTGTTGGTTGGTTGGTTGGTTTTGGGTTTTTTGAACCTGCTGCTGGTTGTGAACTGATAGTCTTGTCCTCATCCTGTGTTCTGCAGTTACTAGTGAAGACAGTGTCCCATCAGAAAGCAAATGTGTAACTAATTCAGATGAGAACCAGATCATTTATTGTGTGTGTTTTAGATACGTTATGTATGTTTTTAAACAAACTTCCAAGTGCTAAGTGCTAGTAAGGATTAGCAAGCGTTCTTAATGAAATGGAGAAACTTCTGCTTACAACAGGAAGCAAATGCTCTGGAACCACAAAAATGATAATAGGAAGAATCCAGTCACATGAAGAGTGTTTGGTGTTCCTAAGGATTGGATTTCCAAATCAGTGGGCTGAAATAGTATTTTGAGACTGCTGCATTTAATACGTGATCAGTTTTTTCCTGACTATCTAATAGCCTGTATAAAGGTAAAATACAGGTATGATTTGCATTTGCTCTCAGCATTGTCCTTTTATAATCTATTATCAGATAGCACTATTTGAATACTGAAGTTGCTCTGCAAGAGCACTGTGAGGCTCTAAAGCAGCAACTGAAGATCAGCAAGACTCTCCTTTAAAAAGAAGCATTGATCTAGATTTATATAATTGAATTACATTTCAAAAGTTAGGTTTTGTCTTGCTTTCTGAGCACTGCTTTTGTATCTCAGTATATTTTTATTTGAAGCATTAAAATCTTTTTCCCGCAGCTGGTCAGATCTGAATCTGAAATTGAATTCTTAACATGTTGATGTTCAAACCTGACCAGATGGTCACAGAATGTATATGAGCAAACTTTACACTGAGGAGCTGATGTTGGTATTTTATATAAAGGAAAGACCTCTTAACTTACATTTTTTCTATGAGGGAGATGGTGCCTCACAGTCCTCCCGAGACAGAGCCTGCAATCCAGGGCTGCTGCCCTGAGGAGCACAGAAGTGTCCTGTAGAACTTGATGGCTGATTGTTAAAGCAATGCTCTGATGCCTTCTTGTTAAAGTGAGGGCAAGAGCCTCTTGTCAGAGAGAGAAGCTTTACAAGGGACCTGTTTGCCACTTAGCAATGGCCAGGAGAATTTATTTCAAAGTCCTTAGAACAGTACGAGCAGACCTCATGATATGCTTTGTGTTTCTTCAACTATTTCCAAAATCAGGGAGGATTTACAATTATTTTGGCCCAGTTAATATGAGAATGAAGTCATCACTAATTAGAGTTAAGGAAAACCACCACTAGTGCTAGGAAGTTGTATGTACTTCCACTGTTGTTTGTCTTCCTACTTTCTGATTCCCTGGGTAAACATCTACTAGGACTTTGGGTACAAACAGACAACTGCATCAACTCCTCAAAAGTACTTTATTTTGCAGGTTATGTATATACATACATACGTATGTATTCATATATAGTCTTGCAGGCAATTTTGGTTCAGCTTTTTGGATGGAAGATGAGGAATATATCTAGTACTCACAAAATTGTATCACTATACACAGGGAAGGGAAGGATAAGAGTAGACATTTAAAAGAACAGACCTCATTATGAAGAATAAGAAGATTTGTGAAAAAGTCTGTGTTAAGGAAGTATTTGCCAGTACCTACTTGTGAGCCCTCAGATCTTTCAGTTTTGCTGGGAAATGGCCTGGTACAATCTGATATAACCAAAATAAGGAGAAAATCACTATGTTTGCTCTGTATTTTTTTTGCAGGGATGGGAAGTTGAAAATATTTGTTTTAAAACCATCGCATCTTGCAGTTGGATGTAGTGTGAGCAATTCACTGAACAAGCAGGTTACATACTGTGTGTCACAACTGAGATGTCTAAAACTGGTATATTTGCTGCATGTTACTGTGTTTATTTTTGCTGCAGTTCTTGTTCTCTTTCTTTGTGTTAGTACCAGGATCTGGGTTCTGTTATCTCAGTTTCCAGGTGTTCTTCAGGAGAATTCTAACATGTGTATGATGCAAAAGGTAGCTAACCTCCTTATAAAAATGAACATGACATGCTGTGGGTATGGAATATCTCTCTGTTGAATCATCTGCCTGGTTGTGATCCCTTCCAAACCTCTTGGGCATCTGTTCACTGAGTGAACAGGGTGAGGAACAGAGAAGGCCTTGATGCTCTGCGAGCTGTTCAGCAATAGCTAAAACATCAGTTTGTATCGGCATTGTTTTGGGCACAAAACTAAAACACTGCACCGTACCAGCTGCTGTAAAGAAAATTAACTCCATCCCAGCCAGACCAGGACAGGACTTCTAATTATATATCTTAGCTATGTAATCTTCACTACTTACATTGTTGCAGATGTTGTTGGAGTTATTACAACAGTGGCAACTGCTCATTGAAGCAGTGATAAGTAAATGCAGTAGGTAGACTTGAGAAGTCTACATGTGCTGCCTAAGACAGAAATGAGCTGCTGCTGCTGTGGGGTCTTGCCACATCTTCAGCAAAGGTGTCCAAGGTTGAGTTTTGGAGTGATGTGAATCTAGAATTGATTATTTCAGGCTGTACTTTCAGGAGTTGGAGTCTTACTCACAGAATCATGAAACGGTTTGACTGGGAAGGGACTTTAGAGATCATCTAGTTCCAGGCCTCTGACATGGGGTGGGCTAAGCCAGGCTGTTCAGATCCATGAACAACACTTGAACACTTCCAGGGATGGGCAACCCACTGCTCTGGTCAACCTGTGCCATGGCCTCACCACCCTCACAACCAACAATTCTTTCCCAACCTAACCCTGCCTTCTGGCAGTGGGAAGCCATTCCCTGTGTCCTGTGCCTCCATCCCTTGTCCCCAGTCCCTCTCCAACTCTCCTGGAGCCCCTTTAGGCCCTGCCAGGGGCTCTGAGCTCTCCCTGGAGCCTTCTCTTCTCCAGCTGAACACCCCCAGCTCTCCCAGCCTGGCTCCAGAGCAGAGGGGCTCTGGGCCTCAGAGCATCTCCATGGCCTCCTCTGGACTTCCTCCAGCAGTTCCACATCCTCCTGATGCTGGGAGCCCCAGAGCTGAACAGAGTACTCCAAGTCTCATATCTGTTCTGCAGTAGTCCAGCTTCTTTTCCCTTGCTGTGGTTATATACGTATGTGCACCAGTCTAGCTGTGTTGTTTGAGGTTGGCTTTTTGGTTTGTTGGTTTTGTTGGTTTTTTTCTTTAAACACATCCAATATTGTTTCATTGGATTCTTTGACCAATTGTTGTGTAGAAGGGAATCTGCCTAATGTACCTGAAGTCTTTCTTTGAAACATGATGGAAATAATAACAAATTCAAAAAAGATACAGAAACTTTGTAGACTCCTTTGTTTTTTTTTAAAAAATGTAAAGCAGACCAGTCAACAGCAAGTTACTCCCTTCACTTCTGATATTTTATATAACCTAAAATTCTTGTGAAATTTTTTTTACATTTTCAGGTATACTGTGAGTATGGGATGGTGCATGTCCTTTCAGAGAAGGGGAACACCAAAGGAAAAGACTACTGTATTCTCTTCAACTCTCAGTGGGCCCATTTGCCACATGATCTTGGTAAAGCTGTAAGTACCTAGCTAACTGATGACAAAAAATGTATAAAAAATGTCTTTGTTACAAGGAAACTTTTGATTTCTTACTTGGATTAGTAGAATTTGAAGCAACTGCTTTGTTTGCTCTGCTTAGAAAATATTTTATCTCTTAAGATCACTAGGCAGTGCTAGGATGGCAATGTTCATTTCCAGGCATTGCGCAGCGATAATGACTATTGCTGTTCAAAACAAAAATACTCCTTTTCAATTATATGATCAATGAAATTCAAATGGTACCTATCTGGGCTTGCAAAGGAGGTTTTGTACATCAGCATAATACAAGAAGAAACCACTCAGCTTTTCTTGTATAGTGAACTGTGGCCTTTAGTGCTTTCTCAATGTCAAGTGTAAGATTAAGTAGTCATAAACTGTGTCAAGCTTTTACTGCATTATCCAAAGCTGTATGAGCTGAAAATTGAGTAAATTCTTCACTCTTTTCTGGGAGAAAAAGTTAGTGGCACAGAATGGTGAAATCAGCAAATGCACTTTGAATGAGGTGCTAATAGGGGAAAATATAGTTCACTGATACTTGGTTCATTTTTTTCAGTCAGTTGAGTTCCCCACAGAAGTAGAGTTCCTTACCAATGTATAGGCAAGTCTCTGTTTACCTCTGGTGGGCTTATTGCAACTGTAGATTAGTCCCTAAATACATCAGTAGTTGTCTTTGCCTTGTATAGACTCAGCTGATAAACTCTTGCACTCACACTGTGTAACGTGAATCTGCGCATGTATGACTGACTGTGATACTTAAGAGAGTTGGGGACTGTACTGTAGTCACCTTGTTTAAATCAGTCTCACAAAAATTCACTTGAGTCATATATCGGTAGCTCTGCAGGAGCTGATATAGTCCAGAATAGCTTGCATGGTTACTTGGGCAGTGTATGCTATTTCCCTAGACTGTTCCTGTCGTCTTCCTTGGTTCTTTCCTGCTTTTCCCTTCTTTCACATTCTTGCTCCTCCTCCTTCAGTACTCCAGCAGTGCGGTTCATCAACTTAAGCAATGCAGTGCACCACTCTGAGCTCACTCTGCATTTGTTTTGTGCTCTGTACTCTGAAACTTGGACAACTAGGAAGTGTGGGTAGGAGCATTTCACTGTCTCTAGAGGTCAGGCTGGAGACAGCAGTCTTCTGGATAATGTTGACAACCTGACACTTCCCCTTCCCTCCTAAAACAGAGTCTGTTACACAGGTATTGTGTATGGTGTACCTGTGGATTTCTAATACAAACTGTTCCATGTGTCATTTTTTCAGGTTAAAACTTTATCTTCACTCTTCTCAAATCTTAACATCAAGGGCTGAGACCTGCTTCTCTTATCATAGCTTGATTGTTTGGTAGATAATGGCAGTTTTCAGATAACTTGCAAATAGAACTGGGCAAAGATGCTGGTGGTTGTTTAGATTTTGCAAGGAACAATTTGTGCCAGTGTTATTTCTCAAACCTTGAAGTGTCTTTGGGATGTTCCTGTTGAAACACACCAGATTAGATGCCTTTGGGTCTGAGGAACTCCAAAACTAGGGAATTGGGACATGCTTGTAATGTCTCTGGACCACAAGTGGTGAGAGAAATAGCTTAGAATCCAGTATTCAAGTACTTGGGATGCAAAACCTCAGGTCACTGGATACAGTAGGTTTCAAGATGGAAGTTTATTGCCTATGCTTCTGTTCTTTTCCCCAGCCTGTGTTTTGGTTTCTAGCTGTTCATACCCTCCATCATCCCAGCCTGCCACTCTGCCACCCCAGCAAAGATTAAACCTTGCTGTACTCTTCCCACATCCTGTCTGTGTGCATCACAACAGCAATGATGCTGAAGAAAATAAATGCAAGTAAAGGTCATATCCCAAATTTTATTACCAGCAGAATTCTGTATGATAAGTTGAAACAAGGCAGGACCCTACATAATAGAGAAGGCAGCACTGTTTCAGCTTTCATATTGCTCTGAGAATGTCACTCCATTATTGGAAAGTTCTGAATTGCTCTTTAGAAACTTCGGCTTCTGTTCTTGACTTCTTTTATTATTTTATGTTATATATATTTGTTTAACTAATTTCTTTTTTTCAGTCACTCTTGCAACTGCAGGATCAGACGGCATCTGTTTTGTGTTCTCCTTCTGATGTACCTGATGGGGGATTTAATAATAAAATCCCCATGGTGATGCGAGGAAATTGTACCTTCTATGAGAAAGTGAGGCTTGCTCAGATAAATGGGGCTCGTGGACTGCTGATTGTTAGTAGAGAGAGACTGGTAAGTTGCTTTTCATCTTCTTATGCTGCTGATACTCTTCTGATGCTACATATTGTCTTGTCTTCAGTGCACATTGCTGGTATTTGATGTTGTTCTTTAAAGTAAAATGCATGAGTGTTCCTGCATGTACATACGTTGCGTAGTTATATGTGGAAACTGTACCTCTGACAGAAAAATGAAGGAAACAAGGCACTCATTTAAGCAGGAAGAGTCAGCACAGGGCACGTGTCACATTCAAGTTAAGGGCTCAGAATTACCTTTGTTCCAAATGAAGTACTGGAGTCAAAGGGTGAGGTTGGTTTGTGACTCCATCATACTACCACACTGAATCTAGTGCTTTAGATTCAGATGGAGCATCAACAGCATGTTTTTTCTAAATTAGTAATTTTGAAAATAAAGTTAGTAGGTTTGAGTTCTGGTCAGTACTGGAGGCACACATCAGTCAAAAACCCATGACCCTGATGTGCAAAAGATACTGCTTGAATTTGGTTGCTGCATTTTGCTGTTACAGTCTTACATTACTTCCGTTTCACTGGGAACAGGCATATATTTTGACTTTTCAGGGTTTGCTGTCATTAAGTTCCCTTCTAGAATATTTTTCAAATTAGAGGAACAGAACTTGCAAGTTTAACCCTTTTGAAGGAGTAGAAGTATTTGCAGAAATAAACATATTCTTACCTGGTCTGAACTGTCTTTCAGGTTCCTCCTGGAGGTAATAGGAGTCAGTATGAAGAGATTGATATTCCTGTGGCTCTGCTTAGCTATACTGATATGTTAGATATTGGCAAGGTAAACACAATACTAAAAGCTGTCATTTATATAATCTCATGTAAATGAATCACTGCTCAACAGTTTCAAGTCCCCTTTAAGAGCTTTGAATATGTAGAGAGTGTATTCACGAAGAATACATTATTGTGTTTTGGAAAAAAAAGCAAATCTCTTGGGAAGTTATTTCTCATCTTTGGAATAAAATCAAAATACAGCCTGGTGCTGGAAATAAATATCACTAGTGGAAGAGCCAGCAGATGGCTCTTCTGTGTTTATAATAAAACACGATTCTGAGGTTGCTTAGTGTAAATTAAATAAGTGAACCTTTGCTAAGGTGGCTTTTTCAATGTCCTTTCTAACTTATTTACCTCCACAGAGTTTTGGCAACTCAGTGAAAGGAGCAATGTACGCACCAAATGAGCCTGTGCTGGACTACAACATGGTGATTATCTTTGTCATGGCCGTGGGGACTGTTGCAATTGGAGGCTACTGGGCAGGAAGCAGAGATGTGAAAAAGTGAGTAACCGAATGCAGTATACCACTTTCTGTGTATTGTTCACAGAAAAAAAAAAAAAAGTAGATGATTTTTATGTAAGTATCACCTGGCAGCTCTGCTAGTGAGGTTAGGAGACTGTAGCCAGAATGGGAAAATGCTGATGTAATGCTTGGAAGGCCCTAAGCTGTGCATTGGTTTAGTCATTGTAGGAAATCATTAGAATATAAAATTGCGTGTAGATCATTTTAGGATTTTGCCATGTCAAAAGACTAAACATTTGAAAAGCTCAGAAAGAAAGTTATTGAGTAATAGGCTTCCTGTTTGGGCTTTTGTAAAAATTCACCACAAAAATACTTTGTAAAAAAATAATAAAATGTGCTTGTACTGGTATAGGGCAAACCAAATTGATTGGATGGCTAACACATGCTATGTTCGTTACCAATTTTTAAATGAAATTTAATGGTTACTTTTTGCCAACAAGTGGGATTGGGAGAAGGAGGTCATTGTGCCACACTTTTTTCTAACATTTATTTTATATGCCCAACCTGATTTAAGGATTTCCTCTGAAGTTAGAAAATTTTTCTGTGGTAGTTCTCAGGATTCTGTTGAGTTTTTGGCAAATTAAATAGTACTCTAGATAAGTTAATGCAGCAGTTAATGGTTTATGCATTGCATTACAGCTGATATTCATACATCCATGGAAAATGTGGTGTTCCACTGACATTAGTAGGAATCAAAGCAGGCATTATGACATGTTTTCAACCGTTTGTGTTTTTTGCTGAAGATTCAGCATCTTTGTGTATTTTGTTGCAGAAGGAATGGACTGATGATAGCCATGTTACTCTTTCAGGAGGTACATGAAGCACAAGCGTGATGATGGGGCAGAGAAACATGATGATGAAACAGTGGATGTGACTCCCATAATGATCTGTGTGTTTGTAGTGATGTGCTGCTCAATGCTCGTCCTCCTTTATTTCTTCTATGACCACTTAGGTACTCTTAAGGTTGTATTTGTATTGATACATATTCAATATCACAAGGCTGACATTGTTCAAAGAACGTTTTATTGTGAAAATAATTATTGTGATAATGAAATATCTCTCTTCTGTCATGTGTCTTCATCCCAATATGGTTTAAAACACTGTAAAGAAAACTCACTGAGTAGATTTCTAATCCTTCTTTTTGTGAGGTTGGTCGTAAATCTTCTTTCAAACATTAAAGCCTACTAAGTAGATACAGACTTAATATTTTCCACCTTTAATTTTTATTAAAGGTGTTCTCAGACCTTTTCTCTTATTGTTCAATTTGAAGTTGAGATCAAGGATCTTTTTTTTTATCCTCATCAGAATGAGAAAAAAACCATGAGAGCCTAATGCTTCTTCATATTTCTGAGGAAGCAGTGAGAAATGCATCCCATCTGTATTGATTAATTTTGCTACTTAGTGATTTTAATATTCCCTTATTATGCTCCTGTATACTCAGAAAGAGAAGATATATGCTTCACCATAGATTGCCTTTGAGGCTTATGACTTACTTTAAGAACATTAGGATAGAGGTTTAGATTTGTTTAAGTATTGCATAAAGTTCCCCTGAGTAAAAGGAGCTAGATTTAGATACTTAAAAAGCACAAATCTAATGAATCATTTAAAGTCTCTGAATTTACCTTTCACAGTTGAAATGTAAACCTTATTTCTCATTTAGTCTTATTGACTCTCTGTTCTTTATTCAGCCAGGATACAAAAAAGGGCATCTCTTGCCTTATCCTTCTTGGACTTAATACTTTTTTCCCCTCAGTCTATGTTATAATAGGAATATTCTGCCTGGCTGCATCGATTGGTCTTTACAGTTGTCTGTCTCCCTTTGTAAGAAGATTCCCCTTGGGAAAGTGTAGGTATGTGGCAACTTTCAAAATTTTTAATAGGGGTACTTAGTTTTTTTATACTGTTGGGTAGGTATGGGGTTGAAAAAGTAGCTTCATGCTTCAAAATGTTTATAAAGGAAGAGGCTATCTACATAGACAACTGTAGCTTTGGTGTGTTTCTTTTTCAGAATCCCAGACAACAACTTGCCTTATTTTCACAAGCGTCCCCAGGTCCGGATGTTGCTCTTGGCAGTATTTTGTATCTCTGTCAGCGTAGTCTGGGGAATCTTCAGAAATGAAGATCAGTAAGTGTACATTTTAGTTTCTGTGCTAAAAATTGTAATACACTTTATAGTATAAGTAACTGACACCCACAGAAGTCTACATGAATCCAGAAATTAGGAATGACAGGAAAAAAAAGTAGAGACAGGAGAAGTTCTTAGTTTTTCCTTATATACTTTATGATTTTCTTGTTCATTTAAATTACAGAAAACTGTCTCTTGTTAAGGTTGAATTTCTCTGAGTCCCAGTCAGTATTCTGATCTCTTTGAATTAAGACAGCTTTTCAGAACTGATACGGAAAGTTGGACACAACTTGTCTAGCTTATTTCTTCATGAGAATAAGAACTGGTAAGATTGTCAGATCTTTAGCTTCTCTCAGCTTTCTTGTATGAGTCAGTAATTCTCTACACCCAGTGTTGCTGTAGTACCTAATTGTAGCATATTCTTACCACTTTTGTTGGAGGTGAATCTTTTATGGAGTGTTGTGTTTTCATTTTGTTTGGGACTTTTTACCTCTTACCTCTCTCCCAGGTATTCCAATTTCACCATGTATACAGGTTGTGTTCATCTTCTTGGTTCCTCTCTTGGGGGTTCAGTATTGGAACTGAAATGCTGGCTTGTGTTTCTGATGATGATACCAAAGATGTCTGGCTTGTGCTTTGAATGCATGTTACTGCTTTTGTGGGATCTGTATTCTCTGTGGATCATCCAATGACAGAACTCAAATTTGAGAGATGTGTCAGACTGAGGAGTACAGCAGTACTATAGAGATGTTCCAACCTGCAATATTTAGGAGTAGGAAATCCATTTTCTGCCTCAGTGCTGGAGTAGGCCTGAGTGTCTCCTGCACAGAGCTCCATGAGTAAGTACACAGGTATTGATCTAACAGCATCATCTCTCATTGCATCTAGACCACAGCTATTTTGGGGAAACATTATTGTTGTTTATCTCAGATAAACTACTACTTCTCTTTGAAACTAACAGTTGAGAGTAAAGCAAAGAGCACTTCTCTACTCAACTTGCAAAAACACAACTGAAAACAGGCCCAGCTGTAAATCTGCCTCAGCACACAAGAGTGCACACCTATACACAGGACAAAAGACCCCAGCACTTCCCATTTTGGTATCCACTGAACTCATTCAGCCAGTTTTCAGTCTACCTCACTGCTCATTCAGCCTGTACTGCATCAGTTTCTCTTTGAGGATTTTATGGAAGATTGTCAGTGGAAAGCCTTACTGAAGTCTAGATAGATGCTATTGCACAGTTCTTCCCTGGTCTCCCAGGCATTTTGTTGTGGAAGGTTATCAGGTTGATGAAGAACAACTTCCCATTTGCAGAGTCATGCTGATAACAATGTCAATTTCAAGCAAGTGCTTTGAATAAAGGGGTATTTTTTGGCCCAAGCAGGTCCTTAGTGAGGACAAGGCTTGATCTGCTTTTCCTGCTGTTTCCTGCACAAATGTTACTCTCCTCTTTTTAAGGTGGGCCTGGGTTCTGCAAGATGCTTTAGGAATTGCTTTCTGTCTTTACATGTTGAAAACAATTCGCCTGCCTACATTTAAGGTATGAAAGTTAAACAGAAGTTAAAGATTTAAGAAGAAAGTTAAAGAGAAGAAGTTTGCATATGTGTGTTTGAACAGAGGAGTCACTTATAATGGAGTATATTACCTTGGAAATACACTTCCATTCATATGTAGTGTGGAAAAAAGGGAATCGATGAGTATAATGAAGACCAGAAAGTGGCATGTGATTGTTCTGTAGATTCTGTAGTGTTGACTAGTAAATCACACACCACCATTTATTTATGGATTTTGTATTTGGGGATTTTGTTGGGGAGGTTTTTTTGTTTGATTGGTTTGATTTTGTTTTTCAGATTGACATACAACTAGTGCATCAGTCTAGTGTTTTTTTAAATCTTTCTGACCTCAGTCAGTGTCCTAAGACAAAAATCAATATTAGCCATTTAGTTGCCCCTTAAGCACCTCTTCAAACTCTTGTTTCAAATTATCTTGACCTCTAAGTTTTTATAGACTGACAGTAAATGGATGTATAGTGTTTCGAGTTATGCCTGGCATCCTTCAGAACAGAGCTACTTCATATTTCCCAGCAAATTTAAATGGCACTATTTCCAGAGTTTACACGTTAAAGAATTTTTGGCACTAACAAGTAATTTTGTGTTTAAGACTTGCTTTCTTTTTTATGGTGCATGTAAGACCCCATTCCTCCATCTAAAATATTTAGGAATTGAGAAAAATACATGAATATCTTGTTCTAGTCTTTTGTTAGCTTTTTTCTGTGAATAGCCTTCTAATTATTAGTTCTTTGCTGTTCACTAATGCATAGTGTGTAAATACCAAATATCTTGTCTCTTCCTTCAGGGTTGTACCTTACTCCTCCTGGTTCTTTTTGCATATGATGTATTCTTTGTATTTATCACACCTTTTCTAACAAAGGTAAGTAAGGTGCTTCTCTATTGCCTGCTGTCCACAGGGCAAAGTGTAATGACTTGTTTCTCTGTGTGATCCTAAAATGGTCCTAGAGCTGCTGAGTGAAGTGCTGATTTACAATTTTCCCATTTTATTCTTTAGACTGGGGAGAGTATAATGGTGGAGGTGGCTGCAGGCCCATCTGATTCTGCCACTCATGAAAAGGTACTGCATGTTGTCTGAAAATCTCGCACTAACTTTCAACTGTTACACTTCTCTAAAATTCAAGAGCGCAAAGCTGAAATGAAGATGCCAGTCTGAAAAGAACTTAATGTGGGGATAAGTGCTCCTGAATGTTTATTCTGGAGGGGCAAAGCAGACTTGTAGTGGTTCATCATACCAGCTTTGGTTTTCCTTTATCTTTTTTTGACAGGGTTTCAATATAAGAAAGCTGGTTAACTCAGCTTCACAAAAACATGACCATATCTGTAAATATTAACTTGCTGCTAATTAAGCATAAGCATCTTTTCCTAAAGAGATAAAACATATAATCAGTTTGTCTCTTCCCCCTCCTTCCCTTTTTTATGAAAAACTGAGGCTATAGGTAAAGGAGAGAAACAAATTGCAGACAGAAGAAAAGAGAAGTCAGTGTTCAGTGGGTTTGCACTGTTGGACAGTAGCCAATTGCATGAACACCTTACCAGATGTGGCTGACTCAGGGAAGAAAGTATGTGAGGTGTAAGAGACAGTAAGATATAGTGAGCAAAACGAAAAACTTAATCTGTAGGAAAACCTGGTTTTCTTAATTTAAGGATTAATTGGATCTATTTCAGCAATGAATGTAATAGTGTCACGTGGGAAAATAGCAAAGAAAATAGTTGTTTGCAGGATGTTGATCAATCCATATAGTCCATACTGATTTCTTCTACTTCTTTTGTTCTTCTTTCCTGCACCCCTTTAGTACCCCTTTTAGATTCAGCTTTATGCACAGATTGAATTGTATAAAACTGTAATGGAAGTCTAAGTATATAAAATTATTTTGGCACTAATATAAGAAAAAAGAAAATAAAGTTTCTTTAATGTACTGCAGTAAAGAGGATACAGGTTTGCAATGGGCCATGGCATACTATGCCTCACATTGCAAATCATGTAATAAATAGGAACACTGGGGGCAGGGAAGAGTCTTTAAAGTGATTTGAAAAATTACTTTAAAAAATTATTCATGTCTTGGTCTTTTGAAACTTTTATTGCACCCAAGTGAACGAACTGTATAAAATTATTATTTCTTATCCCTGTAGTAGCTTACCTACCTAAATTTTGTACATGCCTGCAGCTAAAGCAGAGTTGATACCCAATTGTATGTGAGGACTTAGAAATTAACATAGTATTTAGAAAGTATTTCAACACTCCTGTCTTAAATGCATTTTGTTAGTTGTCAGTAATACTGTATGTAATTAATATATTAAGATATATTTGCTGTATTTGAAGCCTGCATTTTGAGTACAACAGGAACAAGTTCTGGTAGGTAGTGTCACTATGCTTTTCATCAGACACATGTCTCTCTCATTCCAAGCTCCCAATGGTCCTGAAGGTTCCACGACTGAATTCCTCACCATTGGCTCTTTGTGATAGGCCTTTTTCTCTTCTAGGATTTGGAGACATTTTAGTTCCAGGTATTGTTTAGCATGTTAAGAATTTTACATGTTGCATTGTCATATTAGTTTATTCCTCTTGTACTCCTGCTTCAAGTTGTAGGTTTGATTTGACTGCTATAAACCTGATAAATTTTCAAGTATAGGGCTTTTTTTGTGCACTGCTCACCTTTTCAACAAGAAAAAAGCACATTAATTTTATGGTTCAGTTTCACATGCAGTGATGTCAGGAAATGTAGAGAAATTGCAGGAGTTGATTTAGCAATGATTCTATACTATAAAGCATCTTTAATAGTGTGGTGGTGGAGGAAATTATTTGTCCATTTGCACACAGTTTAAGTTCAAATGCCTGGCCACTCAACACTTTGTTAGTCACATTACATCCAGTATTCCTACCACGCCTTCTCACAAATTTGATTTTAGACAGTATGTAGAACTATACCTGGCATCGCTGCAGGTGAAAAAATTATGCACGTTCTGGCTTTCAGATTTCTTCTGAGAAATCATTTGCTTTCTTGTATTTTGGGAAATATGATCTCTGTCATCTCCATTACTCTCCCCTCCTCCCCCCAACCTGCAGCAGGCATACTCATTAACCATAAAATTCTGCTGTTCTTCACTGTCAGCTTGAAGGGCTGAACTTGCTCTTGTTGTGAACACTGTATTTTTACAAATGTTTAGTAGGGATGAGATGACATTTTTATCTATGATCTGCATGTTTGTAGCTGCTTATTTTACTTTTGGAGTGCTTCCAATACATGAGGATTGTGCCATCAGATAACTGTTTTGTAAATTGTGCAACCTCCTGGATGTGTTGTCGTGGTGCTTAAACACAGAGTGCCAAGGATGTTTTTTGTGGGGAAAAAGATTCTTGAAAGTTCCTAGCTGGTTTGATGGTTTTGTTTTTATGATGAAATGTGTGACTAGTTTGAAAACATATTGTAACTGTTCTTTCTTTTCCTAGGCTTATTGGTAGCCTATTGCCATAGATTTGATATTCAGGTGCAGTCCTCCAGAGTCTATTTTGTAGCCTGCACAATAGGTATGTACTACAGTGCCACCTGAACACAAGACCTACATGAGTGGTCCCCTCTAAAAGCATGTCATCAGTCTTGCATGGCATAGTTTGGGGTTTTATCCTGTTCCTCCTTTTATTATTAAACAGAAATATTAGCAAAGTGCTTTCAAGGCTAGGTCTTCCATCACCAAACTAGCTGATGTTGTTTTTCTGAGCTGTTTTGTCTGCCTTACACAAGTGGAGCTTCCTGTTGCCATGGCTGCCAAGGGTCTCCATCTGCTCCTTGAATACACTATCTTTACACATGCTCAGCTACTCACTGTAGTTTCTTGATTCACAAATCTTTGAGTTGATTGTGCACGAGAATTCAGGTCCAGGGATATCATTCTTTGATTTTGTTCTTAATTTCTTGTGTATTCTAAAAACCCATAACCTATGATGCAGGAAATTTTATTATGATGACTATAACACCTCTAGATAAGTTTTCTTCTTTAGTTTGTAAAACCCACAGAGTTACATGCCATGAACTTAAATACTACTGATGAATAGGATCTGGCAGATTCCTGTTGTCTTTCTGACAATGTACTTCTGCTAGCAAAGACTTCTAATGCTTGCAGTAAATTTCATAAGAAATTGTCATGAACAACTTCTTTAGAAATTCTTTTGAAAAAATACCTAGGTTCATGGACACTTCTAGCTATTGATGTTCCAAATCATTGTCTCTCATATGTAGTAAAACAAAACGATTGTCTTATCTTACTTCAAAAATGTGTTTGCAGAAATAATAAGATAAAGAGTCCGCAATGTGCCATTGCAGCACTGAGAATGAGCCACGTACTGGGCTGAGTTAGCAAGATGGAGTCAGCAGTTAGGAGAGGAGTGATGATTCCTCTCAAGTTGTCACTTAAGATTGAGTTAACTGGGATCCCTGGTGCCAGACAGACATTGACATACTGCAGTAGATCCAGTGGAGACTGTCAGGATGGCAGAAGACTGGAGCACAGAGCTGTAAAAAGAAGAGAAGGCAAAGAAGAGGTTCTGTTGCTGTCCACAGCTACCTAATGGGAGACTGCAGAGAGGACAGAGAGACTTTTCTTACAGGTGTGCACATAAGATATGAGGCAATGGACTTAAATGACAATAAGAAACAGTAAGAAATATTCTAACTAGATATAAGGAACTCTCAGTAATATTAACAGAATATGACCCCCCAAAAAAGCATTTTCAAGAACTGTAAAGGGTTACTCATTGTTCTAATCACAGCCCTCTGAGATCATCAAGTCCAGACAGCCCCCCTGCACTGCCAAGCCCACATCTAACCATGTCCCCAGATGCCACATCCATACATCTTTTAAATCCCTGCTCTGGGCAGCTCTGCCAGGACTGGAAAACTCTTTAGGGGCGGAAGCTCTGCCTAATGTCCAGTCTAAACCTGCCCTGGCAGAATTTGAGTCCATTTCCTCTCGTCCTTTCCCTGGGAGCCCACCTGGCTGTACCTTCCTGTCAGGGAGATGTGGAGAGTGAGAAGGTCGCCCTTGAGCCTCCTTTTCTCCAGGCTGAGCCCCCCCAGCTTTCTTAGCTGCTTCTTTCAGAGCCTTTCCCAGCTCCAGGTCCCTCTCTGGACAGCCCCTCAATGTCTTTCTTGACCTTCTGAAGAAAAATCTGGATCTGAAGAAAAAGTTGGATTAACTTCATTGTTTTGAAAATGTAATTGAAAATAATTACATTATAAGATCCAAGCTGCTTCTCTTCTGCTAAATAAATCTTGCCACATTTATGCAGAAATTAAATAGAAAGTAATAAAAACGTATAACCTAGAGCAGGCTGATTTTTTTTTTAGCTGTGTGGCAGAATAGTAAGAAACAGCCAAGGCCAACCCAAGCAAGAAGCACATTATAATGGTCAAAATGTTTGTCTGTATCTGATGAATTCATAAATATAATATGAGGCACAATATTTCATATATTTGTTTTGCTTGAGGTAATTATTTAATTGCACAGTATGGACTAGGCCAATCATACTGCTTTCACATGTTACTATCAATAGAAAAACTGTAGTATTCCAAGTTTACATAGTGTAAATAATGCTTCTCTCTAAAGAGGCTTGAAAAACTTCTGGAGTTTTAAACATATTGCTTGAAAAAAGTTCCAGTGAGAATGGTTCTTTAGCCAATTATTTCGTTGTACTTGAGCGAAACTGTATCTGAATAATTGTTTTTTGCTGGATTTGTTTTCTTCCAGCATATGGCATAGGCCTTCTTGTGACCTTTGTTGCCTTGGCACTGATGCAGATGGGTCAGCCTGCTCTCCTCTACCTGGTGCCCTGTACTCTCCTCACCAGCTTTGTGGTGGCCCTTTGGAGAAGGGAGCTTGCCATGTTCTGGACGGGCAGCGGCTTTGCGGTGAATACCAGTTTGATATGAGTGTCTTCAGGAAATACTAATATTATAAAAACCTAACTAGAATTAAAGTTGAGTAAATATTGCAGTATTATCACACAAACACAAAGATTTTGGTTTTGCTTGATTGTTTGCTTTTTTACATACTTTTTTTGCTTCAGTAAAATTTTCTGGTTTTTGCAATGTTTATGGCCACTTAGAGTAGTGAAAAGTAAAGTAGACCTTGTCTATTCTTGATTCTGCCAAAATGTTACTTGTTTGATCTCTCCTGGAAGTATCACTAGTAGTAAAAAGTTACAATATTATATAAAATGTGGGGTTTAGTACTATAGAAAATATACCCATAAAATATTTCCTTCGTATTTTTTCATAGCTTACTGTTTATGAAGATAGTTCAGTAAATTATCACTTTGTTTCACTGTGCTGCAAGTGAAAATAACTTGATTCAAAAAGGAATAATTTCTATCATGGCGTATGATTTTAGTTTTTGAATACTTACTAGAAGGCCAAATCTATTGAGCTAGAGGTTCCCCCAGTGAGTTTTATTTTATTATTCAACTATTTGTGATAACCTTCACAAGCTTCCACTAGAGAGAGGAATTTAATTGTTAGAGAAATATTTGAGATATCTGAAATGTTATGCTAAAGTTGCCAGTTCTTGTACACTGATAGTAAAGGTGGGCAGAATTGGACAGTGGCCAAGGACCAAGTGTCTGCCTTATCAGCAGAGAACATCTGAAACTGGTGAGGAGCAATCGCTCAGATAGCAAACACTTTTCTGGAAGGAAAAATTTCCTTGGTGTCCTGTAAAACACAAAGAACGGATAACTATGCATCTGTCCACTGCTGGAGAATGGTAACAGAAGTGATGGACCTTTAATCTTCATCTTGTATGACCATTACCTCAGATAACTGAACATAATAGTTCTTGTCTTCCATCACTTTGACTGTGATCTTCCATTTACAGAAAGACCTACCTCAGCCTCCCGTGGTGATAGCTCCTGTCAACTGCCCTCAGCTTCCCAAAGACAGCAGTGTACCAGCCTCTCAACAAGACACAGAGGAAATGACTAATCCCACCCTCCACATGAAGGAGCTGCACGGCTCTACCTCGGCTGAAGAGGAGTTGGCTGATACCAGCACAAAGACTGATCAATCAGAAGTCTCTATTGCCCACAGTGAGGAACCAGCTGCTCAGAATAAGGATGACCTTGAAAGCAAATGTCTAAATGCAGAACAAAATCAGTTGGAATAAGTGATGTGATAAGAACTCCTTACTTTCCCTCACAAACATATCTATATAAAACCAGTATGTATTTAGGACTGGTTTAGTAGGATTTGCTTTCATTGAGGAACCTCACTAGGAGTCTGATCATCAAATCCAACAAGGAATGTTCTGTCTCCAGCTTCAAGTATAGCTATATACTTAAAACATCTTTCTGAAATATGGTGCTCTCCAGGAGTTCTGATGTATGGGTTTCAATGATCACTGTTAGTGAATGCCTTTGACCATTTGTTCCATTTGCATTATAGCAGGGTAGCATCAAGAGTCTTTATTTACTCAGTACTCTGTGCTTGTGTGGCTGTTTCGCTGCTTTACCATGGTGTAGATTGACATGGAGGAAAAGCATTGACTGAGTCTACTACAATGCTTACTTGAGAGAAATGTGATCTGTCTTCTTTTGGCACTTTCCCTACTGTCTCCATTTACTTCTCCTGGCTTGTCAAAGCCATTGATATAAGGGAAAGGTTATTATAAACTGACATTCAGGAAATGCAGAGAATAGTTAAATTACCATTACTCCTAAAGGCTTTATGCTACCATGGTGCATTAAATGCATCTCTTAACTTTTTTGGTTTTGTTTTTGGTTTTTTTTTTTTTTTTTTACTTCTAGGTACCTGGGCTACTAGTCTAGTTTAAAAAGCAGGGTGAGTAGAGCTCCAGGAAGCTTTCTAGGCATTCATGTGAACTCTAAGGGCTCTGATAAATAGGGTTGGTCACAGAATACTGCAAGTGCATATTAGGAATGTTTAGACATAAAATATAAGCCCAATAGGTTAAAAAAAATTAGGTAGTAGCGCTATACTGAGTTTAACAGGCAGTATTTTCATTGGGAAAATGTTAAAGCGCAAGTGTTCTTACGTTTGGGGCTTTGAGCTTCTATTTGTTGTTCATTCACGGAATATAATTGTGATTTCTAATTCTGAAGAAAATAGTCTGTTTTTTCATTCCAAATGGAGCACATGGTGCTAGAAACAGTTGTGATTTAAAAGCTACCTGCTGTTCAGTAATTTACCAATTACCTAAGTCATGTTTTATCTTTGTCTCAAGAGTAGCCAAAGCATAGTCTGTCAGGTTCTGGAATGAGCTTGGGAGCTCACGTATTATTTTGCGTCTCTAGCTACATTGTGAAGGAATTTTTGAATTTAAAAAATTTGGGGTGCATCTGGTCTTACTTCATATTCCTGAAATTGTGTGTTTTCCTGTATAATGTGATAGAGTCTTTTATGCATCAGCTTTTGTACATAGACAATGGGATTTGCATATTACTTGTTCCATCTATTTGGCTTTATCAGAGGAGTCTGTTCTGCACTTAAGTTTTAATTCCAGAAAGCCTCAAACACTTCACACAAAAACTGAAATAGAAAATTGAAGTATTATAGGAACCTTGGATGTGATTCCAGATTGCATGAAAGAAATACTCTTGAGTGTTTGGGAGCCCAAAATGTCATTTACAAAAGTACTGTCACAGTGATGCAGAGGCATTGTTGTTAAATTGAGAGTCTCCAGTTGGAATGTTGAATTGATGTTTAAGGGCTCTCTTTTCAAGTCTGTCTGTTAAATATCAGCCATTGTCTTTTTGGCTAGGTCTTCCAAAAGTTTGTCCTGTGCTTTTTGAATGAAAACTTCTGTGGGCAGTGGTAGCATTCTTTCTTTAGAATGTGAGCAGCTTTCTCTAAAACCACACTGGCTTCACAGTTTTACAAGCTCCTGCTTAAAGCCTTGAACCTTGTCTGATAAGATGATTTATTAAGTTTTTTTGAAGGCTCCCTGACTCCAATGGCCAACACTACATTTAATTTACATATTGCCCTAATGGAAGATAGTGCTAAAGCGATCTGGGTTTCAGTCTCCTCTTTAATGGACTGTTACTTTGGCCAGCAGTAACCTGAACCAGTTATTACTAATAAAAAGCAGCAGAAACATTTTACTGAAAACTTCAATTGGCTGGATTATGCCTTAATTTAAGTCATTGTGTGAGTATGGTTATTAAATTAAGAAAGCAGCCTTGTGTTTAAATAATTAATTTGACAAATAACAAGGTAAGTTGGAGACTGACTCAAAGTTGTATTGATTTCTGCCTTGATCATCTCTTAGTCAGAATGTTGTTTGGAGTAGCTTTCTACATATTTAAAAGCCAGTAGCTTTCTGATGAGGAAGCATTAGGTAATTATCATCTACTTGAACGTGTACTTTCACATTTGTTCTCCTGTGTGGTTAGGAAAAAGTTTCTCAGATTGTTCATAGCTCAATTAAAATAGAAGAACTGGTCATACTGAACTAGGCATTTCACAGTTGTATTCTGGACAGTTCTGCTTCACCTTCGGTTTTGGGGAATTTCCTTCTGTTTTTAAGTAACTTTTTTCTTCCCAAACAACAAAGAATGCAGGAAAAAAACCCCAAACAATAGCTTCTCAGTGCAGTACCTCCAGTTAAACCATGTGAAGTGGCAACAATTTACAGATTTTTACTATCTCAGTACTGTATAAATCAGGTGACCCTGGTGCTCCAGTTTGGCTGTGACTGTTTGGACCCTGATCAGTTCAATCTCTTCCATCAAAAACCAGGGCTGTATTTTTTTGTCTACAAAACGTCCCTGATCAGCTTAACTTAACACTTAATGTTGTATAGGAAAATATATGTATCAGTTCAGTGTGACTGACTCTAATTTTATTTGATTATTTCAGATACACATTCCACACCAAACTTGTTTAAATATTTAAAGTGATGAAAATAATATTAATATTTAAAAAATGTTTATGAGCTTCTTGTTTATGTTTTTCACATACTAAGCCTTATCTGCCTAGAAATTCAGTAAGGGTTCTCTTCCTGAGAACTTGTATGTTCAGGGGAAGCATTTATTTTAGTCAAAAAAACCCCAACAACAACCAAAATCACTAAAACAAAAATCCATTTGAGAAAACCTGACTCTTTGGATCACAATAATGAGGATTAGATTCCTTCCTCAAGTGTTTGTTTTGGTCTATTCCCTCCTGAAGGATTGCCCAAATACAGCTGAAGGTAGAATGGAATATGAAAGACTTTAGTATGGGTGACAAGAGAAAAGCATCGCAAACCCTCTTTAAGTTTTGTGGAGTTTATTTTTCTTTCACAAATGAAGAGCATTTTAAATGAAATATATAAAAAAGAAACACAAAAGAAGAGATTTGGAAATCTATTCTGTTTTTACCAGAGACACTAATAAAAGCGCATCCACATATGTAAGAATTACACTTGCAAAAATATTAAGTTTTCTCTAAACTTGGGCAGGTGCCAGACGACAGAGACTCTGTAGCACAACCTATTTTCCAAAAGGTTTGTTAACATATTTCATAGAAAACTTCATTTAGAAAACTGTTTGTTTCCAAATTTCTTGAAGATTTTCCATGGGTTTGGATAATTGGTCAAGCTTTTGCTTCAGAGGATGCTCTTTCCTTATAGTACCCCTCAGTATGGCTGTTGTTAAGAATGTCTTGACAGTATTTTTCAGCCATGCATATTTCTGTGTTTCAGCTTTGGTTTTTGCATTCCCAGTGCATTGTTCCAACTGGGAACAGATCATGACTACCATGGTAGTGCATATTGACTTGTCAGTATGCCAGAAACTGGTGCTGAGTGTGGAGCCAGAGAGAGCCCACCCCGTAGCCTCTGCTGAAAGAACAGTGTTATGAGCTTGTAGACTGTGGCTGCAGTCATTAGTGAATTTATCTGCCTCGGGGAGATGCTGTGAATTTACCTGCAGCTCTTTGAGAAAGACACCATTGGATGTTTGAGAACAGCGTTGCCTTGAAGTTAAAGCTCACGTACACTGTACTGGTGTAAGATGCAGTACTTTTGTTCTTGTCTTTAGCCCCATGGTTGCATATGTGTTTCTGGTTTGTTGCGCTACACAGGCTGTATGGGATGTAAAGCCCACAATACTTCTTTTTAACAGCAGCTTAATTGATGGTCCATTAACAAACCAGAATATTTTATACATGCTTTCATCATTTGCTGTGTTATTTGTAGATGTTGAGGGTTGAATGTGCTGGCCAAGCAGCAATGTATACAGCTAATGATTATTACTTGGCACGTAGCACATTGACACAAATGTGAAATAGAAATATACCAGTTGATCCAAATACTCATCCAAAGCCTGCAGAAATGGTGCTTTTTTTCCATGACAAGTAGAATCTCCATGAAAAGTATAATTCCTTTTAATATCTTTAAAAGGAATGTAGGGCTGTGTCTTCAGGCAGATGAGGACAGGAACTATGGTTGGAGGTCCAGAAAACATCATCAACAAGAAACAATGAATCTTTAGGTATTTTAATCTTGCATGTGGTTTCCCAGCTGGGGCAGGGCATAAAGAACAGAGCTGCACTAACAGCTATTCAGTTTAGATTTTTGCCAGTGATGCTGGGTAGGGTGGAGAGAGAGAGGATAAGAAAAAAAAAAAATAAGATGACTGAGAAAGCGTGAAGAGACAGTGAACAAAAAAGGGAGTGGAAGAGTCCAAAAGAGAAGACGTAAGGGCATGATAAATACCCAAAAATCTGAAATGCTGCTGCAAATTGGGAAAACAATTTGTTAGTTTTAAGTAGGAATGACATTAGAATTAATAGGCTTAAATTACAATAAGGACATTTTGTTGCTGTGTAGGGAAAATCTAGAGTGGCTAACAGGTGAAGGGCTCAGCAGGACAAGGCAGTGCACGAGCTCCTTTGGTTCTGCGAAGGGGGAGTTGAACCACACCAGCCAGAGTAATTTCATGCCACTGGCAGTTGGGGCCAGTTAAGCTTTGGCCCACCTGTCCAGATACAGTCTGAGGGTCAGGATTCCTCAGTTTAATGATGTTATAGGATGAACTTCTATCCTGTAGTACTCAATTTATATATCCTGTATGCTGTCAGGGTGTTCCGTCACCGCTGTGATGGACAGTTCAACTCTTGTGAGACAAAGACTCTGGGGGTTTTTTTCTGCTTGAAAGTTATAAATCCTCTGGAAAGAAACCACATCAAGTTTAGTCTATTTTGTCAACAGCAATTAATTTATTGAATTGCTTCTGGCACCCTGGAACATTTTCAGAACAAGATAGCTTTACTGGAAGCTTTCTTTGGGCAGTGGAATAAAAACTTTATTTTCACTGATCCTCTCTATCATCTCTATCAATTATGTGCTCTTCTGTGAGGGTTCTACCTTTTCCACTTTTGCAATTAAATATTCAAATTGTGTGGAGTAAAGATGATATTTTCCCATTTGTAGATTAGTGATAAATAATATGTTTAAATTGGATTTTCTTGCATTGGGAACTAGTGTACTGTACACAATCATCTATCATTTCAGGAACTAGCAGAGGATTTAACTTCATGTGATGTAGGGGCTCAGGCTTGGTTCTCTTTCACAGAAGCTGTTGATGAGTCCAGCAGCCAGGGGTTACAGGGGCACATGCTCCTATGATTATTTGGAGCCACCTTCCTTAGGTGAAGGTGGCGTTACAGCTTATTCAGTTCTCTTGTTATATTTTTCTGCATGTCAGCATGCAAGTTTAAATCCAGATGACAAACTTCATCCAGGTGTTTGTCTCTGAGAAATTGAGATGATTTTCAAGCTAGATTTTTTGGTTGAGAACTGCTTCCTGCTGATAGATATGCACTGTGTGTTGTGAACTGACTTAGAGTGTTTTATGTAAATATTGGCCAGCTGAAAATATGTAGAGACATGGTTTCAAAGTACACCAGCTCATCATCAGCTCATTCTCAATCCCTGGAAGTTCAAGGCTAGGTTGGATGTAGTCCTGAGCAATCTGCATCTAGTGGATTGCATCCCTGCCCATTGCAGGGGCTGGAATGAGATGATATTAAAGGTCCCTCCATCCCAATCCATTTTGTGATTCTAAGATTCTATCATAACTCCTAAATAAATTGGTGGCTTGAGCCGGTAGGAGCCCTGCAGTAGCAGACAGCTAACACTTCATAGTCAAGTGCTGCTGAAAGATCTCCAGCCCTGAGAATGTGCCACTTTGCATGAGCAGCAGCATGGTGTTCAGTCAGGGCAGTGAGGCCAAGGAAATATCTCTGAGCCCGACCTTTGGGGTAGGGCTGCACACAAGAGTTGTATCTGGTATTGTTTCCAATAAAATAACTTCTACCTTAAGCCAGATGTTTGGAGTGGATAGAAATAATTCTTTTCATCTGAAACATGTATCTGTAGTCAGGAAATTGCTACAAACATGCCACATGCTACTTCTCCACTGTGGATCCAAGCCTTTAACAGGGGATGGTAGGAAGCTGGTGTTGTTTGGGGAGGAGCACAGTCCTTTACATGCATTCCCCAGGAAGGAACCAGGAGAGAATTTTATTGTTCTGCTCTGACTGAAGTTGTTCTGATTTATGTTGAACAAAACCTTCAAAACAGTGATTCAGGTTTTGATAAAGTAAAAAAAAACAACCCACAGTGGCATAGTTTAATTTGATTTGGGTCATAATCTACTTTTTTCATGATCAGTAATGGAGACTTCAAAAAATGTACATCAGAGATGTTACAGCAGACCCTAAGTTGGCAGCAAGCCTGTGAGGGAAACAGGCTGATTGCTCTGTTGGCCAGTTAGTCTGATGATGCTCTGGTGGCAGTACTCTGCCTGTGCTGGGGTGAGCATGTCACCAGTTTGTCTTCAACTCATACTTTGCCACTTGTCTCCTCTGGTGACCTTTTGACTCTCAAACTCTCATCGAGAGTCCCACAACCAGCTCTATTTGTGGGAGAGCAAAAAGGAATCTCTGTGTCACAATGCACTCCTAGTGCTGTATAAAAGGCATGAAACGAAACTGACCGCTGTGCTCAGCGGGCCTGGACCACAGGCTGTGTTCCTCACGGGACTGAACACACAAAACCTCTTCTATCCTAAAGCCAATGACAGGAACTACGAGCTACTTTCAACCTAGCAATATAGGAAAGCAAAACCGAAGAAAAATCTGAATTTACAGCCCTGCCCATGATGCTCTGCTCATTGCTTACCATGTTCCTTCAAGGCTCGAGGAACTAGGGTCTGATAACCTGTCAGCAACCCAGGAGCCCCCCGCAACCCCGGCTAGTGTTACTTTACTAAAACTAATCAGAAATGCTTTGGATATGGATTGATGGGAGGCTGGAAGGAAAAATTTTGAGCAGTATAGAGATTATTTACAAGATAAGACCCATTTGCTTAATGCTCATTTCTTGGATGCTTGACAGTACCTACTTTTAGAGAGGAAGTTGATTCTTGAAGATAACATTATCAGTAGATCAGTCTTAAATGTCTAGTGTCTTTGTGGAAGGACTTTGTAATGGTGTTCAAATAGTAGTATGTAGGATAGTGTTATGAAGAGTGCAAACTAAAAGATTGTTAATTTTAGCACTTGCAAATGCGTCTGTTTACATATGTATGCATGAAGAATAAACTTTAAGCTCATTTCAGGTACTGAAGGAAAGATTTTATCTTGATCCAATGTATTATGTGTTTTTGCTGTTTTAAGATTTTCTATGCAGTTTGGCCCTGTAATAATTTCTTTTTTTAAATTAGGAAAAAAACCCACACTAAAAAACAGCACCTCCCTCCAAAAAAAGAACAGCTAAGGAGGTTGGCCAGTGTAGGAGGCTGATATGAAAACTTGCTTAAAGTATTTTTCCTGCAAAAAAAAAGTCAAACAAGCTATGGAAAAGAATTGCAGATGGGACATGAAGAATGAGGAATTTAGTTCTCTGTAAGGATGTAGTCAGTGATGCAGATAAAATTAATGTCTTTCCCCAATTCCCTGGTTCCTATCTTAGATTTCCTTTACCTTGCCAATCTGTCAATGGCATACACCATGTGGATCAGTTCCACAGTTGTGGCTGATTGTGGGGTTGTCTATTCCCCACGGGAAGAGGGTCCGTCTCCCCTCACACAGGATACTACTTGATGACTTGCAAAATTGTGCATATTGCATGATATCTGCAAGGATAAATAAATCAGTAATTCTGTGACTTTTGTCTATGATACAAGTATCTTCTATCTATGGTACAAGATATTTTTTTCTGCTGTTACTGTTTGCAACTATTATCAAAGAGCTGACTGTGTCACCTTACTGGTCCCTTCCTGTGCTGACACTAGGAGAGAGCCATTGCAAAGACCAAGGGAAAAAGCAAGTTAGTTTCCAAGTAGTGAAAAACATTTTTGGCAAGCATTTTATGTTTTTCCAAAACTGTAGGTCTTACCATAGTACATGCATCAGATTTTCAGATTTTCAGTTCAGTCTGGGTGGCCTTTTCCCACCCTATGTCTGTATGGATCTTTATGATTTTGTTACCAGCCCTCCCTCTGGCTGAATTGCAGCCTTGTATCCAATTGCACAGCACATCATAATAATATATATATTTTTATATTTGTAAATACATTGTAATACATAGGATTTCCAGTGACCAGATGTATATTAGCTTTCCTTCTGTGATGTAACATGGAAAAAACCCTATTTCAAAATTAACAGGGATGGCAGAATCTTAAGACAAAGAGATGAGAAATATCCCAAGGGTTTCTGCAGAGTTAATTTTCTATGAGAATAACGACGCCTGTTTCAGGTATATATAAATACAATGAAAGAAAACAAACTTGAAAATTACTGGTCAGCTGGTCAAATTGCAGTTGTTAGTTTTTTTTTCTTCTGTTTTGCTTTTTAAAAACACTGGAATTTCCTTTAGTCTGTTTTAGTTTAAAACTAAAGTTTTTCTAAAACTGTCTAATAAAAATACTTAATTTTTGAACTGAGTTTTGCTATTTTATATCACCCTTAAGTTTGAAACATTTTTTTTTATTGTTTACTCTGGGATGTGATAAAATGTCTTTTGGAATTTAAAGATTGCTGTGTACAGCTCCCACCATGAGCTGATTCCATGCAAAATTCTTAAAACTTGCTCAATACCAGAAACTCTTTGATGTCCCCCAGTGTTTGTGTGACACAATCCACACAAGTAATCTCCTTCCCTGGCTTTTGTAACCCTGAGAGAATCCCAAAACAGTTTGGGTTGGAAGGACCTTAAAGCCCATCCAGTCCCACCCCCTGCCATGGACAGGGACACCTCCCACTATACCAGGGTGCTCCAAGCCCCATCCAACCTGGCCTTGGGCACTGCCAGGATCTAGGAGCAGCCACTGCTGCTCTGGCCACCCTGTGCCAGGGACTCCCCAGCCCTGAAGTTTCATGTGATCAGTTGATCACATGAATTAATTGGATAAATTGGATTTGACTACTCTGTTGCATGTTGAAGTGCTGTTGCTCGGGAATGGAATTTTTTACTAACAGTCCCTTTTCCTAAAGAAATGCTGAATATCTACTGAATTACAAGGCAAGTCACGGGTGTATTCAGGAATGGTACAAACTAACAACAGGTACAATTCCACCCTGTGTTTCTGCTCAGTATGTCCTGCATTTCACTTTTAAATACACAGTGCAGCTGAGAAGAGGGAAATTGAAAAATTTCTTTTGATATCTAACTCTAAAAAACAACAACAACATAAGCAAAGAACAAAACCAAACAAAACCCCCACACACACACCCACACAAAAAGAAAAAAATCCAACCTACTAAAAAGCCAGCTGCAGCAAGACAGCCTTTCTGTCTGGAGAACCAAGAGACAGCTGCTTCTATTGAGAAAAGGCAGGTTCAAGACCAGAAAGACTGGGTTCATTTTAAATAGAGGGTAGTAAATATTAAGATGCAATCTGGCCACAGGTCTCGTCCTAAAGTACTGTAAACCTCAGCCTATATTATTTGAACAGTGCCTGGTATTCTAGACTTAGTCATACATCTACATGCTGGAACAGAATCAGCTTCGTGAACAAATTGTGTGACCTTTATATTCTTGTACTTGGTTATTCCTGTATCTGTTGAATAGACAAGGATAGAGCATTTATTGTTTGGGGTTTTGTGGGTCTGGGTTGTTCTGGGGGGTTGTTGCTTTTTTCTTTTTTTTTTTTTTTCCATTTTTTTTGTTTGTTTTGTGGGTTTTTGTGGGGTTTTTGTGTGGGTTTTTTGTGTGGGTTTGGGGGGGGGTTTTGGTTTGGTTTTTTTTTTTTTTTTTTAGGAGAGTGGGTTTGGTTTTTTTGAAAAAAAAGCCCCTATAGGTCTTGACACAAAGTAATGCTCTAATGGGGAATGGCACCATTCAAACAGGAACTATTCTGAACTGCTGGTCTGCTGAGCACTTGTGATGGAGCCCACAGTTCTCCTCACAGTGCCACAGGTGCAGATCCATGACTAATGAAGATATTGACATTCTGAGCCCCTCCTGACTATCTTGTGCATTTGCTAAAGATCTGTCCTACGTGACCATTTCTGCATCTGCAGGGGACAGTTTGTGTGGATTATTCACAAGCATCTTATCTCTGTACACCTTGCTCATTTTTACAGCAAAATCCCCTCAGGCAGCTCTGGAAGGAAGGGCTGAATTCTCCACATTCTCCACCCAGGATGATGGCTCAGTTAAGTACAGGGATTGCTCTATGCACAGGTGCTGCCTGAAGGTTGGTTTTAGGGCACATTGAAATTCCCCCCTGGAGAGCTCCTGTGCCAACTGCTGAAATATGTTTTTGCAAATATATTCAGTCAGTTATCAAATTTCAAATCAGCTCATTGCCTTATTTGTGCAGGTAATTAACTGGGGAGCTCTTGGACTACTTGGGGAACTTAGGACTTGGCTATGCTGCAAATCTGTCCTATTTTTCTTCTTGTGGGAACTTTAATGAGGCTTATACAATATTGCGATCTCTGGTTTTTCTGTTTAAATACAATTCCCAAATTCATGGTTTCTCAGTCTCACCTCCAAGATAGATTTGACTCTCTAGATCATCTCTGCATACTGTTCTCATTTAGAAGAGTTTCTTGGAAAGAGATGCAACTTTCAGAAGAATGTGCTAAATATCTCCATTGCCTCCTTGGAATCAGCCTGTTCCCAACAGATGCTCCTGAGCAGGTCATGTTATAGTCAGGTATGTCTGCATCCTCTGCAATGCACAGCGGTCTAGTCCAGCCATTCAAATGTTCCGTATTTTCCTCTGTGTGGGGTAGGGAAAGTCCTCTTTTAGGTGGAGGATTACAAGGAAACACTACCTGAGGAGCAAGAGTTGGCCTGCTGCCCCTTCCTAGATCAGTCTGCTTCGCAACATGGGGTTGCACTAATATAGACAGAGAACATGAAGGAGCTTCATGGAGTCTGTGGCACGAGGATTCCAGGGGAAGAATTTTCCACTAAAATAGGGTGGTCCAAGCCCCATCCAAACTGGCCTTGGACACTTCCAGGGACAGGGCAGCCACAGCCCTGTGTGCCATGGCCTCACCACCCTCCCAGCCAAGAATTTCTTCCCAATATCCCATCCAGCCCTGCCCTCTGGAAGTGGAAGCCATTCCCTGTGTCCTGTCCCTCCATCCCTTGTCCCCAGTCCCTCTCCAACTCTCCTGGAGCCCCTTCAGGCCCTGCAAGGGGCTCTGAGCTCTCCCTGGAGCCTTCTCTTCTCCAGCTGAACACCCCCAGCTCTCCCAGCCTGGCTCCAGAGCAGAGGGGCTCTGGGCCTCAGAGCATCTCCTCTGAGTATGCTCCAACAGGTCCATGTCCTTCCTGATGCTGGGACCCCGCAGGTAGATGTAGGGCTCCAGGTGAGGTATTTCAAGTGAGAAGTTCATTCCAAATGATCTTCAGAAGTCCAAACGAAGAGTATATTTATTCTATGTATTTGTATACCGTGGATGGGGATAGAGAAAGGGCCATTACATTCTGTGGCCATTACAGAGCTGATCAACGGCTGCATACTCTCTAAACAATTTCATCAAAGTTCAAACAACTTTCAAACAAACAATTAATAAGAAGTTAGTGAGTCACTCAATATTTCTGTGATATTTCCATAGGGAAAAAAAAGAGAGGGAAACTCTAGCAGAAGAAAGCCATGTAACCATCAGTTTTATATATTTATAAAAATGAATAGTGCAGAATTTAATTTTATGAAAAAAAATTTATTCTCAAATGTCTCTCATAAAGTTATGTACAAGTATTATTTTTTTCTATTTCTATGTTCTCTTATATCTTGATTGGTTTATCGCTCTGAAATCAAGATTTAAAATAGAATTAAATCAACCAATACATTTTTCCCCTTCAAGAATGAAGAATGTCTCTTCCCAATGCAGAAAAACAAAATGAAACAAGGAAATCTGCACTTTAAATATCTTTTGGGGGTAGTGCTGCAGAGTGTGTGACAAACATCTTAATGTGTCAGGATGGGGTTCTTATGATAAAAAACTCTTCATTTCTAAACAGTTTTCATAAGCTGGTTTCTGTCCCCATTCCATTTCTTAGTTGTCGTGCCACAGGGAAAGAACCAGGAGACACAACCATTTCACCTCATGTTCATTTTTTCCATGCTCTCAGTAAAAGGATCTTCCTGGGAAGCAGAATGAAGTGAATGGCTTTTGAAATCCTTTCATGTAAATCCTTTCTCCTCTCTATGTTTTCTGCATCTAGAAATTTTCTTGACCATGGAAATAATTCCGTATCTCATGCACAGCATTTTCCAGCATTCCAACATGAAATGTAGCAAGCCAGCTAAATACTGTTAACAATGTTTAGATCCTTCTGGTGCACCAGAATGTTTTCCTGATTGTTCTATTAAATTTTGAGTATTATATTGCTTTAGTGCAGTGTTCATTTTATCTGCACACTGTGACTGTGTGTGCAGCAAACATAAGCGACAAGGGTGCCCCTGTTGAGTTTGATTGCCAGAGATCACATCCATAGTGACTTTTCTCACTTTGGTGTGTTTGCTTCCAACCCCTTCAACAGGAGTGCGGAAACTGCTGCTCCTAATTTCTTACTAATTTGACTGCTGATAGATTTTGTTGGTTTCTTCTCTCATTACAGTCCTATTGCAGTCCTTCTCCCCTTACTACTTTTGGGCTTTGATTATGCAGTTTTGTGCCTCCACTCACACAAAAATACATGCACATCCTCTTTATCTGATGAACTATTAGAAAGATGTCAATCTCTCACTCAGCTCTTTCACAGGGATATACAGTCTATCTGAAAGGACAGGAACTGCTTGTGGTGTTCAATGTCTCACAGCCAAGCATGTTCAGATTCAGAGATTGCAGCATTTTTCTGGTTATTAGCTTGGTGCTAATAAAATCAAGTTTCTGGGTTTGATCCTCATATGGGTCCACTTAAGAGTAGGATTCGATGATACTTCTGGGTCCCTTTCAGCTCAGACCAGTCTGTGATTCTGTAATCAGGCAAGTCTCATTGATGCTCAGCAGGAAACCAAAAACACATTTCAGTTGTCATTGCTCAGTCTGGAGAGATGCATGGGACAGCAGATGTTAGGAAAGGAAGGATACACTCTAAACAAAATTAACTTCAGAGAAATCTCTATACTAATTTTATAATTTTAGATTCCTATATTCTTTCATTACTTTGCCATCAAACACATGAACTGAAATTTTCTGTTAATGTTGAAGCTACTTAGAAACAGAAGTGGCAATTAGATGAGAGATGACTGTCAAGCAGCAGGCCAAAATTCAGGCTAAAACAAAACAAGTTCTCAGTTTTCCAAGTATTTTTTGTCTTTTCAAGATGGCAGAAGGGTCACTTGTGGGCTTAAATAAGAAGTTCAGCACAATGATCCCTGTCCAGTTTTGACCTCTGCTGTGGGTGTGTGTGATGTTAGATAATCCCTGCCTGTTCCTGTGCGATAGTTAGGCTGTTCTAACACAGAGATTGTCAGGATGATAAATACAGTATGAACTGGAAAGGCAATGGATGTCTGACTGAGGAAATTAGTCGAGTTTTGGGGAATACTGTTCGCTTTGCAGTTTCTGTGTGTGTGGGGCAGTGCTGGTTAACAGATCATCCCCATGGCTTCAGTGTGGGGGCTGCCAAGTTCTGGTGATGGGGGAAATTCAGTGTTTCGGGTACGAAGCACCCCACTTCAGGCAGCTATTTTCCTTTATGTTTTGCTGCTGGAGGGGATGGGAGCTGTACAGAGAACTGAAGGAATGTCTCGTGACTGGGGAGAGGCAGGAGCTGGGGCATCACTGGTCCAGTTCCCAACGCAGACGGCTGGGGAACGGGCGGGGGAGGGGGCTGGGGGGTGGAAATTGCTTAATTCCAAAGTTCAATGAAAACAACAAACCAGCTCTTCAGGCTGAGCCGTTCCTGTCTCTCAGCCTGTGCCTTTAAGCTCCGCCGCGAACTCCCCCAGTGCCTCCCACTGCCCCCGCCGGCGCCCCGCGGACCCGGGCGGGTGAGCTGCCGGGGAAGGCACCTGGCGGCAACGGGGAAAGCAAAGCAGGTGAGTCCCTGCTCCTTTTTAGGAGTCCTTTTTACTTCCTTCAAGGTGGCGGGCTTTCTTGGCTCAGATGGGAAGAGAAAAACCTGCACCTTTCCCGACAGCTGCACCCACCCCTGGATGCTCTTCGCCCCGCGGTCCCACCGCCCAGAGTGATCCCTCCTGCCTGGCTGGGGCTCGGGCAGTCCTCCTCCTCCTCCTCCTCCTCCTCCTGCTCTTTTTTCACCTCCTCCTCCACCACCTCCTGTTCTTCTTCCTTGCTTCTCCATCAGGGTCAGACAGGTTTGCTGCCTGCACCTGCAGATTTTCAGACAAGCTGGAGTTTGAAAGTGCTTTCCCACGCTGGATTTCCCCCCGTGCTTGGGGAAATCCCTCGTGCTTTGCTGGCTCTGAGGAAACGGCCTGTTTCTGAATTTATTGCTTGTGGGGAAAATAGCTCAACTTACCTTTTATTGAAAGTAATAGATGGGAAAAAATTCTGTGCTTCTTTTTAGTCGCTGATGGCTAAGTAGTTTTTCTTATGTAATGCTGGATTGCTTTTCAGTGCTTTTCGGTTCCATGTAACTCTAACATGACTCGGGGGAGATTGGGAGCACTTTGCACCAAGGGATGGGTGGTGCTGGAGGGGATTCGTTCTGGACCAAAGGAACCTACTGGCTATAGAAATGGACTCCCCATCGAATGTCTGTGGAAGTTTGACCCTTCTGCCAGTTTTCCCCCTCAGCTGTATTTCTGTAATACATTTCATCTTTTGTCTGTTAACCAGCATGTGTTCAACCACAACATGTGGCATGTAATGGATGAGCCTTGGTCAAAAGTGACCTCTAGACCTCTTCTCTGAAAGTGCGGGTTGAGAGAAACATCTTAAACACTTTGGAAAACAAATGCAGAGAATGGTCTATATTCTTTAAAAGCTATAAAAAATTAGAAAATATTAGGAATAGATAAAGAAAGAAATAAATACAGGAATATATAAACAAAGCTCAGGGTACTTAATGGAAAACAAAAAGTGCAACTTTGACAGTAATGCAGACCTAAATGCTAAAAAGCAGTATTATCAGTGTAGGAAATAAAAGAGTGAAACAGCAGTGGCAGCGAGCAGCTTCGACCTAGGCATAGAACAAACTCCTATAAACAATCTTTATGGGCTTAAAATAACACCATCATTTGAGCTTAAATGAACATTTCTGTAGCTGGATGGTTCTTTGCTCCCAGGGTTGAAGAGAAGGGCTTGAGAGTCACGCTGCTCCACACCCGCTTGTGTTCCAGCCCCGAGGCTGCCCTGCGAAGGGCTCCGGCACAGCCCCTTCCCCTGCCTAAGGGATGTTCCTGTAAGCGAGGTGTCAAACAAAGTGACACCGCCCAATGCGGGGCTGGTGCAGCCCATCTGTGTCGGCGTCCTGCGGCCTCTGCTCGGGATGGTCACCTCAGGCAGGAGGGCTGGCCAGAGCTGTACATGGTCACACAGCCTCAGTGGTGGAGTTTAGCATGTGGCACTGTCCCGTCCCGATACACGCAGAGTTTCACTCTGGCCTCTCATTGACTCAGGTGCTGTGAGCACACTGCTTGACTGATATCTTTCATCACTGTCTGGTTTCTCTGTGTGAATTCATCCTTTGAGGGAGCACACATTACAGGTAACTGGTTTCAGAGTAGCTTGGGGGTTTTGTATCCATGAAAACTAATGCCTACCTGACAATCTCTAGTAACAGCTGAAGCCAGGTAAAAATGTAGTTTACACATTGCTTCTAATGTATGTAAGCTGGTAAGAAAAAATAAAATGTGATTATTTGCAAAATGAAGACCTCTACTTTAGCCCCTGTTCCTCCAAGAACCTCTGCCCCCAGTATGTCCATCAGCTTTATTGGGACCAAGATTTCTCCCACACCCCTGCACTGGGCCAAGGAGTATTCAAGGGAGGCAAGTGAATGTCAGTGAAGGAAATGCCATGAGTTAAGCATGTGAGTTTTCCCTGTCCATTCATGAGCTGAAAAGTATCGAATTATATAGTGCTCCTGTTGTGGAAAGTAATCAGACAAACATGGACTTCCTAGCTTACTGGATATTCCCTATGTGTATTCAGTATTTACTATCTGTACTGAGTTTTCAAGCCAGCACAGTTGGGGGGGAGGGGGGGGGTAAGGGGGGCATGGCTGCCTTTATTTTATTGTGTAATCCATGGCTACAAGTTTAAGAAGTAATTGCAGGTACAAATCTGCCCAGTACTTTGTTACCAGACAGAGAGCTCAGGGCTGAGTGTCTCCGAGGTGGAAGTGATGTTAGAGCCTTTGTTACCAGTGATAATAAGAGCACTGGAGAGCTCAGCTTGTCTGTCATGCCCCAGCTGAGACTGCTGAGCTGGCAGACAGGGAGAGAGAGGATCTTCTTACTTGTAAATTGAGAGACATTTGTAGACCAGGAGGGACAATAAACAAGGCCGGCACAGTGTCATTTGGCTTGCTGGGAGCAGGACTACAGCTGAACCAAAAGCATCTCCATGATGAGCACTGCAGGTGAGCAGGGACTCAGGATCCTCACTGGTTTGAGTGGCAGGGGCTTTCAGATTTGCTCACTTGCATAGTCTGGGAGCTTGCAGCGTCATCAGGGTGTGAAATACAGTTATAGTTCATGTTGGGTAAATAAAAATAATAATTGTAATTGTGAAATATGTGAATGGAATACAGTCATGGAACAGTTATAAAGATGAGTTATAATAAACATGGAAAGCAAAGCATGGAAGAAGGCCTTTTTAATTAATCTTCTGTTCACAATTTACTACTATAGATCTTAAGTTGTAAGAATATGTGAATTATCACTTTAGATGTTGCTTTTCTTTTAACAGATACTTTCTACTTGTAATTAAGCCTTAAGCTGTTTTTAGAATATTGCTTTGTACTAAGGATTTTTTAAACTGTAGCTTTAGAATGTGTAAAAAATTTAAACAAAACAAGGAAGTGAGCCTATCTCACTTCTAACAAAACAGTGAAGAAAACAGCCTAGGAAAGGAAGATGGACATCAACTCACTGACTAATGGTTTCAAAAGAGGAAGGTAGACATCACTATTATAGATTAATGGTCCTAGAAAATAGATGCTGGACCCAATATCTGGAAGCGGAACCCCACCATCTAGAATAACACATCCCAGAGTGTATATTCCAGGAAAAATGGATCACAATGGAGTATAGAAACTGTGAAGAAACCAGATATTGGAAGTATAGAATTGTGATGCAAAAACTGGAATTAGAAACTGCTGAGAAGGCCTACAGATATACATATAAATACCAGCAGGTCTCAGCATTCGGCGTGCAGTTAGAGGGAGAGATCCCACTTCTACACCCAGTGCTGCTTTGCTTAAATTTTACCATATTAATCAATAAATTAAATTACTGCTTGATGTATTGGCTGAGTCAAGCTCCTCATTTTTAACATGGGCTTTTCACTTGCCTTAATAACAAGAGGAGAGCTCAGCTCAATCTGCATTCCCTTAGGTGACAAGAGTTTCTTTCTGCTTGAAAGCAGGGTTTAGCCCTTTAAATGCAGCACAACTACTTCTAAATGTAAACCTGCAGAGAGATGGGGATATGGACATGCTCTTACATGTGTATACATCCGTTACAGTGCCTGGAGATGAGTTAAAGCAAAAGGATTAGAGAAATACAGTGTTGGCTGGTCCAGAGAACCAGTGAAGGTCTTGTCACACAAAACAAATACCATGTAGCCAAACCTGTGTTTGCTGGTCATGGGAAGGTTTGCCTTTGATGCTGAGAGCTCTGTCCTCTATCTGTTTGACCAGCTGCTGCTGTCCCTGCATAGGCTTTTTTTTTTTTTTTTTTTTTTTTTTTTTTTTTTTTTTTTTTTTTTTTCTCATGACGTAAGATCATTCCATCAGATGGTTTAAGGGGAAATATATGAGCTCACCAGGAAACTGCAGTGTTGGGATAAATTCCAACACTCCTTTCTCTGGAGCCCCACTCAGAGAGAGTGAGCCATAAGGAGGAACTGGCACACAGTTCTTGGTCTCTCCAGACTGACATGTCCTCACACAGCACCACCACAATATATACCACTGGTTATAAATCCATTCCCCTATGAAAATGTTCTACCCTTCTCAGCAGCTGCTGCCACAAGTTCTGAGCTTCATTTCAATACAACTAAACTCCCAACTGTAAGAAAAAAATCACTAGGCTTGACCCCATTTTAACAGAGATATTTGAGGTTGGCTATTCCCACCAACTTGATCTGCCAGCATATCTGTTTGCACATCTCTTATCTCCTGTGGTCATGCTTCTCATTTCACTTATAGCAAAGGAACATCTCTCTCCTGCTCAGGCTGATGGTTTGGTGTCATAGATATGTCACCAAAGGTTTTTGTTGTTTTGGTGGCTGTGATTATGGATGGTGAATCTATTAAGTGAGGCATATTGGTGTCTGCTCTCTGCTTTTGGGCTGCCTCCTTCTGTAGGAATATTCTCCTTCTGCTGTATTCCCCCTCTGATGCACCACAAGTCTTATCTTGGTGATAAAATCAATAGTCCTTAACTTGCCTTTGGCCACAGGCTCATTACTTGCTGAGGCTGCAGATCTGCTGCTGAGTTTGTGGTCTGCCTTGAGCAAATGGCATGTTTTTCATACCTGTCCCATCATTTTGCAAAGGCTTTGTCTGGCTGAGGATTTACAGGTCATAATGAGACGGTTTTACTACCCCTGTGTCTGAAGGCTCAGTAGACAGAGTATTGCTGTGCCACACTACCCCATTATGGGATGAAGCAAATATTCTACTAATACTTGATTATTCAAATGGTTGCAGCATATTGGCTGTTCTTTATCATTACAGCATGGAAAAGATCAAGCATGCTAGAATATAGAAATGCAGCACAAAGACACCAGAGCAGCCCAGACTCACCATCAGGGGGGTTGCGTGAGGGTGGGGGGAGTGGGGAGAGTGGTTTTCTTGCATTGTCCCTTGGGGGACATCAGGGTTTCCTCACATTTGTTATCTGTAAATGAAGCTGACTTTTGAAAACACGGGTACCACTGTTTCTTTCTTGTCTTTCTTTCCTCTGGCCAACAGTTCAGAGCAGGGCACCTCAGCTTGTGTCCCTGTGGTCAAGGGCTGCTGGTAGGGGCTGGCAGACTGGGAATGGGAGAAGCTGGAGAGGAGCAGGAGGAAGCCTGGGGCAGTGCCCTGCAAGGCAGGAGTGCAAGCACTCCTGTTCTGAAGGGGGAGAGACTGGAGAAGGCTAGGAAGGCAGAAAAAAAGGTCTAAAGAGATGAAAACATGAAGGGGAAGACATGGTGAGGTGAAGGAAGAGAAGTACCTAGCAGTGAAAGACAGAAGGCCAGGATTTGTGGATGTGAATGAAAAAAACGAGCCCTGTCACTGAGCAGCCACCAGCACAGTACTGGGAATTCACCACTGTGCTTCAGACTCAGGAGCTGTGGCATTTTGCAAGACAGTTTCTCCCTGAAAACAGGAACCAGCACAATTTGTGCTGGAGACTGGGCCAATCCTGCAGGCGTGTATGGCATGGGATCACCTGAGCTGGAGAGACCTCTGCCACTGTGAGGCTGGGTCTGTGGGCAGTACATGGACAAACAGTGTGTCCTTCTCATGGTCCAGCTGTGTCCCTCTGCTGCTCCTGCAGGTGATATTCCCCCAACATGCTGCACATGCATGTTCTCACACACACACACAAGATCACACACATGTGAGATCACACACACACAAGGTCTCACACACACACATATGTGTGAGATCACACACACACATGAAATCACACACAGAGAGGAGATCACAAGTGAGATCACACTCACACATGTGAGATCACACACACAGGAAATCACACACACACATGCTACCTGTCCTCTTCGACAAGAAGACTTGGTGTTACTGACAATTTGGCTAATTGCATAAAGGAATATCACTTTATATTTTACAAGTTCCCTACTTGAACTATCTGAGAAATAAAATCTATCTTCCAAGGAAATCCTAAGGAATGACTCAAGACTGCCCTAGAGCAAAATTCAGACTTCTGTGGAGAAAACAAACCCTGGGCTGCTAAACAGCAGCAGAGCAGGGGTGGTGGCCACCTCCCAGTACCATGGCAGATCCTCAGGGACAACCAGAGATGGTGACAGTCTGCAGGACAGCTCTTGATGACTGTGCTGCACATCAGACATGCCTTCTCTACTAAAATGTAACAATGAAAAGACAACCCACTGGTATGGGGATTGTCTTAGGTCAGAGTTCCCCACACCCTACTCTCAGGGGCATCATATTTTATAACCACTCACGATTTATAAGCTGATAAAAAAATATAAATATGTTTTAACTTCTCAATATTCTTATTGGACACTCATGACTGTTAATACTCTCCTGATTTCTGCCCCACTAACAAAACGAAATTTTCGCTCATCTGATTTTATGCCACAATATTTTTCACTATGTATAGCTTCTTGCCACAGATCTCCACTATGCATTTATAGATCTTATTATCTTTCAGAAAAAAAAAAAAAAAAAAAAAGCAATCTCTATTTTGCTCTTGCAAAATGGGTTTTCCATTTACATGTCCTTTTAATTCTTTTTTAACTGACACCACTGACACCAAAAGAAAATAAACTTTCTTTATGTTAAAGGGGAGACATGCAAAGACATGCTTTGATTGTTTTGGGAAGTAGAAAGGTTCTCTCTCTCTAAATAGTCTATTATTTCCAGTTAAAATGTCTCTGCAATCATTAATACAAACTTCTTTCTAGGGTTCCAAGTACCTTTTATTATAGTATGACTTTTACATGCAACTAAGATTGTATTGTCAAAAAAAAAAGCCCCAAACAGTAAGTCAGAGCAAATTTTGTCTGCCATGTTTATTTTTTTCTCAGATGCATCTGTCCTACCTTTGAGGTCCATTGAAGTCCACTGTTCCACTGGTCAGCACACACTGCAAGAGGGACAGTGACTCCAAAACCTACAGAAAGAGGGAAGGAAAGATTCCTCATCTGTATGTATTCAGGCCACAAGGACTACTGGAGAAAAGGTTCTCTACTTCTCTCTCCTTAGGCAGAGCTGAATTGCCAAACAGATATTGTTAGCAGAACCCAGGGGCCACAGTGCCAATCTGTGCCAGGCTCAGTTACAGCTGAAAAAGAATACTTGGATGTCTGCTAGAAAAAAAGAGGAATCTTGGACAGACTCTCTCTTCCTCTCCCCTTTCTCTCTGTCTGTTGCCTCACAAAAAAATGACCTTCTAAAATCTCTTATCTAGAAGCTTCAGTTTAAAGAGCTGCTGACGCCTCTTGGAAAACACTGAAAAGCTCTTCTGTGACAGGGAGCTGCTTCTCCCTGTGTCCCTTTCCTCCCCTCTTCCTTTCATTGCTGGATGCATTTACATTAGAAAAGGCCATTCCTCTGCAGCCTCTCTGAAGTCACGAGCAGATTTACAGCAGTAGGGAATCGCTGCTCTGGCAGCCCAACCTCTTACAGCACAATCTGAGTGGATAGGAAGTGACCAGGTGAGATGTCCCTCAGCAGGACAGGCTTTGGAATTGAGGAAGGAAGAGCTGTATGGGTTTTATACTCTTGATGCTATCAATATCAACACAGAGTAAGTTTGAGAGGTGACTGTGCCTTGCCAAGGTTTTTCTGGTGTCTCCTGAGTTTCCCAACAGTTACAGGTTGAGTCCTTAAAAAACTCATTCGGAAGCTGAGGCGCTCTAGACCCTTAGCCAAGATGTTTGGACTTCTGTGGATTTCCACTCTGACCACATAAATTGTCTGAGACAACTTCAGCCTGCCAGTTTGAACTGAAGGGTTGTGCAACTTCTTCTTTCCTATGAGGGAGAAATATTAATATTTTAATTCAATACATTTTAGGACCACAGGAAGTCAGTGTCCCTCCTTGTCTCATCAGGCTTGTTGCAGATACTAACATGTCTGAATGATGTAATAACTATGGATATTACAGGCTGGTTTCATTCCTACTGATACCCAATTGTTGATGATGTGCAAATAAAGGCCAAATATAGTCTGGCTTATACTAGCAAGACTGCAGAGGAAATAAAAAAACCCAACAAACAACCCAAGAAAGACATTCTTTCTATTTTTGGCATTTTTGAATTCACACTTGGAGCACCATATCCCATCTGGGCATCTTTAGTGCATGAAAAGCATTGACATACTGAAACCAGTCTAGCAAAGGCCAGGAAAAACTGGAGGCAGGAAAGGTGGACATGAAGGGGTTTTGCTTCTGGTGCAGGATCACTTGAGGTAAAATACTGGAAGCTCCAGTGCCAAAGCTGCCCACAGGGAAGGAGAATCTGCTCATCAGGGTAGCAGCAAAGCTGTAATTAAAGGACATATTAATTCTATTACTAGGCATTGAAGCTCTCAGCTCAATGCTGTAGTGGGCTTTGACACCCACTGTGATTTTATAATTACTCCAGAATTCCTGCAAAAAATGTAGAATAACATTAGGCTATATGAAACCTCACCCTGGAATCTACCTCATAAACAACTACAGATTGAGGTTTATTACTTAGAGAGTTTTAAACCATATAATTTGCACCTTGGGGATATAAAATAGCATAATACCAAGACTTCCATAGCCAGGTCAGAATGGTCCAACAAGAGCAGACAATGATTTCGGAAATATTCAACGCCAATTAGCTGTGGTCCATTCACAAGCCAGGTCTCTCTCCACAGTTGTCTATTCAGATTATGCAGTTTTGTGTTTAAGGATGTGACTGCAGTACAGTCGTGTTTGCAGACCTGTAAAACTACTCTGAGATAAATGTTGAACTTTAGAGCTCAACTGTTCTACCTGTTACTGAAGCTCCATGACTCCTGAGCAGCACCAAAGCATCTCCTAGTGACACTGGCTGGGTTTAGGATCTTTAATGAGGGGTGATGTCTAAGGCAGATGTAGCCAAGCCAAGAGGTCAAGCCCCTTGCTACTCAACTCCTGCTAAGAGCTGAGGTACCTGTTCACCCTGGCACTGTGGGCAGTAGGACCTGGAAACTCTGCTGCTAAGCAGGCCTGGGTTACTGCCTGCTGAAGAGCAGGTGCAGGGTGCTGCTGGCCAGGTTCTGTGCTGCTGGGACACTGGCTCAGCATTCATCCAGAGCCTGCACAGAACATGGAGATGGAGGCATCAGGCTGGTTCATCCTACGCCAGCCATGGCCACTGTGAGCACAAACACAATGGACACCACCAGTCAGTAGTGACCTCCGAGGAAGACAGAGAAGGGGAACCAGGCAGGGAGGAGCCACCATGGTTGATGACTTCAGGTTTTACAACTTGAATCTCCTGACTGCAGCCTGAGGCACACTCAGGGGACACAGTGTGTATCTACCCTTTCACTTCATGCACTGAAGTGAATGCACTGTTTGGAGCTCCTGGGGTAACCTTAGCTGGTAGGACAGATTTCATCCCAGTCTTGTAATTTTCCTCCTCTTTTTTTAATCACAGGTCCCATCTGTAGAGCTGCTCAGAAAGCATGGACCAGATAAAGCCAGGGCAAGGTACCCAGAGAAGGAGACTGGGGGCCTGCTGCTGGAAGGTAACCGCTGCTGCTGCCGTGGCAGGCAGCGCAACAGCCCTCTGCCTGGGGATCCTGATGGGTGAGTGTGCAGCCAGGTACATTCTTTCAGTTTATCAGCTCCAAAAGAGACATGGTCTGCACTGCTTATAGCAAAAATCCTCAAAATCCTCCTACTGGGAACAAAATACAGACACCTTTCTGCATGATGTACAAAAACTATAAGGGCTGTAGTCAGCACATGTTCTCAATATGTGATTTTGGAGCACTTTATTTTCAGTGTCTCATGATACATATGCTCTATTCCTTTCCTGCTTGACCAATCTGATGTCCTTCTATGACAAGATGGCCTACCTAGTAGATGAAGGAAAGGGTCTAAATCTGGTCTACCTCAACTTCAGTAGAGCCTTTGACACCATTTCTCATAAGCATTTTCTTGGAGAAACTGGCTGCTTATGGTTTAAATAGTTGTGCTCTTCAGTGGGTAAAACCTAGCTGGATGACCAGGCCCAGAGAGTGGTGGTGAATGGAATCTCATCCAGCTGGAGACTGGTGACCAGTGGTGTTCCTCAGGGCCAGCCCTGTTTAATGTCTTTATCATGGTCTGGATGAGGAGATCGAGGGCACCCTCAGTCAACCCATCACCCAGCTGGGTGGGGATGTTGATCTGCTGAAGGAATAGTGTGGTCATCAGGACCAGAGCAGTGACCGCCCCCTGTCCTGGGCACTGCTGAGGCCTCACATTCAACTCGGGAGTTAGTTTTGGGCCCCTCACAGCAAGAAAGACATTGAGGAGCTGGAGTGTGTCCAGAGAAGGGTACAGAACTGGGGAAGGGACTGGAGCACCAGGAGCAACTTGAGGCAGCTGGGGGGGCTCAGCCTGCAGAAAAGGAGGCACAGGGGGATCCTTCTGGTTCTGCACAACTCCCTGACAGGAGGTGGCAGCCAGGGTGGGGTCAGGTTCTTCTCCCAGGGAACAGGGACAGGAAAGAGGAAAAGGCCTCAAGGTGGCCCAGGGGAGTTTAAGATGGGATATTGGGAGAATTTCTTCAGTGAAAGGGCTGTCCAGCCCTGGCAGAGGTTGCCAGAGCAGTGGAGGAATTCCCATCCCTGCAGCGATTTAAGAAACATGTAGATGTGGCATTATGGAATATGGATTAGTGGTGGCCTTGGCAGTGCTGGTGGAATGATTTGACTTGATAATCTCAGAGGTCTTTTTCAACCTAAACAATTCCATGATTCTATGATTCTATCCTGTAATCTCTGTGGCTTTGAAATTTCTTGTCACTGCATCTTGCTGCCTCTGTGATTTCCTGTCATGACCACTTGTAGCCATTGAGCACTGACTGTTTTATAATCCCACTCCAGAGCCTGACCAGCATCTCCTTCCCTCTTCCACCTCCCTCCTGTTGTTTCTGCTGCCCCATGACCAGATGCCACCTCAGGCCAGCACCCTGGTGAGGACCCCCGCATGACATGACTGACAAGATCCCACCTCAACTGGCTTCAATACCCAGCAGAACTTTCCTGAGGGTGTTCTTGCAAGAATAGGGCCAGTCTCAGGTTGGCAGGCTGTACACATCTGTTCATGAATTTCTGTCTTAGGCTTGAAAAAAAGTCCACTATTTTCAAGTTCAAACAAGTTCAGTGCACAATGCTATTACTGCACGTGTGTTGAATATCCTAGTCCAGTTATGGGGCATCCCTGAGGCAGCTGGGATGGTCAGGGACAGTCAAGCTGCTAAAAACAGAGGGTTTGAAGGACATGATTATATCCATGTTGCAAAGCCATGAGGAAAGCTGCCTCTGAGAGACACCTTCCCTTTCTGGCAGCCTGCCATTCCACAGGAGAGGCCAGCTTTGAGCACACAGTGGAACTGCAAGGAATCACATTCAACAGCAGCCTACAGATGGAGAACTCAGACTACTATAGGGTGCTGACACCTGCTCTTGAGAGGCTGGTGAGTTGATCCGGGCTTTCTGGAAAAACACTTGTGAAATACTGTGGTGGTAGCAATAGCAGAATCTGTATGCCAAGAGCAAGAAGAAAACTAGGACATCTTAAACAGCAGTAGGGTAAACTGTGGGGCTGAACTGCACTTTGAGAGGCCCTGTCAGGGTGCTGAGAGACATTAATGGAGTGGGAAATGTGTGTTCAGGTTTATTCCTTGCAAATGAGATAAGGCACAAAAAAAGCATGTACTACCTCAAGCCCTGAAAACCAGGGTGGGACAAAGGTTACATATGAGCTGGACATGGGTGCTTCTGCTTACAGAGACAAGAAACTATGCATCAACAGCTCCACATTCCAGCAAAATCCCAGGCATCATCTATGCCTTCCTTGGGGTCCAGTGTGTGACCATTACTCTTTGTTTTGCAGTTTCTGTCCAGTCTCCAGGACTCCCAGCTGAACTGGAGTTGCACTGGTTGCACCATTCTGGGCTATAGGTGAGTGTAGGCAGCTATCTCTGCAGACCCTGTAGCTCATATTTGAGGGCATTTTGATAAGCCCCACCAAGAAGGTGAACTGGTACCTATGCTCCTGTTCAAAGCTAGCACAAAAAGAAACATCTTTTCATCAAGGCTGGATTTTCATCTGTGATTGCAACAACGTTCTGGATTCTTGCATTTGGAAATGCAGTCAGAAAGGTAGAAGAAAACAATTTTGTTCAACCACAACTCTGAGACAAAGGAAAGAAAATTCAAATGACCACTTCAACTCAGAGCACATCTTCAGAGAAACCTTAAATTATTAAGAATCAAAAGACTAAGAATAAGATTTGTTTCCTTTGAGTTCCCTGTAATCAGCTAGCCCAGGAACATGTCCCTTGTACTGATCATGAAGCCAAGGTCCCCCTTAATTCTCTGTTTCTCAGTAGGAATGGAAACTCCAGTGTGATCGTCCATTTCCGCCTCCTCTTCACCCCCCAGGATTCCCAACCCCTGAGCTCTACCTTGGAAGAGGAAGCTCTCAGGCATGGGTTGGCAGCTGCCTTTCACAAGCAGGGTTTCTCCCTGGCTGCCTACGGGACCATCTCTTCAGCTTCTCTCACAGGTATGGCCCTCCTGCCACTGCTGAGCAGGCAGAGCAGGGTGCCCTGTGCTGGGGCTGCTGGCACCCAAGGTCACACAGCTAAGCCACCATTGGTCTCAGCCAAACTGCTGCAGGGCTTCAGCTCTGGATGTCCAGTCAAGGCTTCATGGCCAGCAGCAGTGATAGAGATGAGGATGCTGCCAGGCACCTAGCAAACCAATAAAATGATCTGCCTGGCTCCCAGCTGCTCCAGTTTCACCAGACAGCAGCAAAACCCAGCCTAGATCTTGGCTGCTGCTTCACAGATATTTGTGGGGTCCCCAAATATCCCTCCAACATTAATGCCATCCTGCTGCTCTGCACTGCAAGAGCAGCTTGAGGGGCCCACAGCAACGACAGAACCTAAAGCATAAATTGCAACTGCTTTTTTTTTTCTTGCAGCATCTCAAATTAGTCTGAGGGACAGGGAATGAAGCTCCAGGAGGTTAATGGATGGGTTGTTTGTACCTACCTGTGCACAGCAGCCCTTGGGCAGACCTCAGAGTTGTAGCAATAACTATAGCTCAGGTTGCTATTTCTCATACTTGAATTACTGTCTGAAATTACCTTACAAGAAATTCTCCCTTCCTTCTGTGACTGTGGAGTTGCATGTGACAGTAGGACTCCAGGTCCAGCCAATTGTAAAAAAACGTGGAAAACAAGAAGGTGTGGACTCCTCTGCAGCTCCCTCTGCCACAATGGGCAGGATCCCTGGATTTTTGGGAGCCTTGTGCTGCCAAAATGGCAGGTGCTGAGAGTCCCCTTAGCTTTAGGCAAACAGCCTTGCACAGCTTCAGTCCCAGTCTGCTCCTGAGAGGCAGTTCACTGCCACAGCTTTTGGCTGACTCTCTGCACATGGAGTCACCCAAAGCCTGCAGGGCAGTAGGGAGGTGCTCCTCCCCTGCTCTGTGGCAGAGCAGGGCTCCCCAGCAGGCACCTGGGCCCCACCTCACACTGGCCATGAGTGGGCAAAGAGATTGCCAGGCAGGAGAGGAAGATGCAGCAAAGCCTGTGGCAGTTTCAGCCCAGGAACACAACTCCAGGACCTGAGGCTGGGCTGCCCTGCCTTTGCTGATCCTGATTCCTTCCTTTTTGTCCCAGGTCCCAACAAGGTTTCTTCCCACAGACCTGGACTGAAATCAGGTAAGAGCCAGGCAGCAGGTAGAACCATCTGCACTTTGCAGACTCTTCCTCCTCTTCCTCACCAGCAGCCTAGATACAGATATAAAAGGTGCTTGGGCCCCATCTTGTTCATAGCCTGGTGGCCCAGAGGCCTGCAAGCTCAAAACAAGCTGCAGCTCTACTCCCAGCATCATCCTGCAGGGACCCTGGGACAGCCAGGGAGCAGAGGGACAGTGGTGGTTGCCCCTGGGGAAGCCAGGGGAGAGTTGCTGTGTGGACTCCAGAAGACATGAGTGAATCCAGCCTTGCAGTCCCCAGGGAGCTGCCCTTGAGACACAAGCAGTCACTTGCTCCAGCATCCAGTATGTGAAAAGAAAGCCCTGAATGTGACATCCAAATAGGCTGTGCTGATGCCTCTGATGGAAGGGGCTGTGCTGAATCTCCCCCAGCAGGTCTCATGGACATAGACATCAGCCACAATCCACTGCTAGCAGACCTTGAGACAGGTGAGAAATCATTTGCTCTCAGGCACTTAAGAGAGCCAAGGACATGACATGACTTTTCAAGCCAATAGTAAATGGCTGCATCAGGATGAGGGAAACTGTGCCCAGGAAACACCTTGGTCCTGTCAAGTGTGATGGGTTGTGACAAGGTTCACCTTCCTGGTGGGCTGGCACAATGGACAAGAACCACATGCCTATGAGCTGCTGGAAGCTGATCATGAGGCAATAGCTGAGCTTGTCAAACTAGTCAGGATGCTGCTCTACAGTTTCTTGCTCTAGAAGAATTTCAAGGAGGATGCAGGGATGGCCCAGTACTTTGCAGTGCTCTTCCCAAGCCTACAGGTTAAAGGCTGCCCTGTGACCTCCCAAGTACCATCCTGCTGCTTGGGCACATGCCAAGAGCACACACAAAACTGAAGCAGCTTTTCCCACTTGTCTCCAAGAGTGTGTTGCAGGGGTGCAGTGGCAGGATCCTGATGCATTGGCTTTCTCCAATGACTCTCCCCTTTCAGACTGTGGGAATCGCCCTGCCATGCAGACTGCCAGCAGGATAGTTGGAGGCTCAGAGGCATCCAGAGGGGAATTCCCATGGCAAGTCAGCCTTCGAGAGAACAATGAGCACTTTTGCGGTGCTGCAATCCTCACAGAGAAGTGGCTGGTGTCTGCCGCTCACTGCTTTACTGAGTAAGTTTTAGTCACAACACCTTCCACCCTCCATACCTGTTCCAAAAGCTGCCTTATCTGCTCCCACTGCGCCACTCTGCCCCATCACAGGGAGAATGAGGAGTTTCCATGACTCCTGGAGTGGATGGCACAATGGGCAGGAGGCAGCTTGGGTTTGCAGGACAATGTTATGGCCACAGGCTCACATGGCCCCCACTGTCTCTCCTCTAGGTTTCAGGACCCAGCCATGTGGGCAGCTTACACAGGGACCACCTCCCTCAGAGGCTCTGACAGCAGTGCAGTGAAAATGGACATTTCACAGATCATCCCACACCCCTCCTACAACACTGACACAGCTGACTATGATGTGGCCGTGCTGGAGCTGAAGAGACCTGTGACCTTCACTAAGTACATCCAGCCCGTGTGCCTGCCAGATGCTGGCCATCACTTCCCCACCAGCAAGAAGTGCCTTATCTCTGGCTGGGGCTACCTCAAGGAGGATTTCTGTAAGCAAAGCATGGCAGGCAGCAGAGGAGACATGGTGGGGAGTGAGCGAGGCAGAAGGCATCAAGGAAGGGAACTTGCTCTGGCCAGTTGGGGTGGGCTGTACCCTGAGCTGCTGATCCTGCACGGGGCTCCCTGCACTGAGTTCACAGTCATTTCTTTCTCATTCAGTGGTGAAACCAGAGTTCCTGCAGAAAGCCACAGTGGAGCTCCTAGACCAGAACCTATGTTCCAGTCTTTACAGCCATGTCCTCACAGACAGGATGATGTGTGCTGGCTACCTGGAGGGGAAAATCGACTCCTGCCAGGTAAGCTTTGCCCAGAGAAGATGACACACCTGCCTGCATAAGGCTTTTCCCTCCCAATATGCACCAAGTCATTCTTCAAGTAGAATTGACAATATGGTCACTGTTTCCCTTTGAGGTTTGAGGTCCTGCCTTGGACCTAAGTACAGATCAGTGACTGCAGAAGACACAAATGAGGATATGTTGTTTAAGGGGCTCTTTCAGCTAATTAACTATTTTTCTCTTCTTCCTGAGATGTCATCAGGGCTGACCCTACCAATGTTCCACACAGGTCTTCAGATCAAAATCCAGATGGGCAAAGGGCAGTAGTGGAAACTAAAACATACACAACAGTTTTTGGTGAACGACCAAGTGGTTTTTTTAGTTAGCTTTTATCCATCCTGGAACTTCAAGTGGTCAGCTGAAGACAGGCCGACCTTTCATAGTATGGAGAGAGGAGAACTGTGATGTGGAAGGAGGACTATGATTTCCAGGTCGGTTTCTGTGGTTTGACAGGACCTTTCAAACCAATAGAAACCAGATAAACAAGCCTGCACTTGTCTGATGGTAGTGCTTTGTATTTCTGCACCAAATACAGCACAAACACCAGAGAAGGAGGCAAGAATTGAAGATTCAAGGTTGGGTCATGAACATGACCCATCTGGTTATTCATTACGGATCTAGAGCAATCTCATCCCCAGAAGGCATTACCAGCTTCACGGACACCACTTGTCCATCAGTAGTAGCCACAGGGCCCCACAATAATGAAGAACTGACCAGGGAACCATAGGCCAAATCAAGAAAACTGATTCAAACATTATCGTGGTCTCCCTGGGTTGTGTATCAGGCAATGAACACCCATCCTCTGGCTGTGTAAGGACTGCTAGGACCTTTATGAGGTTTAACAAATTATTAAAGTAGTAGAAATACTTAGAAATGCTTAGAAATCCTAGATTTTACAGATGGTGTCCTTTGTTCTTCTGGCATATAAAGGGCACAAGGCTTCTGTGTAATAGCAGGATGGTGTGCCCACACAGAGGAATACGCAAAGACCAGCACAGAGATGCTCCACTCATCACTAGGTTGGAGCAAATATGAAATGAGTTAGGACACACAGGGACAGAGAGACCCCAGCTGCTAGAGGGATGCTGGGGGTGGTCAGGGCAAGCTCAGTGCATCCCCAGGGAGAGCTCACCACCTGGCTTCTCTTGCAGGGTGACTCTGGTGGGCCCCTGGTTTGCCAAGAACCATCTGGCAGGTTTTTCCTGGCAGGAATTGTGAGTTGGGGTATTGGATGTGCTGAAGCCAGGCGGCCTGGGGTTTATACACGTGTTACCAAACTCAGAGACTGGATCTTGGATGCTATTTCCTTCCCTACCTCCATGGCCCGTACTGTTCCTCCAGTACACTTCACTACTAGCAGTAACGTGGTCAGCACTGAAGAGGTCAACACCACCACCAGAGCAACCCCAATCACCTCACAAGCCCCAGCTGCCAGCAAGCCAGTGACAGCAGCAGGAGCACAAGGTATGAGAACCCACAGTGGGTGCACCTGAGCAGGCAGAGTGGCAGGTACAGGTACAAACATCAGGTTTGTTCCTCTGCTGACCTAAGCTGACCTTTTGTAAGTAGCCACACAGCTTTGCCTAAGTACTAAGCCACAAGTGACATTACGTGGCTGCCCTGGCTCAGTCCAGAGCAGCCTGGCAAAGTCACTCAGTACCTCTGCAGTTCCATGTGCTCCCTTACTTTTTGACTGACTGTAATCTTTCTATGTAACTGGTCTGTTCTGGTAGGCCCAGAACAGGTCACTAAGGCTCAGCAGCATTTGACAGTATTTAACCTGCTGATTACTTACTTTTACTTGCCACCTAAGGAGCTCCCAGCAGTTCAAAACTGATGGTTGCTCTTTACAGCAGCCATGTGTCTCTCCCTGAGGGAAGGAGGGCAGGTGTCTGCAGGATGACCTGTCCACTCCAAGAAGCTGTCCCAACAGATGCAGATGAAGGGTATTTTTCTAAATGTAGAATAAACAATGGCAAGGCTAAGAGGCATGGAGCTACTGATTACTCTGCCTCCAAGAAAGGCCCATGACTCACAATTTGCCAAGAGCAAGATGCAGAACAGCAGTTTGTGTGAAAGTCCAGCTGTACATGGCCACCATCAGGCACTTCCACTATCAGCCGGCAGGGCTTGGGTAGATGTTTCAAACCTCAGCCCTAACCTGTCCCTCCTAAGGTTTACTGGTTAGAGAGAGCAAAGTCTCTCCTTGCTTGTCTTCTGCTAGGAATACTCACAAGTCATGCTTCGACTTTTGTTCAGAGTGTGGAAGACGACCCGGGTTCTCTAAACCCAGCAAGATTGTGGGAGGAACAGATGCTTCCAGAGGAGAGGTCCCTTGGCAAGTCAGCCTGAAAGAAGACTCAAGGCATTTCTGTGGTGCCACCATCATTGGGGACCGCTGGCTGCTGTCGGCAGCTCACTGCTTCAATGAGTAAGAGCCCATCCCTGCCCCTACTCCAGCTCACCTGCCCACTGGCACAAAGCTGCACAGCCAAATCCACAGTGTGACACTGGAGTCAAGAAATGGAAATCAAGAACACATGTTGGACATTAATTTTTGCCACAACTAGACATTCATAGTAAAAAGGAGTTTGTGGGTAGATTGGAATGAGGCAGAGAAAGTTAAGAGCAGGGAGCAAGGACAATACATCTAAGAGCGGAAGAAAGTGCCACAAGAGAGATTCTTTAATAAACATAACCTTAAAAAATTGGCTGTAATATATGAAATAGAGGCATATGGTCAGCTGGTAAAGGGAAAATGGTCAGTTCAATCCTGCATAGTTTTGTTAAACTGCCTGAAGGCAGAAAAGGTGGGTTACTAACTGAAGGATTTTAAGACAACCTCATGCATTAAACAGCTGGGCAATAAAGGAGCAAGTCAAATTCAAGGCAGGCAAGTGTGAAATGAGGCACACTGCAAAACCAGCAGTGTCTGTCTGTGAATGAGGATGAATCTCCATCAGCTGTTGCAATTTAAAGCAAGAGGACAGAAATATGTGGGTATTGCCCTAAAAGCAGCAGTCCTGTGACAGGGGCAGTTAATGAGCATGGGAATGCAGTAAAAAACATGGGAGATGAGCAGGATGTTGCTGGTAATGCACAGCACACTGACTGCTCCAACATCACAGGGAGGGCAAGAGTAACACTGTGTGAATGTGTACACAAGGCTCAGGGATGAGCTGGGTGTGGAGCAGCATCATAACAAGCACAACAAAATAGATCACACTAGGCCTGGGAAAAAAACAACTAATGGGAAGGCAGCATTTGATGAGACTGTACAATAATGAAGGGTACAAGGTGTTTAGGGAATGCCTTTTGACTCTCTTTTTTAGATACCAAATAATCATCAGGAGTAAGTGGAAAACAATCAAAAGGAAGTAGTTTCTTAAATAAATGTCATTAAACTGAATATTAAAAATTCACCTGGGTTTTAAAAAAAAAAAGACTAAAACACAACTTAAGAAAAATCCAAATAAAACAAAAATATCCAGCAAAACCTGCTGAATACAGAGATATCACTTGTGTGCCAGAACACCCCTGAAATCACAAATTTCTGGAGATGAAGAGAGGATTATTATAACATGTTTATTTGCTCTTCAGGCAATATTCAACAGGTGCCACTGCTGGAAATAGTTCTTTGGGCCTCACTTAGCAGGGCTGCTCTGCTGCATGCTGATCATGTAAAGCTGTCTGCAATTTCAATGTCAGAATTTATGCTAGGCATTAAGTGTGTGAGTATGGACATTTAGGTTTATGTATTTGCAGGACAATGCCAGAAGAGATCAAAGCCTATATGGGAACAACATCACTAAATGGAACAGACGAGAATGCAGTGAGAGTCAATGTAACAAGAGTGATCCCACATCCCCTCTTCAACCCCATGATTCTGGACTTTGATGTGGCTGTACTTGAACTGGCAAGACCTCTTGTCTTCAACAAATACATACAGCCTGTGTGCCTCCCACTTGCTGTGCAGAAGTTTCCTGCCGGCAAGAAATGCCTCATTTCTGGATGGGGTGACCTCCAGGAAGGGAATGGTAAGCAGCAATACATTACCTGCTGACCTGCCTTGGAGCAGTGATACCCTGAACAGCAAAGCCTGTGCCACTGCGACCCACAGTCCTGGGAATATATAGGATAGGGGTCAGTAATAGGGACAGTCAGGAACTGACAGAAACACAAGAATAAGCAAGAATAAAGATGTGTTAAAGATACACAGAGAGCAGTACCTTAAGCCACAGTTACCTAGGAGGCAACAGCAAAGAAGAAAATAGAGAGAGCAGCTTGGTGGGAACCAGCAGAAACCTGCTGCTGCCCTCAGTAGCTCTACCACACTAAGCAAGTGTCAGGCACTTCCCTCAGAGCATGCTGCAGCTCTGGCAGGATGGTATGTCAGCAACAGCAGCCACTCTCAGTCACAGAAATGTTACAAGCAATGAGCATAAGCCAAGATCCTGCTATAGGGTTAAGGCCTGAGAGTGGCACCTGTGCTACCAAAAAAGTCCAGCTGACAAGAAGCCCACAAACTCTCAGGAGCATGGGATACAATCTAGGTGCAGAAATCTTAGCTCAAACACAAAACTGCACCCTAGGGTGAGCCACAAGCTTCAGGGCTGCAGAGAAAACAGGTTATATGAGATTCAATTCCCAAGTGGCATTAGAGCACAAAATATGTGCTGAGTCAGTCTAAAAGCCATTATTTACTTCTTCTGCTACACTCACTGATTCTGTGGTTTTCATGCAGACACCAAACCTGAGATCCTGCAGAAAGCATCTGTGGGCATCATAGAACAGAACACCTGCAACTTCCTCTACAACTTCTCCCTCACTGACCGAATGATCTGTGCTGGCTTCATGGAGGGGATGGTAGACTCATGCCAGGTAAGTGTGGGATTTCTCTACTCTATAGATTGTTCTAGAATTGTTCTAGAAAGCTGGGCTAGCTCTGCCTTCAGCAGATCCTTGTGCAGAGCTGCTGTAATCCAGCTGTGTAATTCACATGTACTTGAGCACAAAAATCCCAAGCCCATTACTTTGGGGATTTAGAAAAGTAAATAAAGCTCCACAAAGCTGAGAATGACTTAAACCAACATCCCACTACTCTGTCTGGCCAGACAAATCCTGGATGAAGCAGGTCTCCTCCTGTGGTAGTGAGTCAGTGGCAGTTGGTGGCAGCTGTGGAAAGGTGCTGACGGGAGTCAGGTTGAGCCACTGGTCCTAGCTTCAATATCTGCACACTCATACCCTGCATACACACTGCATGGCAGCAGAGAGACCCACAAGGCTGGAGAAAGATGAGTTTGGGGTAATTAAGTCCTTCTGGTGTGTCTGAGGGGCAGACATGATTGGACTGAGCTGCCATTGCCTTACTTCTTCTACAGGGAGATTCAGGTGGGCCCTTGGCCTGTGAGGTGACCCCGGGAGTGTTTTACCTTGCTGGCATCGTGAGCTGGGGATTTGGTTGTGCCCAGGCTATGAGACCTGGTGTGTACTCCAGAGTTACCAAACTCAAAGACTGGATCCTGGACACCATCTCCCAGTTGCCTAGTAGTGGTACAAGCATCCCTTCCAGTTCAGCCATCTCTAGAACTTCTACCACAGCCATTTTCATCCAGTCCAACACAGTGGCTGCAAATCCAGTGAGCAGAACCACCCTGGGGACAAAGATGAGCACAACCATGCGTGAAACTCCCACAGCTCTGAGAATGACTGAGACTGCCATGCCTACACAAACCCCAGGTAAAATTGATAACTGATGCATTGACATGTGGACAGGAGGTCTCCAGCACAGAGGGTACTGAGCAGGCCATGGGTTATTGCCTTCCAGTGGTGCCTTGTACCAGCCTCACTTTCAAGTGTTCCAGCAATGTGTGTATTGGAAAAGAAAATCCTGAATGTGATGGTGTTGTAGACTGCAGCAACGGCTCTGACGAGCGCAACTGTGGTGAGTTCTCCTCCATAGCCCATGGCTGCTGCCACCTATGCTCTACATGACCTGGACTCCACAGTGCCACCACCATATTCACACTGGCTGTCTTGGGCCCAGATGCTGGGTGCTTAGGCCAGCCCACTGTGGTACAGATCATACTTGCTCTGCCAGAGCCTAAACCAAGATAAAGCTGGATGAGCTGGATCCAAATTTACTGCCATAAAATCTTCTACTCTGCTACAGACATCAGAACCCCTTTCCCAGCACACAGGCCTTTTGGCCAATCAGTCCGGTAGCACAAGGTAGCAAGACAGCTCTGAACAACATGGCAGCCCAGAAAGTGTCATGCCATTCCTGGGACTGCATTTTGGGCTTGCTGTGTGATAGCTCAGACAGTCTATCCAAATACTTGCTCCTTGCATACCACATCGCTGGAAGGTGTGATCTGCGATAACAAGTCTGCAAAATATACCTTGTCTGTCAAGCCTTGCCTCAGCTGGGTGAACTGAATTCATCACATCCTACTGCCCTTTATATGTTCCCCCAGAAGGTTGTCCCACAGCACAGGTTATGGAAGGCAGGCAGTCATTCCTTTCATTTATGGTTACTTAAATCCACTGTGCTTTTTCCTCTGTTTCAGACTGTGGCTTAACAACTGTTCTGGCCTACAGCAAGATTGTGGGTGGCAGCAGTGCAGCTCGAGGAGAATGGCCCTGGCAAGTCAGTTTGTGGCTTCGGCGGAAGGAGCACAAGTGTGGGGCTGTCCTCATTTCTGACCGGTGGCTGCTCTCTGCAGCTCACTGCTTTGACATGTAAGTCTGAGATGAGCTAGTTAAGTCAGCTGGCTCTTGCCTCAGTCCCATCAGCCAACCTGCCCTTCCCCTCCCTCATGGTCCAGCACCCTGGCTGGGATGCTGTCCCCTACAGGAAGCACACACCCTCTATCACAGAAACACCCCTACAGGTAAGTATGAAGAGGAAAATGGGTGGAACAAAGCCTGGGTACACCCACTGTTCTGGAGACAGGGGTCTTGACCTCCCAAGGTGTGCCCAGCCCCACAAGTGGAGGGATGGCCCTCCTTGTAAGGCTATGCTCCTAACAGCCAGGTTTGCTGTCTTTCTGCAGTTACAGTGACCCCAAAATGTGGGTGGCCTTTCTAGGAACACCCTTCCTGAGTGGCATCGATGGCAAAATGGAGAAAATATTCCGTATCTACAAACACCCTTTTTACAACGTCTACAGCCTAGACTATGATGTGGCACTACTGGAATTGAGCACGCCTGTCACATTCAGCAGCACCATCAGACCTATATGTCTCCCAGACAATTCTCACATCTTCCATGAGGGGGCCAGATGCTTCATCACAGGCTGGGGCTCTACAAAGGAAGGAGGTACTGGCTGAGAGGGGCCTCCCACATTCATGGTGGTCAAGCTCAATGCTTGGCCACCTACATTGCAACACTGCAAGCCCAAACATGTACAGTTCCCGTATCACTACCCCAAGCACTCCCATCCCAGGCCCTATGCTGCAGAGGATACCAAGCTGGGCAAGGCGTGGTGTCACCATCATCTCCTCCCCAGCTACCATGCACACTACTCCATTTTGTCACACCTCTGCCCTCTTGGAGCCTTCCCAAGCTTTCTACATGCCAGCTACAATGCTCTCCACCCCCACAGCAGCTGCTCCGGCTGCGCTCCTGCAGTACAAGGACCACCCCAATACTATTTGTGTCTGGTCAGCCAAGCTGCCTGACAAACTACACACTCAAGGGATCTTCCTGTGTTTGCTCTGCTGGACCAGGTGTGACTCACTTTCTCAGAGCAGGTCTCTCCCTCTGAGAGGGAGAGGCAACCAAGTAAGGTTGCAGAGACCCCACTTCTTCACATGCTGCTGTTTCTCATGTACTCTTCATCACAGCTAACAGCAATACTTGTCTCTTCAGGTCTCATGTCAAAGCATCTGCAAAAAGCAGCAGTGAATATGATCGGAGACCAAGCCTGCAAAAAGTTCTACCCTATCCAGATTAGCAGCAGGATGCTGTGTGCTGGTTTCCCACAGGGCACCGTCGACAGCTGTTCAGTGAGTGCAAGAGCAGCAAATGCTATGGCTGGGACAGAGCAAGCTTGTGCCAAGTCCCTAGACTATATTCTCTCAGGAAGGCCCAGCCCTGCCTCCCCTCGCTCAGCTGTCTGTCCATCCATCAACTGGCTGCTGCTTTTATCCACGTCCATCCTGCATACACCTCATGCCACTTGCCCCACCAACCTGTGACAGGTCAGGGAAATACAGAGAGAGGTAATACTAAGCAAGAGAGCACATGGAGCCCGTTCCATAACCCTACCATACCTCCAAACACTCTTCTATGTTCCAGAATCCCAGCCTCAGATTGTTTATGCAAGTACACCGCTGAGCAGTCCTCCATCTTGGAATGGGGTTCCTGGGGAAGTGGGGAACAGGACAGCAAATGCCCATGTCCCAGAAAGAAAGAACATTTCACAGCTGGGGGGAGCTGCACTGCCTGTGGCTTGATACTGGATCCTTTTCTTCTCTCTGCAGGGTGATGCAGGTGGGCCCCTGGCATGTAAAGAACCTTCAGGGAAGTGGTTTCTAGCAGGAATCACAAGCTGGGGCTATGGCTGTGCCAGGCCATACTTCCCTGGTGTCTACACCAAAGTCACAGCTGTCCAGGGCTGGATTGTGCAGAACCTCAAGCTCTGAAACTGCAATTCACTACTCAGGGAAGGCGAATGAGAGGAATAATTGCCAGAGGATGCACTAACCCCTCAGCTACTGTATATTTTCCTGATGTTGCAAAGGGGTAAAGATGGCCTTGCAGGTATTAAGCAAATGCCAGTGTTGTGTGACCTGCTGGTTGTTACACCAAGGCATTTGATAACTGCTTTGCATAGAAAGGTACAAATCCTAGACCTTTCCTATAAATAAATGAAGCCTGTCCCATCTTAAGACCTGGCGAAACATAACTGCGCATTAAAACACGATCTTTCTAGTTGGATGGATACCAGAAACATCTGCCAAACATTCATGGAGTTTGCCTGACCTCTATGAGCTCTCATCCCAAAGCCAAGCCAACTGACTTGTGACCTTTGCCCCAGCCCAAAATTATGACTTTGCAGAAGCTTCAGACCTCACTGACTTGATGGAGCTGTTGTGCTGTGCAGTGGCTTTTGGGAAGGGTATGATGCTGTTTCCAATTAGTGCGCGGTACTAGAGAGCTCAGTGATGACATCCTGGCTCACCATTTGATCCCAAGAGAACGCAGGACTAGAACACTTGGGATTTCAGACCACACATGCCCTCACCTGTACTAGAGTATTAGCAGGGGCTTCTCACACACCTCTCAGCAGCTCCTTTTGCATTAGGTAACAGGTGATTAAACTGGCAAAGATTAAGGCACAGCCACACAGACCACTGTATGGCTAAGCTAGGTGGGAAAAATTAGAAGTGCTGAGATAGTGGTGCAAAGTATACTTGTCAGGTCCCACCAGCCAGCATAGATAAATTTGTTCACAAGCAAAAAACTGCAGCAGAACTCATGAGCCGAGTCTTGGGCAGAGCAGACTAAGACAGGTCCCCATTGATTCAGCCTCCAAAAATGAACAGCTGCTTGTACCCCAAACCACCTTCTCATTTTTGGTGCTTTAAGCTCTGCAACTGGACATAGCAAGAGGTTTCTTCCATCTTAATCCAGCTGGCAGCAAGATCCACAACTTTCCCACACAGAGCACCAACTAGGTGGGAGACCTGGCTTCCAGGCATGGCTCAGCTCCAGATGGGTTCAGATTCATGGCTGGAACACCTGTGGGATGCTCCCATGAAAGAAATGGGACTGCTGCACCCCCAGTGCCCAAAATTCACACAGCCATAAAGAAAAGCAAAAAGCCCCCAAAGCAAACATGTCTGAAAGCACTTTATTTTCAAGTAGTCATTCTGACAGTCTGTAAAGGAAACTCCAGTTTCAGAAAGTCCAAATACCCAAATATCTCCTCATAGTTTACCTTGTGTGAGAACACTTTAGGCCCTATCACATCCCTCAGAATGTCCTAGCAAGTATGTCTGTCTCTGTGTCCAGCAAACCATGAAATCTTTTATAAAATAAAAAAGAGCTTCAAAACAAAGGATTTTTAAAAACTCACTACACAGGCACCATTATCTCCAACACTCTCCTCTTCCAACTGTTGTATCCACTGCTGACCATGCAGCATGAACCCACCTTTTCAGGAGCAGTGTGTAAGTAGAAAACAATAGAGTTGTGCCCCAAAGCAAACCCACATCCCTTGTTGCAGACATGTTCCTCCATCAAAAAAATGATGCTTAGGATGTAGACTCCAAAATGGAACATCTGTGCCAGAGCCAAGCCAGAAACTACAGAGTATCACAGCCATACAACACACGTCATTCTATAAAGAAAAGAACCTAAGTACTTCCCAAACCTGTTCATCCCTAGCTGTGCTCATACAACTATTTGTGAGGCTGTCCTGCTCCCCAACACTGTGCTTGAGCTGATTCAAACCCTATGAGCCCAAAGATAGCCCCACATAGCATCATACAGATAGGAGGGATGAAAGAGCCAAGGTGGCATGTGGAGACTTCTGGCAGCTTTTCCACTAATATAAAGAAACTGGGTAACTCCCTTATAGATAGGTCCATGCTGGAATCTCGAGCAAGGGTACTGTGTTGCTGGCTTGGCTTGGGCCCTGTTTTCCACAGAAGGCTCCTGGCCTGTCTCAGCCCTTTCAGCAGGGATTTATCAATTGATAAAATGCCTTGGGCAAGTCTGGACACTCAGGAAGGGCAAGAAGTAAACCAAGCATGAGAAAAAAAAAAATCACTCTCTCCTGGAGCTGGTGCTAATAAAAGTCAATGGATGCAACAGGTTCAGCGAGGTTTTATTGCTCTGCCATGGTAGGGGCTGGAAGGCAGCAGGATTCACCCCTAACCACCTGGACTGGCCGCTGTCCCTTCCCCACATGGTCCCTCTCGGCCCGGAGGCCGGCAGGCGTCACATGTTGGCTCTCTCCCGCTGCAGCCGAGAATTGTAGGCTCGCGAAACTGTGTTCCAGGAGTCCATGTACCGGTCCATGCACATGGCGATGCATTTCTGCGGGACACAGAGCCTCAGCGGCAGCCCCGAGATAAGGGCCCGCGGGCCCCCAATTCTCCCGCCCGTCCTCACCTGCTCAGAGTTGTCCAGGGCGCCGCCAGGCTTCCCGATGCACTTCCGAAAGCACTTATCTGTCATTCGCTGCGGAGAGAGCCCATGAGCAGGACCGCGGCCCGGTGGGTCCGGCCGCAGCCGCCGCCGCCGCCCCTGCTGCGAGGGGAGCGGGGCGGCCTGGCCGTCCCCCGCGACACGCACCGGGACCGAGCCAGCCCCCGCCCTGCCCCGCCGCCCCTTCTGACCTGCAAGAGCTCCTGCGCGTTGGCAACGGCGATCTGCACCTTCACCTGCTCCATGATGAGCCCCGGGTCCAGCTTCCCCCCGCCGCCTCCTCCGGAGCCGAAATCGGAGCCGAAGCCGCTCTCCATGCCCAGAGTCACTGCGGCCGGGGCCCCTGCGCTGCCGGAGTGAGAAATGGCGGCGCCCGGGACTGCGGTTCCCGGCGGGCCCCGCGCCGCCTCCGCCTCCGCGCCGGGCGGGACTGAGCGCTCCGCTCCGCGGGGCCGC
>JAGMWU010000031.1:1553376-1602411 GCA_018697195.1 Certhia americana
GCGCCGGGCGGGACTGAGCGCTCCGCTCCGCGGGGCCGCCTCCGCGCGGTCCCCGGCCGGGGGACGCCCGTCCCGCCTGTGCTCGTGGCCCGTGACTCCGAGCGCTGGTGTCACCGCCGGCCGCTGAGGAGGAGGCCCCGAGCGATCTCCCAAGGGACTCCCCGGGGCCGAGCCGGGTCCTCATCGGACAACAGCGTTTGAGTACCAGGGTTCAGCCCAGCCCGACGAACTGAGGCAACGAGAAGGGGCTTTAAACCGGCATCATCAGACACAGACGCTGCCCGGCTGCACCCCGTGGTGAAACACCGGCTCAGCTGAGATCCCCGCAGAAACTCTCCTTTGAGTTTTCTCTGGAATTCATCCTTCTATTCTTTGAAGCTTCCCTCTGCCTTATCTGACTCGGGTGACAGGCCTATGCCCTTTAAGTCTGCCTCGACTCCTTTACACTTCCATTAAGGAAGAATGCTGTGGGAAGAGGTAGAAGCAAATGGGGGAGGACAACGCTACGGAGCTCTTTCTCATGGCTGAGGTGTGATACTCAAGGACTATGGCATGAGAGGAGGGGACTGAGTACGACAGCAGAGCTAAAGCCAAAACTGTGCTCATCTTTACTAGCCCAAACCCACACTCGGGGTATTGCAAACCATATCATCCCGTCTTTGGATCTACCTGCTTCAAACAGAAGCCATTCCTACCACCCCGCAGAAGCATCATCAGCTAGTGCTAACCATGGGGCAGCTGCCTAAGGTACAATTTTAAAATGAGTACGGACTCAAAAGTGAGCCTGGAAGCTAAGCCAGGCTGGCAAATGCATCAGCTCGTGGCAATGCTTCTGTCTATCCCTAAGAATCCATGCTTGCTAGGGATGTGTATCTGCTCTGATTCGTATTTAGCGTCAAGTGGGTTAAATGGAAAAATGCCGTCAGTGCAGCCGTGATGAGAAAGCAAGGGAAGGTTTATCTGCTCCAGCTCCTGATATTCTATCCCCTGCTTTTGCTGGTACTGATCAGAGAAGACAGGACATTCCACCAGCACTCCATCACGTTTAAGGAAAGCGTTCATTTCCTTCTGGAGCACATCCCGCGATCCCTGCTGGGACACACCCCACTGTCCCCGCTGGGACACACTGATTCAGCTAATCACTGTTAGGAGCACAGACAGCAGCTCTTTGTGTCCTCTCTCCACACTTAAAGGCCTCCTTGGCTGAATCATCTCAAACAGCGCACATGACCTGTGTGTTAGCCAATAGACAGAAGGAAACCAATAAAATGCAAAACATTTATTCGAGTGTGTTGTACAAAAAGTTTCCAGTCATAAAATGTATATTACAAATCATTGAAAAAGACAAGACATTTGGCATGCATATTCTAAAAAGAAAAAAACAAACCACTTTGAAATGATAAAGTCTAGGTCATGATGTAATTTTTCTAAGTTTCAAGTGAACACTTCCATCATTTTGTCTTTGTGTTTCTGTTAACAACCTTTTCCATAATTCCATATTTAAAAAACTTGAACATTCCAAAAACTTATCTGCAGCAGCTGATTGGAGGTGGTTACTGCAGTATGCTCAAGACAGACCTATCTAAATCAAAGTTTTGTTAAAAAAATTTAAAAAATAAAAATCATAATTCAAGTCACAAGGCATCAGTGCTATGAAAATAAGAGATCAACTGTATTTTGTGTCCAAATGGAAAGCATTTTGGCTTAAACTTGCTCAAAATAGATTATTGCTTGTAACTTTAGTGTAATGATCGGGGTAGCTGAATATACAGTAACATCTGCCTTACCAAGATGGACTTGTCACTTCAGTAACAGCTAACCAGAAAATGTGGAAGTTCACTAAACATCTTATTTTCTGGAACTCCAAGTCAATTCACTGCTTGTGCTATATTCTGAACAGAGGCTTTTGCATCTTTTTCACTCTAGACATTAGCATTTCAAGAAAGGCATTACATTTACAAATAATAATTGAATGTAAATATGGTCTTGTATAAAAAAAACAACAAATACCTTTAAATAATTTTAAACTGGTTTAAAGCTAAGCATATTGAAGGGCAAATAAAAATTCTGTTTCCCAGGCCATTTTAAATGAGAAGACAATCTTTCCAATATAATTTGTCCTGATATTCAGCTAAAACAGTGCTTTGAAAAATGCAATCACTATCTACCTTCCACTCACTGGTTCACAAGGCTTTGCTCACACAGAGTTTGGACCCAACAGTGTCAATAAAATGCAGGATCAAATATGGATATGCCTTTGTTTAGAGATAAGACTTTCAAAAGAAGATACAGAAAGGAGAGATAGGATGGTTTAACAGTGAAGACATGACATAAGTGGCTACAAGAGATCTAGAACATACACCATGCATGTTTTCCTTCAGCATGAAAACCTTTCTGATGTGCATAAAAGTAACAGATTATCCAAGGTCCTGGGTGTAGAGAGGATTTTTACAGGTCTATTCTAACCTGCAACCTCTGCTCAGGTTGCAGTTAAAGGGCATTTATACAGGATGACTATTAAAAAAGAAAAAAAAAAGGTGTATAAAACCCAGTAAGATCCCTGAACCGAACATGAGGTGTCCCATTGCTGAAGGACAGACACCACACATAGTGATCTTTCACACTGCAGTCCTGCTCCACACTGCAGTACAATTCCCACACTACAGCCAGCTTGCACACATGCTCAGCTAGCTTTTACATCACAGGAAACAGATATTTACATCCTTCCTGAACATAAGCATCCTTTTGGTTCCTGCCACAAACACAGACTATGCAGCCAACTTCCTATCTAATGGCAACACAGAGCTAAGGACAGATGAGCAACGTGTCAGTGCAAATGATGGATTCTGTCAGAGGCAAGCTGGAGCACCGTGCAGGCATAAAGAGACCCGCTGGGAAACAAGCTGTGAAGCAACAATGAGAACAGGAAATACAGCTGTGCAGCAGCAAAGGAACCACAGGAAATACAGATGTGTAGGAACAAGGGATCCCAGCCACCTGGATTATGTCACTGCAATGCAACAGGCAAAAGAACAAATGCAGAAGCAAGAGAGAAAAAAGTGGCATGGAAATGCCAGGGACTCTGAGGCCACACCTCCCTCCAGAAGGCACCACATTCCTGACAGGTCTGACAGATATTCTGAGACAAGCATTTTCATGTGGCATGAGCTTAGGAGGAGGCTGGATGTGTTTATTTTATTTTATATGATATTTTGCTATGAGCTACACACAGGAAAAACTATTTACTATTTAATCCAGAATAAGGTTATATTTCTGGAATGAGAAGATCCACATGGACAGTTATGCTCAAGTAACTACTCTGATAAAAGCTTCATCTTCCTCATCAGAGACACATTAAAATCACTTTTCTCCAGACAAGTCAAATCCATTTCTCCTTCAAGCTTTATGCCAGGTACCAGCACTAGAGTAGAACTGCTGGCCATGCTCCAATTTCTTCAAGACTGATTCATATACAGGAACAAAGAACAAAAAGGGACAAGCAGACACTGGATTTTATTTGGAAAAAAAAAAAAAAAAAAAAAAGCTTTAAATATCCTGAAAATTGAAAGAAATCTTGGAAAGACAGAAAAGAAAGAAACAATGCTTTCTGCGCTGGTAAAGCCACAAAAATACCTCCCTCATTAGACTGAAGCTCAGCATCAAAAGCAAGAGGCTAGGATGGTGGCTGGAGAAGACGACACAAGAAAGGAAGTACATGGAATACAGTAGTTCTTCTGTGTCTTGTAATTTACAGCTAGGATATATTTATCATATTTTTAGTAGCCTATTAAAAAGCACTGTGGTAACAGAATCATCCACATTCAGACTTGACTTTTCCCACAGTATCAATCACAGGTTTATTTGACCTGTATATACCTAAACATGGTCCTGAAGAATCAAATAAACTGTTTCCAAAGTTAAAGGACACAGTTCTAATTCTAAGGACAAATTCTGCAGACTTTACTCAAGGGCACAGTGCTCATCACAAGAGATCTGCAAGCACCAGTTCTTAAGGCTACAAGACACACTCCCCATACAGCAGGTTAAGAAAGCTATGGCTCAGGTAGCAAGAGGTTTTTCTTCATTTGAGCTGCCTTTCTGAGGCCATTTTTTACAGGAAACAAACAAAATAAAAACCACAGGAAAAAAAAGCAAATTTTTCATTTCACATTCATTGCTTTAGTATTTAAGATCAAAAAATAATCTTTAATTTACAGGACAACCTTAAGCAAAAAGCAGTCTGAAAACTGGCCCATGTTAAAAAAAAATAAATATAGATCTTTAGGGAAAAAGCAAAAAGCCCTCAAATGCTATGTCAGTATATATGAGAAGCTGTGGGTCAGAAAGGGAACTGGTGTCCAGTGGTTGGAAGGTGTGTTGCAAAAATAACTTTACATTGATTGCATTCATTTGCATAACAACAAATTTAGAACAGGTAATTGTAACAGTATGTCTGAGAAACATAATTTCAAATTTACTAGAATATCTTAGAGAGAGAGAGACATGATTTACTACATATTTAACCTTCTACTCAAGCAGAGTGGGAAAATTACATTAGAAAGATGGCCAAGTACATCAATGCAAGTTATCAAATCAGCCCAAATAGCTAAATCTTTATCCCGTTTTTTGTAATGGGTCTTCTGATAATGGGTTAAAACATAATTCTAAATGTCTATAAGCTTAACTTCAGCAACTCAGTCATCCCAAAGAAAGAAAAGTAGCATCTTTGATTTATTTTTAAATGGCAAAATAAATCCTGAAGCTTAAAGCCCCTTTTGATCCCACCCTGCTTGCATAACAAAGCCATCAGTCAGAGCCACTAAACTGACTTTCTAGGTTATATCTGTCAGTCACTATACTGTTCAGAGAACAAAATGTCTGAAAGCCACCGAAAACATCCAAACCTTGTCACTTGTCTAATGAGTCTTAACTATTTGAATGAAAAGATCAGAGTTCAAGAGTGCAGGTAAAAACAGGATTCTGTGCTGGAATCAAATGGTATCCAATTTTGATATCCAAACTACTAAGTTTTTTTTTTCAACTAGTAGTTGAAAAAACATTTGCATTCTTTGGAGTGGTCAAGTATTTTTCCTCATAATTAAATACGAACACTAACCCTTATGGGACTCAGAGTTATCTCCAGAGAAATGCAGTGGTAGAAACCTTAAGCTAAATGGACACTGTCAGATAAAAAAAAATGCATCCTATTAAAATAAAAATCACCTGCTACTGATACAACACATTTTTTATAAAAAACATTATTCTCCCTTCACTCCTTGCTAGACTTTGCCTTGAGCACTTGAGCACTGTGTCGCTTAACACAGGCAGTTCCTTTGAACTGTTTAGAAGTCATTAAACTAGTTCTACTCTGCTCTATTTTGTAAATATTACTCCTTGCGATACTGACAATGTCCCTTTTAACCTAAGAGAAGTGTGAACAAGCTTTATCTAGCTCTGATTTAAAAGGTCAATATTTACATGGGATAACCTTTAAAATCCCCAATATTTATCACTGCCAAAAGTATAAATATGTTTTACTTCTAAAATCTTAATCAAATATTTTTAAAGCTGAATATGTCAAAAGGATTAAATCATAAATACTGAGTATCACAATCTGTGTCCATTATTTAACTTATGACAATGGCAAGATCCCCTAAAAATCAAACAGTTCGAACTCTGGGTTTGACACTTTCAACTTAGGATGGTGTGTATGTTCAGGAAGCAGAACCCACCATTCTCCATCTTCTGAAATGATGACATGGAGCTCAGGTGTGACAGACCCAGGTGTTTTACCATTAGGCTGTCAAACCTTGGAGAAAGACACAATGGCAAGGTCCTGAGTCAAAAATGCCTAAAATGAAGATTCCCTGTGTCATTGCAATTGTGGAGCAGCACTTTGAGTGAATCTGTGGTTCGATTCTCCTAAGCTGGGAACTGCTGAGGATATAAGGGAAAATAATAGCATTTCTACAACTGTGGAGGAAACACTGTGAATCTCTCCCAGGGCCCTTTTGATGAACACACTTCATTAACCTTTTTTTCTGGGGTATTATACTGGTTATATATGTAATTATAGATTTACCGTACACTCAAGGAGTCTCATCTCATTTTAGTTAAAAATCTCTTTTCTGCTTTAGGTTTCTATGTAGGACTTTAAATTCTGTATGGGGAAAAATATTGCATTCCAATATAGTGTTTCAACAAAGAGGGAAAAATAAAGAAATCTATTAAAAATCCTGGCAGTTTTGTTCACTAAAGTTTTTTTTTTGAATTTTTTTTTATAAAAATGTACCAAGGAGTAAACTTCAAAGAAATCAAGTGATGCATATAAAAATAGTTTTCAGTGGCTCTGGAAGGAAAAAATAGCAAAAATAAAAGGAAATAAATGAAGGGGGAAAAGCGCAAAGAATAGTTTCTTCTTTTTTCACATCACTGAGCATCCTCTAGAGGTTGTTCTGGGATCACCCTGAAATAAGATAGACAGAGTTGAATTCAGTTCTTACCAGCTATTCAGATTGCAAGCCTAGACTCTGGATATTATGTCAGTTGCCCAAAGCACTTTTTTAGTAGTTTAGCTACATTGAGGGAACATCACTACATAAGAGGAAGTAGAGCACATGCCCCAGTCTGCTGCCAGGACTGACACACTGCTCCTCTGGCTGTGGTTTCCTGCAATCTGTTGATGAGTTAGTTTCTGTATTTCCAACAGTGATACAGATGACAATGAAAACTGTGATGTCATTTGTTCAAGACCAGCAAGTTCCTTTATTTTATATGCTGATTCCATTTGAGAGAGATCTCTGCTGTATAGCTGTTTTTTTGGGTAAGAAAAATCAGTTGTTTTATACTACAAATACACTGCTCAATCTTTGGGGTCAAAAAAGAACTCACCTGCAAACCTGCACAAAATGGGTTATTTATGCAAAGAGCTACTAATGGCCACTGATCAGAAGAACGAATCCCTTGAGTTTCAAATTTAAAATATTTTCTCGTATCAGCTATATATCTTTCTCCTTTTTTTGCTCTGTCAACCACTGGTCACTTATTTCACATTATTAAGCTAAAGGTTAATAAACAGGTTAAACATACAGGTGGTATTACTAACAAAAAACCAAGTTTATTTCAGGTGTGGAAGCTATATTGTATTAGAAAATAAACAGTAAACTGAAGCTTGCAGCAAGAGAAGCACCCCCATTTCTGGTTAACGGGTAATATTCTGCTTCCAGTAAGAATGCCCCAGCTCAGTTGCAAAGAGCAGCAGATACTGGGGGGAACACTAGTGCTGCAAATGTGTGATCTGAAGCACAGATACCCTGAGCTGGCATCAGCCACTGCCTGAGCTGTACCAGGATGGATCCCAGCAGTAATTCCTGGCAGTACTGCTCACATTGTCTTCTCTTGGTGCTGCAACGTTGCAAGCAACCCTTGGAAGGGATGAATAAAGGATCAGGAAGTTCAGAGCTGACAAAAGTTGAAGGGGAGTCCCCCCGCTAAATCTTATGCCTGATTGATCCAGCCAATGAGGTATAAGTTGAACATCTGGTCTGCGTTTGATTACCTGTTGGTTGAAAATGTCTTCCTCTCCATATTCTGCTTCATCTTCTTCCTCTTCATTCTCTTGCACGACTACTGATTTAGTAACGCTTCTCACTGCAACTTCCTACACAAAATGACAGATAAGGAGATGGCCAGGAGTTTTTATATATCTGTTAAGTTTTTGTTATACAATCAATATAATATTCTTATTAAAATTTGGAGAGTTTAAAGCAACTTGGGCTAGATTTAACACTAGCTATGCAAAAAAAATACTGGCCATATCCTGCAAACCACATCATTCCTATTTCTGTGCACTAAAAGGCATGGTAATGTTAATTCAGCCACTTGAATTTTCTTCTGTTACCCTAGGATTTAAGAGGAAGTAGACATGTTTCAGGTGATCAGTAGTAAATTTTAGACAAGGTCACAGGAGACACAAGTAGGAGCTGTATGAGACACGGTGTAATTTGAGATACTAAACTGCCTCTGTATGATTACACAACATAAAGAATATTCCCAATTTCAAATAAATATTCAATGTTAATTGCATATATTGGTTATCAGCATAATCTCACAAGCCAGGCACTAAAGAGAATTCTAAAACCCCAAGAAGCTTCCTTTATTAATAATTTATTTTTAACACTTCTAAATAGTAGGAAATTCTTCTGCCTACTTGTACTATGAAAATCACAAGTGAAAATCCCTAGTTGTGTGTCATGGGTTTTGATGCTGGGGGATTGAGGTAATTGTCTGTCAATGGCCAACTGTCAAGAAACCAGCTGGGGCAGTTTTCTTATTTCTTCTACAACCCAGCCTCCCTCCAGGGAGAGATCTTCTGCTAATGGGCCATTGAGCCTCACTGATAAAATTACATCATCCCATTGGGAAATGCTCCAACCAGGGGGAGGAGCCAAGTATTCCTACCTGGATAAAAATCTGGGAGTTGGAACACCAAGTCAGCCTTTTCCACTGGATTCTCAGAGGAAGACCAGGCCCATCTATCACTTCTGGACCTTCAGCCAAAGAACTCCACTTTTCTACAGGAGCATCACTTCAACAGAGCCACATCTGCCACTAGGACTGCAGTCACCATTGAATGGGACTGCCACAAACACCCTGACCCACAGGATGTCAGGTTGTATCCTGACTCTGTCAGTGGGTTTTGTTTGTTATTTGTTTGTCTTTCTGCATGTGTTTTTGTTTTATTGTTTATTTTAGTTCCCATAGTAAAGAACAGTTATTTCTATTTCCATATCTTTGCCTGAGAGCCCCTTAATTCCAAAAGTTATAATAATTTGGAGGGAGGGGGTTTAAATTCTCCAAGGGAATTTAAGGGAGGCTCCTGCCTTCCTTAGCAGACACCTGTCATTCAAACCACGACATTGTGGGAGAAGTTCCCCTTAACATACACTTCTAAAGCAGGGATACCAAAGCTAACCATAATGAAAACAGATACGATTTGAAATTTTTTCAAATACTAACTTGACCACACAGTTTGAATACTGAGAATGTTAGTTAGCTTTCTATTTGTACACATTACCCCACACACACCTTATCCTGCCCACAAAGTTCTTCCACAAAACTGCCACCATCGAGAAAGGCAACATAAAAACTGATACAGCTCTGGTCTGTTTCCTTTTCCTACTGCTGGGATAATGGCATGGTTATGAGTAACAGCCAAGGCACAATTCTCCCTTGCAAAAGTTCTCTGCAGGGATGGATATTAAAAAATTAATTGTGGGCAGATGTAAGACAATGAAGAATGCTCAGGAATCTCTACCAAATGAGAACTTATGATGTGCTTCTAACATGGAAAGGACAACTATCTTCCTACCTTAATAGTTACACTGCACCTCAGAACACTACAGGGACTATATAAGGGAACTGTGAATTGCCAGAAACGCTTCTTTTCTTTGTCTCTTCTGAAAATACATACTCAAATTTCAAACATATTCTCTAATAGCAGGGTATTCTTCTAAATAGGAAAAAAGTGTCTATGGGCATAATCATGATGATCACAGTTTTTAAAAATATCCCAAAATGTCAGAGATATGTACTGCCACCTAATTATTTCAGTGTTACAATCTGTCATATAAGAAGACAACAGTAGAGATCTTATTATCAGAATTTTGTCATTGTGTCATGTCACTCCACCCTCAAATGAAGAGCTTGGGAGATAACCCAAGCTGGACACAGCCTACTTACCTCTCCTTCAGAGTTTACGAGGTAAGTGCGGATATTTCCACCAGTGCCCCAGCTGCCTTGATTCTTCCACACGAGAACAGAAGGGGGGCTATGAGAAACGCCTGCATCTGCACCCCAGATCTAGAGAGAACAACAATCTGTAATTAGCTGTTTATCCAATTTTTGATTTTAAATATACATATCTCTCTAATTCTCCTATTTCTCTCTACATACTAGGTTTCTTTTCTTAATTCCACTGGCAGTTTTACCCTACCTTTTAACTACACTATTACTTGTAATAAGGTATTAAAAAAAAATCTAATATTGAAGTCATGAATTCTTTTCTGAGTAAATTTCTCCTACAACTGTCTCAATAACTATACTGTATGAAGCTAAAGCAAAAAGCAGCATGTAGTGTATCAACTTAATCTTTTAAATGCATCTGAACAATTGATACTTAAGTAGAAATAGCTGCAAGTGATTAAAAGATACATTTGTTTCTTCTTAAAAGAACATCTGTTGCAGACTGAAAATAAAATGAAAAATTATTGAAAAGTAGCTATTCTACTAGTTAATGCTAAGAATGTCCAGTCTTAACTACAGTCTACTAGTCTGGATGAATGCTCTGAACTTCTGAACTGTTCCCAATTCTTTAGGAGGTTGAGCAGGATTAGGGTTCTAAACCTGGGCAAAGGTGTTTGGAAACAAACAGTCCTTGACTAATCCCCCAAAATACCTTTTTCTTCAATGTTCTCTGTGCCCAAAAAAAAGGTCTTAAATGCTGACGTACTAATATAGAAATTCATTTTTTGTTTTGCATTTTAATAACTGAAATCCTGCTTCTCTAGAGTGAGATCCATGAACCCAAAAGTTATATACTGAATCAGGCTGTACCAGACTTCAAGATTTCCAACTTCTACGACATCAATAGATTATATTCCTGACATAATGTAAATACAACTTACTGTAACAGTCTGCCCAGCTCTGAGGACATACTTAGGAGTAAATTTGTAAGCAATTTCATCTCCATCACCAATTTGTCTTTTCAGTCTCCAGTTACCCAAAGACTGATCCTAATGGAGAGAGTCAGAAAGTTATTCAGAGTTAACAAAACAGAACAAACAGGCATTAGAGTCTAGGTCTTTGTTATTAAAATAATGGGAATATAAGTTTATTTATATGGCTGTTAGACATTTGCATTCTACCTTGAAAGTAGTTCCCTATATCCAGTCAGAGTCTAAAGTGTAAATCACATAAAATCACTCAGTAAAATTTTAAAAGACAACCATTTAACACAATGAAGTTCTGCTAGACAGCAGGCAGTTTCTGTGAGCAATGTCCCAGCACACATTTACATATTTGGGACACAAATTGTATTCTCTTCCTGGAGCATGTTAGCCCACCATTATGCTCAACTTTTCAAAGCCCCCATTAATTCCTGCAGGATGCTGCACCTTGAGATGCTGTTCCTGCTCCCCACATGGCCACAGCTACTCATGCTGCAAAGGGCTGTGTATCATTTCAATTTAGCTCCTCCTTGTCTTCTATGAATTCTGTTGATGCTCACCTTCTCCGAGTTGTTCTTAAGCTGAACATATTTGCCCTCCAGGTCAATCTCTTCTATGCTGATACTTCCTGTAGCCGAAGCTTGCTGGGACATTTGAAAGCTACTGCTGCTGCTGCCACTAATACTTCCAGTGCCAATCCCACTTGTTCCACTGCCCGAAAGCTCCTCTGCTTCAATACGTCTTCTTTTGCCTCGGGAAGAGCGAACAAGTGAAGTGCTGCTGCTGCTGCTGCTGGAGGTAGCCCGAGAGACTGTGACACGGGAGGAGGGACTTGGAGAGAGCTTCAGCCTTAACACAACCAAGAAAGAATTTTAATTAACTCACCCAGAGAACCACTGACAAAGTTACAATATCCTCAAGTAACCAGACTGTAATGTGTTCCAAGGCTGACAGCACCCTCACTCTGTATGTCAAGAGGACTGCATACATGAGGAGGAGGGGGCTACCATCCCTGAGGAACCTTCTGGCAGCATGTCCATGTGACACGGAAAGCAGTGCTACTGAGAGCAACACAGATTACTTAACCCCTCCCTCCAGTACAACTACTACTAAATACACTATTCTTGGGCCCCATGATTTAAGACCACAGTAGTACAAGCACTTAAGTAAAAATATGATATAAAAACCAAGCACAGAATGATGTATTTCACTGTCCTCCAAGACCATTACAAAAACCCAAAATAAGGACAGTGTTCAGTTGAGAACAAGTATTCCATGCAAGAACACTGTGGTGTGAAGCAAATATAATTTCAGTGAAAGGAAATCTGGGCATTCCTGCTCAAGTGGTAAAAGAATAAGTGCAAGAAATGAATATAACACTTGTGAGTCCTTAGAAAAGAAAGTGGAATCTTTATGCACCTTTCCTCTTCTCCTTCCAGGAGTTTTCGGTAAGCACTGATCTCCATGTCCAGTGCTAATTTAACATCAAGCAGTTCTTGGTACTCCGTAAGCTGAAGCTGCATCTGGTCCCTCATGTCTGTCATTTCCCTCTCCTTTGCATCCAGCATCTTCCTAAATTTCTCCCGCTCACCAGCCATCATTTCCTCCAGTTCCCGAATGCGATCTTCCGCTGCACTGGCCTAGGCACACAGCACAAGAAAAAGCCCACCTAGCATCCATGCAGGTCCACTCAAAAAGTTAAAACCCTTCTCCCTCCCAAATGAACATAACAAAGATTTCTCTGTGTAAAATTCATAAAATATGAAGGGTCAGAAATGTTAATATATTCACACAAAACAGCTGTGTGTTTGAGATGAAAGCAAATTTACTTCCTTTACCTGTTTCTGAAGACCAGAGAGCTGGTAGCTGAGAGCTTCTATCCTCATGCGAGCCTCTTTCAGCTCCTCTCGAGCTGCACCAGCAGCTTTGTCATTTTGGTCAGAGGACAATTTGGCATTCTCCAGCTGGAAAGAAAATTTTATACAGCTCACTTGTACTGAGTTAGAAATCCTGCAATATCCCCTTGTTAAAAAAATAGCAACTACTTAATTTTTAAAAAATGTAAATGGTCTGGTAAGTTTAGGATAAGAACTGCATGACAATAAGGAATGCCCCAAGGACCAAAGGAAAATCTATTTCAGATACGTTCCTACAGGATTTGCTTATGCTGTTAAAAAAATTGTGTTAGCCCTTCCATTATGCAAGCAACCTGTGTTTCCAAAAAACTGATCACGTGTTCTGCTTGTTTGTCCTAAGGCAAATCACACTGGGTGACAGTAAAGACTGTCTACTCTAATTCATGTCCTAGTCCAACAGTTCCCTGGATGCCCAGAGACCAACTCAATAAAATATTCCACAGGTACTATGTCTCTGCTGGCTGTTTGCAACTCAGTGACTTCCTCAGTCAGAGACAATATTTTGCTACTTACTATCTCTCAGTGGATTTCTCAGGCAAGAACTTGTCTCTGTTTTTTGAATTTTTGGGGCAATGAGTTTACTTCTATATTAAAGAACAATATTTTTTGTTTCTTCTCAATCTGAACATTCTCACTGGACATTCACTGTCCCTGCTCCTCCTGAAAAAATAATAAACAATCACTCTTCATTCACCTTCTCCCATGCTATTTATCATTTTACAGACATCCACTGTATCTTTCACTTCTCTCAACACATCAGTTTTCCAGGTGAAGTTTTATTTAAAATTTTCTCATGACTTGTTTCCCACTCTAAATTCTTGGTCAGTCTGCTCTGCCTTACTCTGTAGTAAGTACCTTTGCAAGAAGCAATAAAAATACCCACAGCACTACAGATGACATCCTGTTCCAGAGGCAAAACAATGGGTTTGTTTTTATTCTCTTTCCCTAATAGTTGCTAATATAAGATTTAATTTTTTTAATTTAATACTTTTTAAAATTGAATACAGTTTTTATTTTTGTTAAATTCATCCAGAACAAGCTTAATTTCTAGTGGTTAATTTTAACCAAAACAGAGAGAGCAAAACCAGAACTCTTACATGTAAAGTTTCATGAAAGCAGAGAGCTAGAAAAAGCATCCTTTGCATACTTTAGAGCTGGATTTCAACAATTTTGCCACACCATGGAATCCACTCAGAAACTAAACCGATCCAATTCTAAGAACAGTTACAGGCAGAAGATGTTCTTATAGACACATAGCACAAAGGTTTATAAAATCAAACTTTTTTAGCTCTGCTGTTCACTAGATTCTGAGCAGCACACAGAGCATTCTTCAGTCTACAGATTTTGAAGGAACTTCAACAACACACTCTATTACTTCTTGTAAAGTTTAAAATTAAAAAATATTTGAAGTCTGACAACCATTCACTACCTTATAGTCATGCTGGCATAGCACCAAATACTCAGAATTTCTATTGTTTATTATCACAGATCATAATGATCTTCCTTAGAAGCCCTTTTTAAGTATTCAAAAATCACAATAAGGTCTTCCTGGAGAGTTCTCTTGTCCAGGCTGAACACCCCAGCTCTCTCAGCTCTCCAAAAGAGGTGCTCCAGTCCTCCAATCACTCCAGCTGCTCCACATCTGTCCTGTGCAAGAAGTGAGCTTTTACCCAAGACCATCTCATCCTGGAGCTGCGCAGTAGCTAAACCTAATGATGTGCTTTGACATCATATTCCTGCTCAGCTTTGGCTCTCTAACAGGGACACATCTTGTCAAAACCGGGGGAGACAGGGACACGACACAACATTGAGGTTTCATGCATCAGAGAGCCACTTTACACAGCTCTTACTACCCTATTCCAAAGACTCCACGTTGTAGCCAGACTGTCTATGATTGGTTACCACCCAGCTCACTGACTGATAGCTGCCTGCTTATGTTCAGCACCAGGGATTGGCAGGCATCTGCCCTCTGCAGTCAAACCCCTCCTCCTCGTATGAGGCATACAGACCACCTGTATGCTGTCACACATCTTTGTTCAGAAATCACAGAATGAAGTTCACAGCTAAACTCCTTTCCCTCCATATTCCAACTTCATCAATAACAACCATCTTTATGCAGGGAAAAAGCAGCTTAATTTGTTCATTCTCCTGTTCAAAGCTTGCTACTTCTTCATTTTCTAAGTCTGCATACTGCAGCCTTTTTAAAAAATGTTTCTTTCAATTAAGCATCTTTTATCCTGGATCTCCTTCAGACTGTGACAAGTTAATCCAAATAGCTCCTTGTATAAAATATGACATGTTCCAGAGTTCTCTGAATAATTCCAACCGTGTCAACTGTGTTGGGGGTTTCAATTTCAATTTCAGTATCTACTATCTACAGTGTTCTGCCATAAGGAATAGTTAAATACTTGTAGATCAGTTTCTCAATCCAGATCATCAACCCAAAGAATTAAAAGGGAGTCTCAGTAAAGGGTTAGGGAGAACAATGTTAGAAGTACCATCATTCTTCCGGCACAAAAGAACAAGAAGTGGCTGTAACTATTGACAAGTATTTTCAACAGCCAGAATTGCCAGGATGGGACCCAGAGCAACCTGGTCTAGTCTAAATATGCTCCTGTTCAAAGCTGGGGGCTGGACTAGATGGCTTTTAAAGGTCCCTTCCAGTCCAAACCTCTCTACAATTCTACAATTTCCAAATTACGTAGCATGCTTTTCATCGCCAAAGCTGGTCCAGAAAGGTTTGGTATCTTGCCTGAAGTTTCCCTGTCACCAAAGTAATCACAGCTGCATCTAGTAATTTTCCAGTCCAGAACTAACTTAGATCATTGAAATGTGGCCAGGTTTAAACTACTTAAAAGTGTCTTGGTGTAATTAAGAACACTGCAAAGTCCACAGTAAGAGCAAAGTGACCATGCACCCTTAGATAAGAAGCCCTTACCAGTGTGTTTATATTAGTTTGCAAGCTCACTGCATCCAAGCAAAAGCCCATACTGAGACACACCAACTTTAAAGCTGTCCAATACCACCTCTATTTGTCAAGAAAAACTGGATCTACTGATGCAAGAAAAGAACCCATAAAGCAGAAGGTATTGTCTAACCTGCTACTGCATGACATCCACTATTCCCACTGTGTCTTCTGCAGAGACCAACACAGCTCCACAGCTTTTCTCACTAACTGACCTCTCTTGGCTAAAGCTATTGCTTGCTATCACCTCTGGCTGTAACCTCCCTGGAACTACACCTGCACTCACGTCCCAGGAAAGACATTTGAACATTGGGACAAAACTTCCTCAAATTCTAGTTACTCAGTAGAGCTGGTAGAAGTGGTTTTTATCTCACAAACTAGGCTTCCAGTCTGACATTGTTGTGGGCAGCAGTTGTTACCTTCGCCTGATAGGTCTGCTCCAGCTCCATCTTATACAGTTTGACTTGTTCATCATGTTGATTTCGCAGATCCTCCAGAGCCTGAGTCATTTTGGATTCATACTCTTGCTGGCGGCTTGTGTCCACTTCAATCAAACGATGTTCATGTCGTTTTCTTGTTTCCCTTATTTCCTACACACACACAGAAGAGGAACAAATTCCCACACTAAGGTAAACAGCACAAGCAGTTACATTCAGACAACTCTAACTACCACAGTAGTTAACTAATTAATAGCTAGTAATTAACTAATTAATGTAATGGAGCTACAGTACTATAGGCATTTAAACCTGGGAATTGCTGCATGCAATAAAAGATTCAAGTTACTGTTCTCATTTGTCAGGATGTAATTCTTAAAAGTGATCCAACTTAAAATCAGCTTCAAAAATAGCCATATACTGTCTAAGTAAGGAGCTAGTTTATGCTACAAAAGTCAAAATGGGGGAGAAGGGAGGAGAAAAAAAACATCAATTTTTACATAGCAAAGAGATTTCATATGCTGCACTACAAACCCTGTCCTTCTCAATATATGTCCTGACATTACAATAGTGGTCTACAAGGAATCAGATGAAAATGAACACCTTTTGTGAACATTATATATATTAAAAATAATCATTATAGAGAAAATTTAATTTTTTACTCTTAAGCACATGTGGATTTCATCTATGTTCTATATACTTGATGATTAGATTTTGATTAGACTATTAATAAAGCAGCAACCCAAGCAATCCTGAAGACATAATTGTTTATAATCAGAGTTTGTACTAAGAAATTTTCAGTTTTAGAAATGTATGAGTTTTCTGTGCTTAGGAACACTGGTTGCAAACTAGTAAGGTAAGGCTTACTCATGCACTTACACATGCAGAGACCTGGCGAGGTCTGAATGTGCGGTATGAGAAAAGCATTTTCTTCCTTCAGGGCAGGACAAACAACCAAGGAGTGGTTCTGAGTACTGGGAGGAGGCCTGAAGTTAGCAGCAGGGCCATGAGGAACAACAGCAAGTGAAGCAAGGCTCAATTTTGCTAGACTGGAGTTGTAGCAGGCTAATTCAAAGCAACTTTACTAGTTATTTTGCAGAAATGCTCTACATTTAAAAATAGACCCCCAGAAAGACGTCCTTTTACTAGCAGCAATGTGCTCTGAAGTGACATGGAAGAAGCTTTTCTTTCTGTAGTTGATTTTTACACCAAGAAAACTAGCAAGCAGCAGTCTCTCAATAACTGTAGGCAATGACAGCTCAGAAGCTGAAGGAATGTTGTGGGGGACTACAAAGGATCACGTGAAGGGCTGAGCTGATCCAGCAGTTCAACACCATTAGAATAAGCAGGCCTCACTTGCCACACTCCCAGTCATGACATCTCAATTTTAATGGAGATTTGGACTCTTCAGCGAACCAAATCAATTCACTAATGCAAAGGAAATAAATTTCTTTATTGTTTTGTGTGTTGAATTGGTGCATACAAGAATCAAAGAGCTTCAAGGATGCCTAAACCCTTGACTCACCCTTGAGCACAGCAAGCTTTAGGATTAGCTTCTCTGGTCTCATTTAGCTTGACCTTCAGTCAATAGCAACACATTCTCCCCAAGAAGAAAAGTTATGCTAAGGTGCTACAGCCAAACAAAGATCTGTCACTGCAGTCAGTGTACCAATCCAACCGCTCCAGGGCATGGAAGTGAGACAATGGTCAGTACATCTCAGGGTGATCTCCCTGGTTGGTTTCTTCACCCTGCTCCAGCCCCTGTCCCCTGTCCTTAGCTACACAACCCTGTCCCATCCCTTAAACCACTCTGAGCACTCATTTGGATTCTGTGGTAAAACAACTCAGCCACTAAGCAGTCAAAAATTAAACTCAACCAAAAAATCTTTAGTATCTTTCTAGTTAATCTGGTTGAAATGCTTAGGTGAACAGAGAGCCAAGCATCACACCTATGGTAGGTGAGATGAATAGCAGAAGCATGTGGCAACTGCTCAGCAGCTACTCATTGAATGAGCTTGCAGAACCATCAGAGATGGGAATTAATACACGTAACACTGCTCTGGTACAGAGAGAAAGTCATGCTTCCCTTTCCCAAATTTCACTATTACAAAAATTTTAGTCTTCACTAGAACCATTCATTTAACAAGCAGAAAACTACCTCTGCAATAAGCAAAGCAGTTGCACACTGTTCTAGTCAATAAAAACAGGTCATAATCAAGTCCAGCAACCAAAGCTGGTGTAAGTAAAGTGCTGGGCCATGCAACCAGGTCCAGAGAGAGGGAACAAGATTTTCCCTTTCCCACGGCAGTCAGCTGGTGCCATGAGCTCACCAGACCATGGAACAATACTCTTGTCACCTGGCTGTCATACTGACTCCACCATTGATTTACCATGTAAAAAGGTGTAAAACTTTCACCTATTTATTACTCAACCCATTTATAGGAAGGATAATACTGATCATCTCTACTGGACTAGTTAGTAGTTGCTCACAGTCAGTTTGCTTAAAAGCTACATTAATTTTGGACAGTGGCAAAATTACTAGATTGAAAATACCTCTTCAAATACATTCTTCCTGAAATCCAGATCCTCTTGCAAACTCTGGCACCGATTTTCCAGGTCCACACGCATAAGTGTCTCCTTCTCCAACTGCTTCTTTGCCACAGCATGACCATCTTCAGCCTAGTAAAGAATTTTAAAGATAATTTTGTCTGGATTCCTGTCTTCCATCCATAAACCTTTCATGGCCTTTATCTGATGTCTTTGGACCAGTTACTCAAAATAACAAATCTAATGTCAAGCCACTGATTTAAAGAAAAGCAACCTACACCATCACCAGAAAGAAACACAAAAAATAAACAAAAGCCCCACCAAAAAAAATAAAAGAACAAGTGTGTGTGTGTGCACATGTGTGTGTTAATTGATATTTAAACCAAGCTTATATGTTTGCATACCAGCTATTTGAAATGTAGGATTAGTTCAATACATTCTGATGAGGAACCAAAGATTATTAATTCCCCAAATACAATATGTTGCGCTTTCTTTTTCTTGCTAGTGCGGTCCCACTGGGTACTCTAGCACAAGTGTAAAATTACGCAGGACCTTACTAAGGACATTTAATAACCCAAAATCCCAAGAATATAGAAACATCAGAAATTTTAAAATAAAAGCTTCTAATGAGCAAAGTGTCTGAAAGTGTCTGTGCTGCTTTCATTGTTTTACATAGATTTCTAACAATTTAGTTTTGTGTCCAAGAGGGGCAGCCAAAGGTTCAGCAGTAAGCAAGGTGGATCATTGATGTTCATAATATAAACTAACTGCAAAGAAAAAAGGACTTTACACTACACAGCCTGTCCTGTGCAGAAGCAAGAGAGCATTCCCCATCATACCTTAGCAAGCTGGGCACGCAGATCAGCCACCTCTGCTTCCAGACTGCGTTTCTCATTCAGGACAGTATTGAGTTCTGCTTCACTTCTATGGAAGAGAACTTCCAGATCCTTGACACGACCCTGAGCCACAGACAAATCTGCATCTTTCTTCTTGTAGCTGGAAAAACAAAAGTACATTATACATAAATGCACACCCATCCTGAGCACATCCTGGTTACAGCCACAGGTATTTTGTTAAAAGGCACCTCTTATCAAGCTCAGCTCACCACTATTTGGCTCCTGCAGTAACCTGCGAATGCTGCTGATCATTGACCTGGAACACCCCCAAAATGTGCAGCCAGTACCATGTTCTGTAAACATGGCATGCTAAAAAACATGTCATGGACAGACAAGAAAAAAACAAGAAGGCAACTCTGGCAGCTAAGAGATGGTAATACATTCAAGGTGTAAACAGTACTTTTTCATCTGGCAGCAATGCAGTTGATATCTTTTACTTTGGAGTACAGCCCATGAAGCAATGTACATGGAATGGCCAAAAGAGGCCTGAGCATCCCCAGCATTTTATACCTGAAGTGGTCAAGCCTATTCCTCAATGTGTGTTCCCACAAAAAGTAGTAAAATAAAATAATCCACTAGGGAAATGTGGTCACCTTTCAGGAATAAGCCAGTATTTCTTCAGCAGTATTCATTATCAGCAAAGCATGTCTGAGTTCTTAAATATCATTATTTGAGCTGTTATATCTAACTTGCAGATATGATCAAGGTAATCTTTCTTCTGTCAACCAAGTAATTTATCAGGCTTTTCATCTAACATAGTGACTTTCTGCAGCTTTTCTCAGCACATATCATTATGTTATTAAGAAACTGTTCTGTTATGTGCTGTAATCCTTCCATGTTGCTGCTTAAGCTTGCTGTTCTAGCCTCACACCACATGAGATGAAGGGAACATTTTAAAATTTTTTCTATTAAGTCATTGCAGACAATTTTTCTCTTCTCCTTTCCTCAAAATTCTAATCTATAGATCTGTAGTTTGCACCTGTGGTCCATCAGATGCTTTTAAGGGCCCATAAAAATACCTTTGAAGAGAATTCCTACTACATATAGTTCAATCTGCAACTCCAAACATGAGAAAAAAACATTATGTCTGCAAAGAGAAAAAAAAAGCTGAAAACCACGCTTCTAGATTATACAAACCTTGCTGCCCAGCCCAGATTCTGAAGCTTGGTTCCCAAACTCCTCATAACTTGTACTGTGGTCTTGAATTTCTGATTTGCTAGAGTTATTTTACAAAAATCCTCCACTATGGGGTATTGGTGTGCCCTACATCCAATCTTTATTTACACGGTCCAGCATGATGTGCGTCTTCATCTAAGTTGACATCTTTATTTTGTGATGCAATCAGCTTGTATTTTCTCTCTGCATTTTATGGTGTAGATCTTGGAATTCGTTGAATTTGTTTTCATATAACTCTAACCAATTTTTCTTACCCTCAGTCTAATCTATCACTGAATTCTGTTCTGCAACATATTATCAGTGCCTTCAAACTCAACAGCTTGCTGGAGGCACAGACAAAATATGGCTTCTACTTAAAAGACAGTTACTTAGCAGTAATCAGAAGGTCACAAGTGCTGTGTTATGCATAAGCTGTAAAACAAGCCACTGTGCCTGTGTCACAACCAATCAGACCTGGGAACCTTCTGCCTTTGCAGGACCCAAAGGGCAAATTCCACTTCACTCTGAGCATGAACAGCAGTATGTGCTCACACAGCCTCCTGCTTCCTCCCACCTGCAGAAGCCAGGCAGCAAGCGAGTGCTTCCAAGGATGGGAATGAAAGAAGTATATTTGATGTACAACTTGATGAAGAACTATAGAGATTCTTGACAGTGATAAATAACTTCAGCCCCCTCAAGGACACCATTGCAAGCCATTTTAATTTTTATTTTCACTTACAATTTCAGCCTGGTTTATTGCCTTATCATGGTTTAGCCTTGATTGGACAATTTTGTAATTTTGACACCTGATTTAAGCCAATGAAAAAGGTGAATATGTCTCTAGCGAATGCACATTTTGAGGTGAGAGTCTGGAAACATCTCTCTTCTGGTTTCCAGTGGGGTGAGTTGGGAGCCTCAGCCCAGCAGTTCCTCGTGGCTGGGCTGGGCCAGGCTGAAGTTCTCCCTGCCCTCCCCCAGCACCCCTGGCAGGCAGAGGGGAAGGGGAGGGCGGAAGGCCCGGCCCAGTCCTGGCTGCTGAAATCTGCTAATCCAGGATGACCCCACACAGCAACCAGGGGCAGAGCCAGGCCCAGCGTCTGCCAGGCAGGTAAAGGGAGGTGATCAGCCCTGGTGTGAGACATCTGAAGCCTGACCGGGCTGCAAAAAAGATCCCGCCTCCCTCTCTCAGCACAGCTGGAATTGAATGCAGCAGCAGGCTGTGAGCCAACACCACTGCAATGCATCAGGTGACTGCCTTGTACCGGCTGCAGCCTGTGTTTACTTTTTTCCTGACCAGATGAAACTTCCAAAGCATGAATCTTACCCAGAGAAAGAAGAGGAGACTAGATAAAATGTAAAAAGACACAGCATGAGACTTAATGTCAGAAGAAGTGAGAAGAGAATCTTAAATAAAAAGCAAAATTAAAAAAGTGGTCTGGTTATGTGAAGCCATAAAGAATAGACTTAATACCCTGTAACCTATGGAGTGTTTTTTAGGGGGATGCAAGGTTCTAGTCAGAGCTGTGAGCTGCTAGAGAAAATTGAACAGAGGAACACCGAAGAAGTGAAAGAAGATGACCTCTGTTTCTTGAGATGAAAAAAACTTTTGTTCTATACTAGAAAAAACATCCTTAAACTGTACCCTAATAAACTGATATAGCCCATGAGCTGCTGTGGAAGGCTGTTTCATGGGAGTGACTTCATGATGGCAACATTCCTCCCCCCGGGCAGGCCATTGTGGAGTGTGGAAGCAAGAGAACTGGTATCTTGTGGAAAATCCCTGTAAGAGAGACTGTAAGAGACCCAAGAGAGACTCCTTTCTCCTTAATGAATTAAGAAATGATTATTTTAGGAATGATAACTGACTAAGAATCCCAAGTTTTGTCTTTTTATATCAGAGTAAGAAAGTAAACAGTTGGTGGGGGGAGAAGTGTTTAGAAGGTTTTATTCCAATTTCTTTTTTTTTTTTTTTTTTCTTTTAATGTTAGTTAATAAAGTTTTATTCCTTTTAAGTTTAAGCCTGCTTAATTGAAAAAATTCAAACTGGCAAACCAAAGCTGAGATATAAAGTTAGTGTTTCTGCCCAGTTTCATGCAAAAATGTGACGGAGGTTTTACAAAGGTACAACTGCTTTTGGGGGTCTCTGAGATTTTAAGAAGCTCCCACAAGCAGTCAATCCACCTGGTGTAGTGTGTCAATGCTTCAAGGAACACCAAGTTAGGGTAACTCTTGAGAGATCTTTTCTTTCAGAGTCAAGTCTGTTCAAGGGAAATCTTTCAGCTACCACAGACTCACAGCATTGTTTGGGTTGGAAGGGACCTTAAAGTCCATCTTGTTCCACCCCCATCATGCTCCAAGCCCTGTACAACCTGTCTTTGGACACTTCCAGGGATGGGACAACCACAGCTGCTCTGGGCAACCTGTGCCAAGCCTTCATCACCCTCACAGGGAAGAATTTGTTCCTAATATCAAATCTAAACCTACTGTCTTCCAGTCTGAAGCCATGCCCTGTTCTCCTGTCTCTACATGTGGGGTAGGTAGCAGGCAGAGGAAGCCACAGCATGACATTCACCCCTCTCAGACCTGGGAGCATGCGGCTCCAGCAGAAGGCTGCTAAAACAAGCAGAATGACAGCATCTGACAGATACAGGCCTTCAGACCTGGCTTGACCTGGGGAAAAGTGACGCTGGTAAGGTATGAACAGACACTTCATGAACACCAGGACAAGAGACTTTCCTTAACCATGCCATCGAGTTACCTCTGCTATCAATAGTCTTGTGGGAGGGTGATGGTCTACCCTGTTGTGCACCTCATCTGTAAATTAATTGTTCCCATCCATACCTCCTCTACTTATCCCCTCCCTCCAACAGTCAAAAGTTTTGTCGAACAGCTGAAGATGAAAACACAAACACTGGAAGCCATTACACAGCATATAGAATAGAACCATACACACTACAGAATGATATGAGAATGAATATTTTTACAATGTTTTAATTCTAGATTTAAAAGTATGTCCCTACTCATGGCGTAAACATCTTTAAACTAAAAGATGTTCCTTACATCATATAAATGGTGTTAGAACATCCTAAAGATATTTAATTTTTTTATAAAATTAAACTACCTAACTGCTTTATGAACCTAGTTATGAACCTGGTTCAAAAGAAAAAATTTTACATTCATGAGTTGCATTCAAGGTACAAATAGTACATACATGTATGTATTGTAGCTGTTGTAAAATACACAATCACAGAATAGGTTGGGTTGGAAGGGACTTTAAATCTCATATTGCTTCACCCCTCCCATGGGCAGGGACACCTTCCATTAGACCAAGTTGGCTCCAAGCCCCATCCAGCCTGGTCATGAACACTTCCACACAGATGGGGCAGCTTCCCTCAGGGCAACCTGTTCCAGTGTTTGGATATTATGTTCTTCCCCCAGGGGGTGCTGGGGCACTGACCAGGCTCCCCAGAGAATGATCAGGCTGCCAGAGTTCAAGGAGAGTTTGGACAAGACTCAGGCATAGGGTGGCATTTTAGGGGGTCTCTGCAGGGCCAGAAGTTGACTTGATGGTTTTTGTGGATCCATTCTAGCTCAGGATATTCCATGATTCTATGATTCAGTGCCTCACCAGCCTCACATGGAAGAATTTCTTTCCAATATACCATCTAATGCTGCCCTATGTCGGTATGAAGCTATTCAACCTTGTCCTACCACTACTGCCTTGTCCCAAGTCATTCTCCCTCTCCTGAAGCCCCTTTAGGCACTGCAAGGGGCTCTTAGGTCTCACTGGAGCCTTTTCTTCTCCAGGTGAATGCCCGTAGCTCTCCCAGACTGGTTCCAGAGCAGATGGGCTCCAGTCATCAGAACACCAGGACATGTGGGCACCTCTGGATTCACTCCACCAGCTCCACATTATTCTGATATTGGGTTCCCAGAACAGAACACAGTACTCCAGGTGGGCTTGAAGGGGCAAATCACCTCCCTTGACCTGCCGGCCACACTTCTTTTGATGCAGCACAGGATATGATCAGCTTTCAGGGCTGCAAGTGCACAGTTAGCTCAAATTCAGTTTTTCATTCATTGATACCTGGTTCTCCTCAGGGCTGCTCTTGATCTATTCTGAACCCAGCCTGTGTCTGTGATGGGAGTGACCCAACTCATATGCAGAAACTTACACGTGGCCTTGTTGAACTTCATAAGATTCACACAGACCCACTTCTCCAGCCTGTTCTGATCTCTTTCGATGGCATCCCTTCAATGCATCAACTGCACCACACATTTTGGCTGACTGTTCTTTCTCGTTAGAAGGAAGTACTTCCTGCCCCTTGTCCCCTAATGCCCTAGTTCCACATTCAGCTTCCAGTGGGTACTCTGGAAGTCTTATGGAGACAATGAGCTGGTGGCTCCTGAGATAACAGGAGCCAACCGGGAAACACACGTGACATACCTCCAAGAAATTAAGGGGCACTCATCTAAGATGATACAGCTAACAGTCCAGCTGCTTCTCTACACCAATGCATGCAGGGTGGGCATTAAATAGGAGGAAGTGGAAGTTGCTGTGCTGCTGGAAAGCTGCGACCTAGTTGCCGGTGAAACTTGGTGGGATCAATCTCATGACTAGACTTCAACTATCAACAGCTACAGGCTGTCAAGAAGGGACAAGTAAGGAGGAAGGGGAGGAGGGGTTGCCTTCCCCAAGTGGACTGAATGTGAAGGGCTGTCTCTAAAGAACAGCCATAAGTATTTTGAAAGCCTATGGGTAAGAATCAGAGACCGAGGCAACAATGGGAACCCTTGTAGTTGGCATCTGCTCCTGGCTGACTGATCAAGTGGAGCCTTTTTGCTCCAGCTACAGGAGGCATTGCACTCATAGACTGTGGGACCTCAGCCATCCCAGCATCTCCTGGGAAAGTAGCAGGGTGAGCTGCAAGCAATTGAGGAGGCTGTCAGAGAGCACTGAAGATAGCTTGTCAAGCCAGGTAATAAATGGCTCTACCAGATGGGACGAGATACTAGACCTGATGGTCACCAATACAAGGGAGCCAATTGGTGGTGATAAGACAGGAAGCAGCCTGGGCTGCAGTGATCATACAGTCCAGGAGTCTGCAGTTCTGAGAGACTTGGGTCAAGTGAAGAGTAATGAAGAATGAATTTCAGGAAAGCAAACTGCCTACTGTTCAAGGAGATGGTCAATAGCACTCCCTGGGAAACTGCCCTCAGGGACAAGGGAGAAGATCTTTTAGGAAACTTTCTAGAGCACAAGAGCTCTTGACCCTCAGGACAGGAAGGCAAGAGACCAGCATGGATGAGTTGAGACCAGCAGGTGAAACTAAAAGGCAAGAAGATGATAAAGATGCAGTGTTAGTACAGGCTGGTATCCTGGAAAGAGCATGGAGACATTGCCAGCCTGTATAGCGATAGTGTCAGTAAGATAGGCCAAGGTACAGCTGAAGTTTAACTTGGCAAGGGACACCAAGCATAACAAGAAGAGCATCTGCAGGTATGTTAGTCAGAAAAGGAGGGTCAAAGCAAGTGTACTTCTTCGATGAACAAGATTGGGAAAGTGGTAATAACAGATGAGAAGAAGGCTGATGTAATCAACAACTATTTTGCCTCAGCCTCTCCAGATGGACCACAACACAGGAACTGGGAAGGCAAAATAGTTCACACTGTAAGAGAAGGCTGTGACCACCTGAGAAACCTGAATATATCTAAGTCTATGGGACCTGACAAAATGCACCCTAGAGTCCTGAGGCATTGGCTGATGTAGCTACCAAGCCACTCTCCATGACATTTGAAAACTCATGGCAGTCTGATGAATTCCCAGGTAACAGGAAAAAAAAGAAACATTGCACCCATTTTTCAAAAGTGTGGAAAGGAGGACTTCAGGAATTACTGACATGCCAACCGTACCTCTGTACCTGGGAACATCATGGAACAGATCCTCCTAGAAGCTCTGCTACAGCACACGGAGCATAGGGAAGTGATTCAAGACATCCAGGACAGCTTCTCCAAGTTCTGCCTGACCAACCTAGTGGCCTTCCCTTGTCCACTGATGGAGACACTCACTTCATTGCAGAAGGGCTATGAATATTGTCTGTCTGGACTTCTTTAAGACCTTTGATAAAGTCCCCCCACAACATATTTTTCTGATAACTGCACGGTAAAATTAGACAAAGGCATCAATGAGGAAAAGTAGTGGCTATATGCACAAACATAAAAGAATTTGAAAATTCAGAGTCAATTTGGCTTTTGTAAAGGAAGGCAAGGGGCATAAGCAGGAGTAGGAATCCTGCACAGAAGTGCTCTGAGAGGGCATCACTCCACCTCTGCTCAAAGAGGCCACAGCAAATCTAGTTACCACAAGACACTTCTGAGTTCTGTAGCACTCCTGCCACTCACTGGGACCTTGGGAGACATCTGAGTCTGATGTAAAATAGTATCTGAAGCTTATCCTTCTTCACACAGCAGCAACTCAGAAGCACTCAAAATGCAACTGTGTTTAAGAAATTATTCATAAATAAAATACAGAACAAGACACTGAACACTGTTATGATACAATAGCATCTTGAATGCTGGCTGAAATTCCAATTCTGCAACTTTCCTTCCCAAGAGGACATACATACTAAAGCAGGAAAAATGACAGAGGATAAAATGTTGATTGAAAGCACAAAGCAGCTTCAGGAGTAGAAGCAACTAAGCAGTATGATGCTTGCACTTGAAAAAAGAGATCTTAAAAGAAAAAATCTTATGAGATATGAAGGAGAATACAAAAATAAAGGGATAAATGAACAAATGAAACTGGGCAGGCAGATTGAACAATGTGTTTATACAATACATACGTAAGTTCAGAATCCCCTTGCTATATCTAAAAACTCCACAAACAGCTAGTCTCAGAATACTGGCCACACTAGGAAATGCAAGCCCCTAATGGCTATTATACAGAATCCAGATGGACATCAGAAAGTCCCTTAGCTGAAGGGACTTGCTGAAGACTGGAAGAGTATTCCAGAGAACTGTTGCTATGCATGTTACATTCTTCTTTTCTCTAGACACGTGACTTTTAACAGAGATCGATTAACAGCCTAAGTAGATTTTTGGTCCAATCCCAACCAAACTATTCTAGAAAAACCCTTGGGATGCTTCTTACTGACTTACTAGGCAAAATCACATTCAATTATCTCAAACACTAAAAAGCCTCCAGAAAATGTTACAACATTGGTAACACAGTAAAAGAAGGAAAAAAAAAAACAAACAAAAAAACCCAACCAAAAACTAAACTAAACAAAATATGTGCTCCAGAATCCAAATCCTGGGAGTTGAATTTGCGCTCACATGGAACCCTGGGGTAGTATTAGCTGTCAGTACCTCAACAAGATACAGAAAGACATAAGCAGAAGTGCTTCCTCTGAAGTCCATTACACTGACAGAAAAAACTTGTTCTTTCCTAGATCACAGGCCCTGTCCTAGATCCTTGTGTCCCATCAAGGCTCTTGATGCAGGCTGGTCAGCTGCTTCACAAGTTGAAATTCCATGAGTAGATAGCACTAGGAAGGAACTAAAAGCAGGGTAAGCATCAGATTCCTCTGGACACAAACTAGGCCTGATGCTACCACCCCCAACCATACCCTGTGGCTTCCCTGGAGTATCTTCAGTACTTTCAGGGCTTTCCATACTCACAAACCCAGGCTTTGGGAGAAAAAAAAGAAAGGGGAATTGGCTCTTAAAGCAGAGGTTGACTGTGATGCTATGTCTCAAGGGAAGTCTATTATCTCCTGTCCTAGCAACGCAACACATTCCAAGCAAACAACAGAATGGCAGTGTTTGGGATCCCTCCTGGCCAGACCATAATGGCATGCTTAAATCTCTGTCATGAGCTTGAAAGAGACAGAGAGGTAATAGTAGTGGATATAAAATTATGCAATAACCTACTCTTACACTAAACAGTTTTCAAAGCAACTTTGGTCTGAGAGAAGCACCATCTGACAGTGAGCATAGACAGGGAAGCTTCAGTAACGAGCTTGATGTCAAGTGAACACTGCAAATTAGATAGCAAATTGAAAGTTGCACTTGCAAAAATAATATTTAAAATCTGGCGACATCACACCCCACGAATGCTCCAAGTACATTCCAAACATCTCAATGGACTGGAAGGAATTTGGTAGAAGAAACTCTGAAGCTGAAGAAGAATTCAACTATACTGCTGTGAACTGTAAACACAGAGAGAAACCCAGAAAGCCAGGTATTTTTTCCTCATCTATTGCAGAAAACAAACAAAAAAGTGAAATTAGTTTGGCAGAATTGGTCATTGAAGCAACTGGTAAGGGGCAACTCAGTTGCCCAGGCAACGGATGAGAGAGGTGATCCAAGGGAAGACACCTTCTCCATCACTTTCCATGCACAATTTTCTATAACGAGGTATTTGTAAAATCTCTTAGGGCTATCAAAAGTCTAAAGAACAGGAATCAACAGGATTCTCATTACCTGCCAAGTGAAGATACCTCTTACAAGGATACCTTAATCAAAACAGAGAAATATCATCTTGCAGAACACAAGAGGTGAACCAAATTCCCAGTTATTACTGTTGCTCTCTTCCGGAGCTTGCTTTAAAGCCAAGCAAGAAGAGTAGCTGCTACTACAAGACAAGAGAGACAAGCTAAAGTCCACATGATGCTAAGTGCCATGCAAAATACACTATCCAAAATAAATGCCAAGACTACCGGCCTCTTGGAAATTATCTTGGACAGTATATTTTGCACGGCAGTTGGCATGAAGAAGGCTTTCAAGTGCCTATTCCAACATGAACATCTTAGTAGGGCGGGGTGGGATTCACCTCACTGCACTTCAGGGGTTTTATGGCTGACCTAGTTACCAGAGGTGTTTTTCATGGTTAACAAAAGCTGAGCTAACAGAGTCCACAAATACCAGTGCACAGGTTGCCTGACCACAAGCAGGCCTATGGTACTGGCTGTGCTTCAACAGACCTTACACCAACTCACTCAAATGCAGATGCTTACACTATCGCTATTTCATATTTGGACGTTGGTTTAGGGCAAATTCCAAGAATATCTCCAATGGCTCTCTTTAAAAAGAGGGCGCAGCATACAAAATGAATAACCAGTAATATAGCAAAATTTACAGAGAAAACATGAAATACTTCATCATAAATCAACTAGCTAATCAGAAAAAAAAGACAAGGGAGGGAAACACTTAAGTTCTTTTATAACAACTTAGTTGCAAATGAAGAGAGACCAGAGACTTACAGTGGGCCTCAGTGGCACTGCCAGATTAAAACCTATTCTGTGGCTGACAACACTGATAAACAGGTGGTGTACATAATGACCCGCTCAGGAAAAAACTGGAATTCCCAAATCTTATATATTAAACTAGGTACAAAAATTCATTTAGAAACAAAAATTGATTTTTCCACCACCTATATTAATTTTAAAATGAAGTTTCTACTGCTAAACAGTATTTTATTACAAATAATTCCCATGGGAATTGAAATAATGGATTCTACCTGGCTTCAGGAACTAGTTTATTACGCCAATTTTCTGTGATGCTAACTGAAAAGCATTGTTAAAAAATTTAGTCAGTACAAGGTCTTTTCACAGCACATTTACATTGTAGCTTCATGTCATTTCAAGGCAACACTGCTTCCATATTCCCAACTGCTCAGGGCCAACCCTTTCACTTTTCTTCCATTTCTCCCATCAATCATACAGTGAACCAGACAATAAAAATCATGAATTAACCCTCCTTGGATAGATCAATTTTAACCTAAATCTCTTTCTCAATCCAGTTTACCAAGCAGCTGCATACATGCATGTTCACATAAGGGGAGGTATGTCAGGACGAAGCAGGCACAGCCATTTGTTTGTGCCTCAAATCAAATGACATTCATCTTACATTTACAAATACACTTGTAAATATACTGTTGGAGTTATGTGCTCTGATCAGCTGCACCAAGAAGCTGAAGGATTTTCCCTCTGACAAGCCTGTATCATCACATGGATCTGCTTCCAAAAGGCATTTTAAGAAGCATCATTAATATCATCATTTTCACAGCAAATGTTGTCCATTCTGATTAAAAGAAAAAAAAAAATTAATAGTCTCCTCACCTTTTATTGAACTCCTCAAGTTCTGCCCTCAGTTTTCCTATTTCAATTTGTAATCTAGCCCTCTCTTTGGCAGTTTCATCCAGAACTCTTCGAGCATCAGCCAGTTCAGACTCATAGAGACTCTTGATTCCGCTCACCTAAGGGGGAAAAAAAAAAAATTTGGATATGAGAACTTCACGAAGGCTATCAAAGAACTGAAACATAGGACCAGGCTACACACAAAGGATGTTTGAAAAAGGATGTGCGATATGATTTCTGCAATTTAAGAGTATTCTATATCGAACATTTTCAATTAATGAGCAACCCAAAGATTTAGTTTTTTATTAACACTGTGACAAAACAAACTATGTTTGAAATGTGCAAACCCTCCCAAGAGACAAACAGAACTACATCAGTGCACCTAACAATCTTAGCTTCAATTATTTGCCCTTATTCCCAATATTGATGCTTCAGGAGATTTTTTTTAAACACTTGAAGACATTTTGTGGAATAGAAGACCAAGGGCCCATTTTGACTCTGCTGCTCTTCCACTACAAAGCTACAAAGAATCTGAAACCAGATGAACTATAGAAATATGAACTGTTCAGAAATGAGCTTCCATTCTTCTTCTCTACCTCAGAGGATAAAGAACTACAGACTTCTTCCTGTCCCAAAATAACATATCATACAATCAGCGATACAGACTTCATGAGGCACCTCCAAATCTTCTATACCTTTATATTTTTTAGAAGACAAGATTATTTGAAAGGTATATCAGACAGCTAAAATGTACATATCATGTAAGACTGCTACTTTCACATCTATGAATGGATACCAGAACAACTTTCATAGAACCATAGAATATGCTGAGTTAGACCTGTCAGGAGCATCGAGTCCAACTCCTGGCCTTGCATAGGGCACCTCAACACTTCTACACTGCCTGAGAGTGTTGCCCAATTGCTCCCTGAGTGCTGGCAGCCTTGGTGTTGTGAGCATTTTCCCAGGGAGCCTGTCCAGTGCCCAAGTATTTTTTTTTTTTCCTGGGAAAAAAAATTCTGCTATCCAAGCTAAACCGCCCCTGACTCAGCTTCATGCTGTTTCCTCAAGCTCTGTCACTGGTCACAAGAGTGCAGACTGGTACTTACCCCTCAGCCTCCCCTCACAAAGAGGCTGAAGACTGGATTGAGGTCTCCCCTCAGTCTCCCCTTCTCCAGGCTGAACAAACCAAGTGCCCTTAGCAGCTCCTCATACAGCTTCCCCTCAAGATTCTTCCCCATGCTTGTGGCCCTTCATTGGACACTATTAGCTTAAAGTCTTTTTTTATACTGTGGTGCCAAAAACTGCTCCCAGAACTCTGCCCCAGTGCAAAGCACAGAGAAACAATCTCCTCCCTTGTCCAGCTGGCCTGATGCCCCCCAGGAAACAGCTGGCCCTCCTGGCTCCAGGGCACAGCTGACTCAGATCCAACTTGCCATCAATCAGAAATCCCAGATTCCTTTCTGAGCCCCTCTTCAGCTTTTTGTTCCCTAGTCCATCCATATAACCATAGCTACCTTGTCCTAAGGGCAGCATCTGGCACTTTCCTTTGTTAAACTTCACATGGTTGGTGATTTCTCATCTCTCTGATTTGTCAGTATTTCTCTGGAGGGCCTCTCTGCCCTTGCAAGTGTTGACAGCTCCTCTCAATTCAGCTTCATTGGCAAACATTCTTAGTATTCCTTTGAGTCCTGCATCCAAGGGTCATTGATGAAGGTGTTGACAGGCTGAGGCTGGAGACTCATGGAACACCACTTGTGACCAATGTCAGCCTGATGTCCCCCCTCATCACTATAACCCATAGTACCCAACTCATGAAGTAGTTGCTCACCCATCATATGACAGGGTTAGCCAGCTGTATGCTGGACACTTAGTCAGGTGGATCCTGTCTCTCTGAAGCAGATGAAAATCCTGAAAGACAGTTCCATGGTCACAGAATCACAAAATGGGTTGGGTTGGAAAAGACCTTAAAGCCCATCTCATTCCATACCCTGCCATGTGCAGGGTCACCTTCCACTATCCCAGGTTTTTCCAAGACCCAATCTGGCCTAAACACTTTCAGGAATAGAACAGCCACATCTACTCTGAAGAGAGCAGAAGCGCAGAATCCCCCATTCCCTGCTTCCCCAAACGGGCTCAGTCCCAGCACAGAAGAGATTCTGGGGGAAAAACAGTGACCTGTACTGTGGCCAGGTCAGGTCAGCCTCTCCCACACCAATGCCCCCAAGTCTTCTCCCCAGAGCTACTCTCAGGTCCCTTCTCCACCCAGCCTAAATCGTGCTTTGGGTTTGTTGTAGAATGCAAAACCCTAGTGCCAAAAGAAGTTTGCAATCCATAGTTGCCTCTGCAGGATCTGCTTGGCTTTCCTCAAGCCCTTCACTCTCCCATACGACCTGAGCTCTAATACCACTAGCAATCACTGTGCTTGTTTGAAAGACAGGTGTACTGCCAAGAAAAGTGGGGAACCTCCCTTGAATGGAAACATGTGACCCCCTTCCTCCAAATAATTATAACTTTGAAATTATGGGACGTTCAGACAAAGATAGTAAGAAAAGGAATAACCGTTCCTTTACTATAAACATATGTGTATAACAAGGCGAAACAAACACAACAGCAGCAGCAGCAACAACAAACAGAGCCACAGACCAAGGGACACCAGAACCACAGACCCAGGGACAGCCGAACCCACAGACCGGGGACAGCCAGAACCACAGACCCGGGGACAGCCAGAACCACAGACGCCGGCGGACAGTCCAGAACCACAGACCCGGTACTCAGCCCGCGCCACTGATCCACAGGCCTCGTCCCCCGGCCCGTATCCACAGGCCCGGTCCCGGGTCTCCGGCCCGATCCACCAGACCCGGTCCCGGTCCCGGCCGATCCACAGACCCGGCCCGGTCCCTGCCGATCCACAGACAACCTGGTCCCGGCCCCGGCCCGAATCCACAAGAGCACGGTCCCTGTCCCTGCCCCGATCCCCAGCCCCGTTCCCGTCCCGGCCCGATCCACAGGCCCGGTCCCGGTCCCAGGCCCATCCACAGCCCCGCCCGGCCTCTTCTCAGCTGCAGCACTTTCCCCCTTTGGTGCAGTTCCGGCATCGCCGGCAGGGGCGCTGGTGCTCCCAGCCGGAACAGGGCGGGTGTGATGAATTCCCCCCGCTCCTGCAGGGGGCGCTGTTGGCGCTAGGCTCGGCCGCCTCTCCACAACGGCAAGGGCGGGTGAGAGAAGGAGGGAATGGCTTCCTTCGCAAACACTAATCAGGGAGCTGGCCTCAGCGCCACTTGGAGATAATGGACTGCAGCAGGAACCTCAGGCAGCAAAGACGGAATACAGAGGCAGGCACACCCAGGGTGGTAAACAGAGTGTAGCAAAAACTCAGGTTTTCCGCCGAGGCACACTCCAGTAGATGGGAGTGGTCCTTCCCAGTGAGCTCAGGTGTTTGAAAAAGGTTCCAGTCAACGGCAGCTCTTATGAGGAAAGGCTCACTCCATTCTAGGAGAGCGTGCAGCACAGAACTGCAGTGGTGGGAGTGAATTCTCGCCACATTGCACATCCCACCTTCTCCCCTCCGACACCCGCGGGTCATTCAAGAAGAGCTGAGCCATCCCTCACCTCAGCAATATCTCTGGTGTCCTTTGCACTTCGAAAGAGAAAGCTTGGGACTGCAGTCAGCTCCAACCCCTTTCTCCATCTTGGCCACCTTCTTTTTAGTCTTTCTCAAGTACGTTATATTTCTGGTCTCTAGGCAACAATGGGAGAAAAATTCAGTAAGAGAAGAAAGAATAAAAGGAAAGAAAGAAAAAAAACGAAAAACCAAACAAGCCCTACCTCCAACATCACTCAGAGCCATGCAGTCATGTTTGACACTCTTCATGTCCCCTCCTGCCACTAGCGCTGGTCCCCCTGTTGAAGAGCAGAAGGGCTATAACTCATATAAGGCCACATGACCTCAGCAACCTCTCTACAATGTCCAGAATACAAACTCTGGGACGCAGCAAATGACCTTCCCAATATGACACGTTAGGCCAGCAAATGGTCCCTCAACTGTGAAATGGAAACCCGCATCTGAAGCAACAGAAAAAATAAAACTAAAATCTTAAAATGGAGTTTAGAAGAAAACAAAAGGGACTGCCTGCACCCAATCCACTTCATGTCCATGTAACACCCAATCCTCTGTTCATCCTGCCAGAGACAACCTAGACACCCATACTGCACTACAAATGTGCTTTCAACTTTTTTCCCCTCTTTTGCTGGCAAAAGAGCCTGAAGTTTGAAAAACTGTGCAACCACAGGGAAACGAAATAGAAAAAATAAAACGATGCTTGCACATCAGACTCTGAAAGACACTGCTGATGCTCTCACCTACCTGTGCTGTGAACATTCCAAGCTTCCAGTAGGCCCATTGGGTCAAGGTCAAGACCCTGATACAGACCCTCCCCAAGAACCCATGAGAAAAGCTTGAGATGTCACTACAAGTGAAGACTTAAAATCACGTCAGGAACTGAACCACATGCTAGGCAGAAACACGTTCCAGACATCGCACCAGGTGACTCCAGACAAATTTTGATCACGAACCTTAATCCTCATTAAGCAACACATTAAAGTGCAAAACAAAGTGTATTCCACCAAGTGTGGCTCAGCATGTTCTTATTAGCCAGTTATGATTGACAAAGGACTGCCCATTCCGCTTATGGCTCAGAACTCACAAGATATCATTCAAGTTCTCAAGACCTATGAAGATGTCTGATTATGTCCACCTCCTAATGATATCTACAGACCAGAAAAAACCATTTAACCCCAATATTTTAGAAGGATGTGACTTTTGCCACATCCACATGCAGCATCTGAGCATGTATTTTGAAAAAAGTGGCACTAGCAACCCAGACCCTCATACTAGTCATTACAGTAGCTCTGTCAACCACACAAGGGGCATGTAGCTCCAACACTGGCAGTAAGAGGGAAAACCTGTGAGATCACCAGCCATCTGCCTCAAACCCAAAGAGATGGAAGACACAGTAAGAGAAACCCCCATGGTACTGCTTTTTTGTCAAAAGGGCAATTGCCGTCAGCAGGCTGAGGCTCCCAAAGATTCTTATTTTTCTCTCTATTCTCCTTTCAGAGGGTGAAGACAGTGAGGTGTCCTCAGAACAGTGCAGTAAATCCCTTCCGTCCCCATGAAAACATCTGTTCCGAAGGCTCAACCCTACTCACTGCGGGAAGTCAACAAGTTAGTAAAAGAGAATTGAGGAGAGCCTAGGACTGTTCTTCTTAGCTCTTTCTGTATACTCCCCTCCTAGCCTCACGATTGGTTATTGCCACTTAGGTTATTAGTGACGCAAACAGAGTAAGAACAGCATCAGTCATGTACTAAGGAGTAGAAAAAAACAAAAGATGAGCTCACTCAAGATGTACGTCCCATGCTTGTGGCCCCTTCATTGGGACACTATTAGCTTAAAGTCTTGTGCTTTATAGCTGGTTGTGTGCAAAAAATCGCTCCCAGAACTCTGCCCCAGTGCAAAGCACAGAGAAACAATCTCCTTTTATATTTACTGTGTCCAGCTGGGCACCCTGAGCCCCCCAGGAAACAGCTGGCCTCCTGTCTCCAGGGCACAGCTGATTCAGGATCCAACTTGACATCAATCAGAATATCCCAGATTCGAGTTCTGAGCCCCTGCTTCAGCTTTTTGTTCCCTGGCCATCCATATAACCATAGCTAAGCTTGTCCCAAGGCAGCATCTGGCACTTTCCTTTGTTAACACTTCACATGGTGGTGATTTCTCATCTCTCTGATTTGGTCAGGGTCTGTCTGGAGGGCCTCTCTGCCCTTGCAAGTGTTCGACAGGCTCTCTCAAATTCAGCTTCAGTGGCAAAACTTCTTAGTATTCTTGAGTCCTGCATGCAAGGGTCATGATGAAAGGTGTTGACAGGCTGAGGCGGAGACTCATGGAACACCACTGTGGACCAATGTCAGCCTGATGTCACCCCTCATCACTATAAACCCATAGATAACCCAAACACCATGAAGTAGTTGCTCACCCATCATATGACAGGGTTAGGCACTGTATGTGGACGCACTGTCAGGGTGATCCTTGTCTCTTGAGCAGGATGGAAACCTCGAAAAGACAGTTCAATCGGTCACAGAATCACAAAATGGGTTTGAGGTGTGGAAAGACCTTAAAGCCCATATCATTCCATACCCTAGCCATGTGGCAGGGCACTTCCACTATCCCAGTTTTTCAAAGACCCAATCTGGCCTAAACACTTCCAGAATAGAAAACAGCCACATCTCCTATTGAGAGAGAGAAGCGCAAGGAACCACCAATCCCTGCTTACCCAAACTGGGGGCTCAGTACCAGCACAGAAAGAAGAGATTTCCTGGGGAAACAGTGACGTACTGTGGCCAGGTCAGGTCGCTCTCAACACCAATACCCCCAAGTCTTCTACCAGAGCTACTCTTCCGTACATTCTCCCCACCAGCCTAAATTCGGGCTGGGGGTTTGTGTATGCTAGAAGTGCAAAACCCTATTGCAAAGAGTTATGCAATCCAGAGTTGCTCTGCAGGATTGCTGGTATCCTCAGCCCTTCAATTGCGCCATACTACCTGAGCTTCTAATACCACTAAGCAATCACTGTCTTGGGTTTGAACGACATGGGTGCTCGCCAAGAAAGGTGGGAACCTCCCTTAGGAATGGAAATGTGACCCCTTCCCTCAAATAATAAGACTTTGACATTATGAGGACTTTCAGACAAAGATTAACTCCAAAGGGAATAGACGTTCTTGTAATAGTAAACATATGTGATAACAAGGCAAACAAACAAAAACACGCAGCAGCAAGCAAACAACAAACGAAACACAGACCAAGGGAACACCCAGACACAGGACACAGGGACAGCCGGAACAACAGACCCAGGGGACAGCCAGAACCCCAGACCGGGGGACAGCCAGAACGCACACGGACCCGGGGACAGCCGAACCACAGACCGGTCGCAGCCCGGCTCCGATCCACAGGCTCACCTGGTCCCGGCCGCGATCCACAGGCCCGGTCCCGGGCCGGCCCGATCACAGACCGGTCCCGGTCACGCGCGCCGATCCAAGGGACACGGTCCCGGTCCCGGCCGATCAAGACCGGTCCCGGGCCCGCCCGATCCACAGGCCCGGTCCCGGTCCCGGCCCGAGCACAGCCCGGTCCCAGTCCCGGCCGATCCACAGGCCCCGGTCCGGTCCGGCCCAGATCCACGCCCGGCCCGGCCTCTCTCAGCTGCAGGCACTTTCCCCTTTGGTGCAGTTCCGGCCCATCGCCGGCAGGGGCGCTGGTGCGCTCCCAGCCGGACCGGGCGGGTGTGATGATCCCGCTCCTGCAGGGGGCGCTGTGGCGCGAGCCCGGCGCCTCTCCACACGGCAATGGCGGGTGAGAGAAGGAGAGAAGTGGCTTCCTTCGCAAACCCTAAGCAGGGAAGCTGGCCTCAGCGCCACTTGGGAAGATAAATGGACTGCAGCAGGAACCTCAGAGCAGCAAGACGGAACAGCAGAGGCAGGCACACCCAGGGTGGTAAACAGAGTGTAGCAAAACTCAGGTTTTCCCCTGAGGCACTCCAGTAGATGGTGAGGGTCCTTCCCAGTGAGCTCAGGTGTTGAAAAGGTTCCAGTTCAACGGCAGCTCTTATGAGGAAAGGCTCACCCATGCTAGGAGAAGCAGTGCAGCACAGAACTCAGTGGTGGGAGTGAATTCTCGCCACAGTAGCAGCAGCCCAGCCTTCTCCCCTCCGACCCCTCGGGCAAAAGAAGAGCTGAGCCCAGCCCCTCAACCCTCAGGCAATATCTCATGGTGTCTTTGCACTTCGCAAGAGAAAGCTTGGAGACTGCAGTCAACTCCACCCCTTCTCTCCATCTTGGCCACATTCTTTTTTAGTCTTTCTCAAGTACTTATAGTTCTGGTCTCTTAGGCAACAAATGGGAGAAAAATTCAGTAAGAGAAAGAAAGAAAGAAAAGGAAAGAAAAAAAAAGAAAAACCAAACAAGCCCTAACCTCCAACAATCACTCAGAGCCATGCAGTCATGTTTGACACTCTTCAGGTCCCTCCTGCCACTAGCACTGGTCCCCCTGTTGAAGAGCAGAAGGGATATAACTCATATGAGGCCACATGAGCCTCAGCAGCCTCTCTACAATGTCCAGAATACAAACTCTGGGAAGCAGCAATGAACCTTCCCATATGACACGTTAGGCCAGCAAATGGGTCCCTCAACTGTGAAAATGGAAACCCCATCTGAAGGCAACAGAAAAAATAAAACTAAAATCTGAAAATGGAGTTTAGAAGAAAACAAAAGGACATGCTGCAGCCCAATCCACTTCATGTCCATGTACACCCAAGCATAATTCATCCTGCACAGAGAACAACCTAGACACCCATACTGCACTACAAATGTGCTTTCACTTTTTTCCCCCTCTTTTGCTGGCAAAAGAGCCTGGAAGTTTGAAACTGGGCAACACAGGGAAGAAGGAAATAGAAAAAGAAAACAGATGCTTGCACAGCAGACTCTGAAAGACAACTGCTGGATGCTCTCACCTACCTGTGCTGTGAACATTCAAAGCTCCGTAGGCAGTGGGTCAAGGGCAGAGACCCTGATACAGACCCTCCCCAAGGAACCACATGAGAAAAGCTTGAGATGTCACTCAGTGAAGACTTGAAACACGTCAAGGAACTGAACCAACATGCTAGGCAAGAAACACGTTCCAGACAATCCACAAGTGACTCCAGACAAATTTGATCACGAAACATTAATCTCATTAGCACACATTAAAGTGCAAAACAAAAGTGTATTCCCACCAAGTGTGGCTCAGCATGTTCTTATTTAGCCAGTTATAGATTGACAAAGGACTGCCAGTCAGCTATGGCTCAGACTCACCAAGAATATCAGTCAAGTTCTCAAGAACTATGAAGATGTCTGATATGTCACCTCCTAGATGATATCTACAGCACCAGAAAACCATTTAACCCAATATTTTAGAGGATGTGACTTGAGTGACCAACATCCACAGCAGCATCTGAGCATGTATTTTGCAAGTGGCAACTAGGCAACACCAGACCCTCATATTCTAGTCATTACAGTAGCTCTGGTCACCACACAAAGGGCATGGTAGCTCCAACACTGGCAGGTAAGAGGAAAACATGTGAGATCACAGCCATCTGCACTCAAACCCAAAGAGATGGGAAGACACAGGTAAAGAGAGAACCCCCATAGGTACTGCTTTTGTCAAAAGGGCAATTGCCGTCAGCAGCTGAGGCTCCCAAAGATCTTATTTTTCTCTCTAATTCTCCTTTCAGAGGGTGAGCACAGTGAGGTGTCCTCAGAACAGTGCAGTAATCCCTTCCGTCCCCATGAAAACATCTGTTCCAGAAGGCTCAACCATAAGCACTGCAGGGGAAGGCAGCAAGTTAGTAAAAGAGAATTGAGGAGAGCTCTAGGACTGTTCTCTTAGCTCTTTCAGTATCTCCCCTCCTAGCCTCACAGATTAGGTTATTGCACTTAGGTTATTAGTGACGCAAACAGAGTAAGAACAGCATCAGTCATGTACTAAGGATGTAGAAAAAAACAAAGATGAGCTCAACTTCTCTTCTGTCACAGGCTAACCTACACAAGGGCAGTGATGGAGGAAAGCAAACAGAGTAGGAATGAGGGCAGCTAGAAGTTCCCCCAGTCACATACGCAAATTTTTTTTTTACATCTGTCTGAGGGCGTACTGTATTCACTTATTATTTGCATACAAGTAAAGGTAAAGCAGCTATAGGAAAAAGGCTATAATTAATAAAGAACTAAAGATGAGTCAACTGCAAAGCTCCTTTTCTCTGCTGTTAAGAGATGGCAGCCCTGTGTTCATCAAAAAGAACAACAGGAATGATATTGTTGTTCTAAGGCCATACTGAGATTGCCACACAGAACAGCAAATGGCTGCTTTCTGCAATTTTGTTCAAATTGATGATTGAAACGATACGGAAAAAGAACATCCTGATCAACTGATGGTTAAAGAATCTCTGGCAGAACAGTGACTACAGTCTTTACCTGATCAGCATCAGTAAAACTTCATTCACCCAGAAGACACTACTCTAAACCAGAACTTTGAGCACAGATCAAAACTGTTCCCATACATGCAGGGTGGGGGCAAGGGGTGTCAGGAATGGTCACCCATTACTCAGGACATGTCATGTCAGTAAATAATGGTCTCACCCAGCTCAGGTATGGTCCCTGGAGTGACAAGCAAAGAACAAACATCTCTCTCATGATAAGCATGGTTCTGTCTACTGCTTGCCATAGCAGTATCCTTAACCTTGAGAAATTCACCTTTGATCACGGACCCCATCATCTGCTCTCTAGGCAAAAGTCTCAGGTGGTAACCAATAGCCCACTGGTGAGCAGTCCCTCCTGCTTCCCACAATGTGCATGATGCCACCTACCACAGTGGCAGGTAATGTATTCTGCCATTACCAAAGAAAAGCCAAAAATAATAAAATATTCAGCCAACTTTTATAAATAATAAGTAAGATCAGACTCAAATTTACACACAGTTGAGGAAAACCAATGCGAATTTTCATTTTGAACACTGTGGAAAAAGAAAATAGTCTCCTATAAGCATGTAGAGCTTAGACGCTTACATATATAAAGACTTAATAATGCAGAGAGAACAGTATGCAATTTCCCTGGACTATGTTTAACAGTGCTTCTACACAGAAGTTAGAACTGCTTTGGGTTTTGTCTGGGGGGATTGTGGGATTTGGAGGGTTTATTTTTAATTAATATATTTTTCACACTAAGCCTAAACATTTTATGAATGCAAATTCCAACAGTTAAGAAGAAAATTGAATTGTCAGCAAAAAATTCAGTTTACTAGGTTGGTCCCAAAAGCGAAAGGACAGGATTCTCCCATTCCAGTAAATGGAAAATCTGACAACTATGTGAAGTTTTACTACTTCCACAGTCCTAAACCAATGTCCACTATCCAACACTAAAACAATAAAACCACAAATTTTTCTTTTGTGGACATATGTAAAGAATAAATAGACCTTCCTAAAGGAATGGGGAAGATATTAACAAACATGGTCCAGAGACAAGCCAAAGCATCAGCGGCAAAGAAGATCTTGATGATTCCTGATGAAATTTGTTATAATATGTCAAAGGATTAAGACTTTTTTGAAGTCTAGGCGAAAAAAGCCGAGAAGGAAAGCGCAAGAGCAAAGTAACCAAAAAGTTCCTATCAATATTCTCAAGTTTATTTTCTGATTACTGCATCAGAATACTTTTCATAATTGCAACACACAGAACTGCTGTTACAAGTTGTTTTACGCTCATGTTAAGTCTAATGAAATTTTATCTACCTTGTCTGCTTGTCATCTTGCTACATGTGTGCCGCCAATAGAATTACATTTTGCCTCTTGCATTTCAAAGGTATACTCCTAGCCTCCAGCGATCTACAGCTTAGAAGTTCCCTAAATTAGATGTGTTTGTTTATAGCTCGATTTCACACAAGTGATGTTTTATGCTTTGAAATAGACACAGATTTTGAAAGCATGGAAGTTACAATATATCATTAAGTGATACAAAGGGACTTTAAAGATGCTTCGGTTTCCGGGGTACATGCACTGATTGCAGATACTCCAAACAGTTCCCAAATAAGCCATTATCATACCTGCTCTGCTTAAACTAAACTAACTCAAGTCCTCCTCCCAACACCCCGAGAATCATCAAATCAGCATCTTAAGGGGTGAAAAAAGGAAAAAGATAAAAAAATTAAAAGCTACGCAGTGGCTCAGTGATCCATCACATCCCAGAAGTTACAGTCCAGGCAGTTATTGATAGGCTTTCCACAGCAGTTTAACATCATCTCAGTGGCGGGACACCGCACCTTGCTGAGGGGGTTTGGGCTTGCACAGAACGGGACTGTCCCCAGTGTGTCACCGACTACATCCTTCCGCCATACGGGAAGGAGAGTCCCGGGGGAAACAGACACCGCAGAATAGAGAAAAGCAAGGCTTAGTAAAAGGAATCATACAGATCTGCTTCCAAAATTCGAGAAAACAAATCAGAGTCGTTTACAGGGATTTAATTCCGAGTATTTACGGGATCTGTAAATGATTTCCTATGGTGAGAGGCAAAGTCGGTTTAAACCCTTTCACACGTTCCGTCCCACGGCATCAGCCGTCAAGACAGAGGCCGTAGGGGACACCCAACACCCCGGTACCAGAGTACGCGTGTGCTGTGGGCGCGGGGCATCGGAGGACCGGGACTGGCCGTGGCCCCGGCCGAGCCCCGCCCGCAGCCAAGGGACGCGCAGCGGCTCCGCGCTGCAGCCCAGCCGGCCCGGGAGCCGCCACCGCCTCCCGCAGCGCCGCGTCCGCCCCGCTCTGCTCCCGCCACGGGCTCCTGCCGGTGCCGAATCCCGGCCTGAGCCCCCTTGAATGTGTCGCCAATAGCTTCTCAGCGCGACACCGCGGCCAGAGAGCCCCCGGCCGCCCCGAGGGGCTGCGCAGGTAGGCGCTGGGTCTGCACAGCCCCCGCTCTCCGCCCGGCGGACGCGAATGGCGCGGCGGCCACACAGAGCCGCCACAGAGCGCCCCGCGCCGCGCAGGGAACGGGCGGGAACTGGCCGGACGAGCCCCGGGCCGCGAACCCGCCCTGGGACGGAGAAGGAGGGGGCACCACGGGCAGTCGCTGCTCGCCCCACACTCCCAGCGTACCTCCCGGGTGGTGACCTCCTCCTTCTCCGAGATCTTCAGCAGCAGCCGGTCGTTTTCCAGCTCCAGCGCTCGCACACGATCAATGTAAACGGCCAGTCGGTCATTGAGTTGCCGCAGTTCCTCCTTCTCCTGCAGCCGGGAGATGCGGGTCGGCGACAGCGGGGTCCCACCGGGGGTGCCGCGGCTCGGAGTACCTGACATGGCGCTGGGCTGGCTAGCGGGTGGGCAGCGACTCATTCAATCCCGCCGCACCGGGGGAGGGAACGCTAAGATGGCGGGCGGGCGGCCCCTCGCGCCGCGGCGCCGCCTGGGACATGAAGTCCCGGCGCCAAGATGGCCGCGGGGCTGATGGCGGCCCGCCGGTTCCCCGCTTGCATGCGGCTGGGGCTGCGCGTCTGAGGTTTTGGTGGCAACAGCGAAAGGGACCGGAGCGATCGATAGGACTGACCCTTACATGCTTCTAGCGGAACGGCAGCCCGGATCCCCCACGGGGCTCAGGTCTATGGGGTAACAGGTTCCCTGAAAAGCTGTGTTTTCGCTGTAGCTCCCTAAAATATCGTCCACAGCCTCCTGTGCGCTGTGTGATTTTTGCCCTTCTTTGCTGTCGGCTCTGCACAGGCCACATTTCTCTATGCTGAAACGGAGAAAACATGGATTGGATGTTCCCAAGGTTGATTTTTTTTAGGAGTGCCTAAAGAGTGATCGTTTTTGGCTATGTAGTCAAACTTCATATAAACTGAAATCCACCGAGAAGTTTTCCTGAGTAGTATTTTTCAAAAGAAACCCCTTAATTCTGTCAGTTCTTGCACATTAACTAGTATAAACTGGATTACCATTCCCAAAGCTGTTCCTGGCTGGCTTTGTGCCTTTCAGTTACAAGGGAGGGCTGAAAAAAAGAAGTCGAAAAACAGACTGGGAAGTCTGTCAACTGTATGAAGAGCAAAGAGAAAAAGTAGCAAGAGCATTTTGCAAAGGTGGGCATATAGGTCTGGATAGAGAAACAGGAAAGACAGCAAGAAAATACAGCATACAATGTGAAAACTTAGGGACCCAGGGTGAAAAAGTAGTAGGTATTTGGTCTCAAAATGGAACAAAAACGATCTTCATGTGAAATCCTAATATCAAGTGCACCTCAAATTGAAAAACCTTGGAATAAACCCAGGAATTCTGGATGCTCAATATCCATGTGGGCAAATAGCTATTGGTTTTTCTGGCAGTCACTGCGTAAATCACAGGTTTTCACCTGAATGCATTTGCCTCAAAATGTGCATCTGATACAAAAGGATTTGTCCTGGCTGCAGTGAGACAGCAGAGTGCCTATCCCACCTACTTGGGCATCACCTCTCCCGAGACAGCACTGAGTGCCCCTTCACGTCCGTCTCCTACCGAGAGCGAAGGGTAGGAATTTCCACACTAATCTGTGGAGTTGGGGGTATCAGTGGGTTCCCCAGAGAGTGTTTATGAGTGACAGCTAAAATGGAAACAAGATCACTCCCCGTGCGCTTCCTGAAAAGCACAACCTCTCTACAAGAGGATCATTGCCGGCAGGGCGCTGCCAGTGAGATCTGATGATTCGATATGTTGACTAAGTGTGGAACTCAGCTTTCTGACTGAATCTGGAAAGAAAGCAGAGAGCAGAGACTACAAATCCCAGGGTCCTGTGGTCGCTGCTCGCCGGGCAGTCGGATCCTACTCCATCCGCCTCCTGCTCTTTGTTCCAGCCACAATTGGGAGTTGCAGTACAGTGCAGTGCGTGTTTTGAATTTTGGCGCCTGTCTGCAAACTGTAACCGAACTGCTGCTGGACAGGCTCCAGCCCCCTTCCCAGCCCCTTCCGCTGCCCCAGCTCCACGCTGTCCCGTGTCGTCTCTAACGGCTCTGGCTTCCCCTGACCAAACAAAAAAAAAAATACCCCTGAGCATCAAGCTGTGCACTTAAAGCGAACTTTTTCTCTCTTTAACATTCACTTTCCAACACTAGCAAATTTGTGGAAGACCAGCTATAAACTCTGGTTGTGTTAAGACCGGAAAAAATATTCTGAGAATGCTGGAAGCCTTTGTAAAAGCATTTTTGGGTTGGCTCACTTTTTCTCTTGTGATTTGATGTGATCATCTGTGCATCTGTCATATTTTAGAAATTCTTTTAAGCTTTTTGCCTAGTTTTGATTGATACTGTAAACCAGACATAAATCCCCTTTGTTCATGAAGTTGAGCCCTCAGATATTTTTAGAAAATGGCTTAGAAACTTTGAATGTTTCAAGAATTTGTGTGCTTTGGGATTTGTTTTGGGTTTGGGGTTTTTTCTTTGCTTTTTGTTTTGTTGTTTGTTTTTCCTTCTAGTGTTACTGGGTATTTTCACATTGTTGCTATCAACTGTATTGCAGTAACTTTTTTTTTCAAAATATACTTCCTGAAATATGCATCAATAAGAATACCTGATATTTTCCCCATTTTTAAAAAAGTCCCTTTCTTTAGCAGTAACCCAGACACTTGCACACTTTCATCCCTGACACCAATCTCTCCTTGTTAATAGAATATGTATGTTCACTTTTCCTAACTCTTCAAAAATGAAGAGAATGTTTTGGAGGTGATGTGGGGAGAGAAAACATCAAGGAAGAAAGGGAAGTGCAAAAGCTGAGTGCCCACTCATCAGCTGTATTTTCCAGAGAGTGCAACATATGTTTTGGTTGTGTTTCTGGCATCTGTTTAAATACTGGTCCTCTTGGATCCTTCTTATGAGGGGGATTTAGTATTGAACCATGGTCAATATGGTGACTCATCTCTTAATATTTAGCAATTGGATTTTCATTAGTGACCTTAGCAAGTCTTTGATGCCCAAAACAATTTTACAATAAACTTGAGCAGGTAGAATGGAATTTTTATCCCAAGACAAAATAATTCAGTGTTTGACAAAGGGATGGTATTATGGATGTGTCAGCCTTACCTGGCTGGGAAAACAGAGGATCATGGCAATCCCTGGGGCTGCATTCCTGGGCATTCAGATGGGGAACCTGTTCAGAGTACACTGCAGCTCCTGCCTTGCCCATTCTCCCAGGTTTTCCCTTTGTGGAAAGTGGAGCAGAGGAGGAAGCTGCTGCAGGAACCAAAATTAGGAATTTGGAAGAGCCCTGAGCTCAGTATTGAAGCACTAGCTCTAAGACACTTGTAACATATCTGACTGCCTGCATAGGATAGGAATAAATTTTTGGGATGTCAGACACAGACAGTAGAGACAGGCTCTGTTTAGCTCTGGAATGTTTCTCCCACCAGATAAATGAAAGAATTGCTTCCAGTACATAATAAAGGAAAACCTCGTGTACGCTTTGATGCAGAGCACCTTCTCATTTGTTGACCAGTTTCCTGTACGTTTGGGTGTAACGAATTTTCTGATGCTATCTGGGATTTCATAATGACTCTGACATTTTCATAAATCTGGAGATACAGGATTTACACTGCTATTTCTTAACTGCTTTGGTTTCTCAGCAGCTACTGCCATGCTTTCCCCTTTCTCATTTTACACTCTTTTATTTGTGTATCTTGAATTTTTATCTTTCCTGTAGTTGCCTAACTCTCCCTCTGCCTTATGTTCTTCACCTTGCTCAAACAGCTAGACAATGTTTCATTGTCTCAGATATAGTCATTAACTTCAGGAAGGAGAAAGGATTGAACATATATCACATAACATTTTCCTATCAGTTCAAATTAAAACTGTCCTCAGCATTAGGGCTCAAAAAATTACTAGCAATGACTCCAAGTCTGGAAGAAGCACTCATACCCCACCACAGAGTTCTGCTCCTGAATTTCATTTTTCGTTGAATAAAATTATTTCCAGCAGGGTCAGGACAGAAAGCACTAAAGCAAGTAGAGAAAATTAATGATATGCCATGAGTCATGGATGAAACCTTTCTCTAGAAATGCACTACGAGAAAGTTTGCTGAGATGTAAAAAAGAGCAAAGAGGAACATGGCACACAATTGTGGGGTTAAAGCAAACAGCAGACTGTAGGACAAAGGTTTTTTCTAAGCAAGACATGCTGTAACGTGTAGAGAATGTTTTTTTTTTCTGAATCCAGAATCTACTGTTTGACAGGAGTTTGGAAAAATAATATTCTTTACTGAGGCAGAATTCAAGCTGCATCACACTGGGGGAGGTGTCAACCAAGTCTGGACAGAGAGAATTCTGGTCAGTGCTTGGAATTGTTCCCCTTTTTGTGGCAGGAAGATGAGTAACTTCTAAGCGTGGCCTTTCAGATATTTCTACTGGAACCAGACCCTAGTCTCATGTGATCAGAAATGAAAAGAATAAAAGGGCCAGGAAACCTGCTCCCTTTTTAAGGCTTTATTAGATCAGCCTGGCTGGGGGCTCGAAGGGTCGCGCTCACCGCCACTGCTCCCTGCAAACAACGAAGAGGAGGAGGTGCAAGCAGCTTTACCCAAAGGTAGAGCTGGGGGCTCCAACTTCACAGGAGTCCGATAGGAGATTTCCCGACTTTAGGCCTGTCGAGGTCTAGGGGGTGACTCTGAGCGAGTTCTGTTGGTTCTAGCGAGATGACCAAATAGCTCCACAATAATCTGTTGTTCTGCCCAGTCTTCCAGTGTGGTTTTGTAAAATATTTGTGCATCGGCTTTCAAGCTTCAGGGGTCTGCATACGGTGGTCTCACTTTCGGTAGTCGCCTAGATCCATGGGAGTCCACATGGTTTGCATACTGGGTGGAGATATTTAGATCTCATGTGTAGAGGAGCCGTGGAGGCGGCACCCAATGGAAACAGGAAACAGGAACAGGATACAGGTAACTTGGGAGAGGGGATACCAGAACACGGAACGGAATACAGCAACTTAGGGTAAAGATACAGTGGGGAGGTACAAAATAAGTGATTGTTTTTTTATTGGTTAACATTATTTAATAGTCATACTAACTATTAACTATGCAACAAAAACATTAACTATGCAACAATAACATAGCAAACAGTAACTCTTAACTCTTTCTCAACAGAAAGAAATGAGAGTTTAATTAAAAAACCCCACTTCATATTTCCCCATCTCAACAAAAAAGGGGGAAAAGAAGACGTTGAGGCGTCACTGCTCAGCACTCAGTCAGGGCTCACCGACTTCCCACAATTCCACTTTGTCATTTTTCTACACAATGATTTGCTTATAATAGCATGTTGGAGGTTAGGAGTTTTCCTTTTGTTTTTCTTTTCTTTTAAGGAATTTCCCCCATTTTTGCTGCTAAGGAACAATAACGACCGGGTACTTAAAAGAGGCAAAAGAAGGACCAAGCTCAGGGAAGGAGGGCATCTGGCTGTACTTGTCTGAGGGTCTGTCTGAGGAGCAGAGATACTGGGACAATTGGGCTGGTAAAAGACAGGGCTGGGGCAACTGCTAGCTTGCTCTCTGGACTTCCGAGGAGGAGGGTTGGACCGGGTGCTTGGGGGAGAGAATTTGCTGCCACTGCAGCCCAGTCAGGTCCTCCTGCTTCTGTCGTGGGGTGAGCCTTTACCTCCTGGCAGCAGCCATTGCATTGGGACCTA
>JAGMWU010000031.1:1606312-1626442 GCA_018697195.1 Certhia americana
CTCATCCTTGAGTTACTTAAAATAGGCAAAGAAGGACCGTAGCTCAGGGGAGGAGGGCTTGGCTGTACTTGTCTGAGGTGTCTGTCTGAGTGACAAGATACTGGGATCAATTGAGCTGGGTATAAAGACAGGTGCTGTGGCATGATCTGGTCTTAGCTTGCTCTCTGGACTTCGCGAGGAGGAGGGTTGGGACCGGGTGCTTGGGGGAGTAGAATGTTGCTGCCACTGAAACAGCCCAGTCAGGTCCTCCTGCTTCTCGTCGTGGGTGATTCCGTTACCTCCTGGCAGCAGCCATTGCATTGGGAGCCTAATTAACACCTTCCACCTCGACCAGAAAGCGTGGACGCATCACCTATCTTGCTTCACGGGGCCAAAGTGGAAAAGCCCTCGGGGATCCTCGAGCCCTTCCTGAGGGAGCGTTCTCATATTTACACAGCAGTGTTCAGCACTGGGTGCGGATAAAAACACCACGTTTTCTGCTTAGGCCCCAGCCGCCCGCTGCTATCTCTGTCCCCCCCACTGCTCCGGGTTTTTTTCACTATGTCTTTCACCGAACCCCAGCACCGTCTGCCCGCCGGGACACGCCTCAGCTCGGCCACAGGCTGCGGAGTTTCTGTCACCATTTCGTTTGCTAGTTCGGAGTCTATCTCTCGTCCCTGCTAGTTCCATGCTGTCTCGATCCGAGGGTTCCTGCCACATGCCCGAAGCTCGCCATCTACCGCGCCGCCATCTGTGCGTGTGGAGAGGCGGCCGAGCTCGCGCCACCGCGCCCCTGCAGGAGTCTGGGGAATCATCACACGCCGCCCTGTCGCGCTGGGAAGCCACCAGCCCCCCTGCCGCGATGGCCGAACTGCACCAAATGGGAAACGTGGCCTGCAGCTGAGAGAGGCCGGGCCGGGTCTGGTGGATGCGGGCCGGGACCGGGACCGGGCTGTGGATCGGCCGGGACCGGGACCGGCCTGTGATCGGGCGCGAGGACCGGACCGGGTCCTTGTGGATCGGTGCCGGGCTGAGACCTGTGGGCTGTGGAGTTCGGTGCGGGTACTCGGGATCCGGGCCTGGGTGGATTCGGCCAGGGACCGGGGCCTGTGGATCTGGGCCGGGACCGGGACCGGGCCTGTGGATCGGGCCGGGACCGGGACCGGGTCTGTGGATCGGGCCGGGACCGGGCCTGTGGATCGGGCCGGGCCTGTGGATCGGGCCGGTGGATCGGGCCAGGACTGGGTCTGTGGTTCTGGCTGTCCCTGGGTGTGTGGTTCTGTTTGTTGTTGCTACTGCTGTTGTTGTTTTTTTGCCTTGTTGTACACATACATGTACTTGTAAAGAGCTTTTATTCCTTTTCCTGTATCTTTGCCTGAATGTCCCATAATTTCAAAGTTATAATAATTTGGAGGGAAGGGGGTCACATTTTCCATTCCAAAGGAGGTTCCCACTTTTCTTGGCAGGCACCTGTCTTTCAAACCAAGACATGGCACATGCTAAAAGCCCAGTCTGTAATACCAGAGGCACAAAGGCTTCCTAAAGTTCCTCTCATTCACAGTCTTCCCCAGGTGCAGGAAGAAGTGTATATGGTGGATACAGCAGCCTTCAGAGTAGCATTGCCTATTGTGTCTCAGCCCCACTGGCTCCCCAGCATTCAGGAATTCTTTCAAATTAATAGGAAAACAGATTTCGTGGCAGTTGAACACAGTGAAAGCACCACTGAAAACAGATGAGCTGGCCAGGTAGGGAAAATGCTACTGCTTCCTTCCAGTGAAACTGTGGCAGCCTTTGGAGCCAAAACTGTGGGCATGCCTGTGCAGAACAGCTGCTGTTTAAAGAGATAAATAGTAACATTATTCTAAAATCTAGAAAGGGATTATTCACATCACTTTTAGTGAAATATTTGACCCATAATCTCTAACACAGTGAGTTTTGCCTTTCACATACAGAGCTGGATCTTATTCTCATTAGACTTTCAGGGATCCAACTGCCAGGGTAGCCCCAATTCTCAGCAGCCTGTGGAGTTTAGGTTCCCTCATTTCATGTGCAAGCCCATCATCGTTTAACCATTTGGCAGTTTGGAGAGCACAGTGGAAGAGTGTGGGGACTGTCTCTGAATGTGGTTCCTTTGAGTTCAAAAACTCGCATTATCAGCCAGGAGCAATCCCAGCTCTGCTCCAAGAATCACTTAAATCATTGCTATGGTGGTGGAGCTGTGGGAAGGGAGCATGCAATGCTCACACCTCTGCATCGTTATTATATAAAGCCTGGCACTCATCTGCACGCTAATGAAAACAAACCCAGGTATTTATTCAAAACAACCATTTGGTGCTTAATTTTCAAATCTGCACCCCAACTGCAGCTGGCTAGGTGCCCAACACCATAGAGTTATTTACATATTTTCCCGCAGCAGCTGCAGTAACCTGTTTTGTTCCTCATGTCTAGCCAGGCTGGCTCAGCTGTTGTCATGGTCTCACTGGAGAAAAATATTTCAGTCTTACGCTATTAAACAAACAAACCAGCTCCCAGTAGAGTTTATTTTTTAGTGTAGAAAGGTCAAAGTAGAAACCTTTCTCTCCACTTTGAAAGAGAATTATCTACTTATCCCATCATGCACATGAATTTGGGAGTGCTGATTCCTTAAGTCAGAGGTTCTGTCAAAGTTTACAGAGCAAAACATGCAAGAAGGAAGAAGACAGGCCAAGGGAGATAACAAGGTATGTGCATGGGAGCAATCTCTCTTGAATATATTTCATGATTAACCAAGGAGATTAAGGGAATGCTTTCTGCAAATCCAAAGTGTGGTCCACCCAAGATCTCAAAGTATTTTACAAAAGATAATTCATTAAGCTTTATAATGATCTTGCAATAAAACTAAGATGACCATGAGGACTACTCAGTTAATATTTGTATGTTTAGAGTTTCATGGAGTAGCTCTTTGAATCTGGCTATCAGGTCACAGAACAATATAATTACAGATTGATTTGGGTTTCTATTGGAAGGTACATTAAAGTTCATCTTGTTACAACCACCTTCTACTTTCCACAGGTTGCTCCAAGCTCTGTCCAACGTGGCCTTGAACACTTCCAGGGATGGGGCAACCACAGGTGCTCTGGATCACTTTTGCCAGGGCCTCACCACCCTCACAGGGAAGAATTCCTTCCCAATATTCCATCTAACCCTGTTCTCCAGCAGTGGGAAGCCATTCTCCATTGTCCACACCCTTCTCCTTCTCTCTTGGAGCCGTTTTAATCACAGAATCACAGAATTTCTAGGTTGGAAGAGACCTTCAAGGTCATCGAGTCCACCCATGCCTTAACACCTCAACTAAACCATGGCACCAAGTGCCACATCCAGTCTTTTCTTTAAACACATCCAGGGATGGTGACTCCACTACCTCCCAGGGCAGGCCATTCCAGTACTTTATCACTCTTTCCATAAAAGTCTTTTTCCTAATATCCAACCTGTATTTCCCTTGACGCAGCTTGAGACTGTGTCCTCTAGTTCTGTCCATTTTGCCTGGGAGAAAGAGACCAACCCCCAGATGACCACAACCACCTTTCAGGAAGTTGTAGAGAGTGATAAGGTAACCTCTGAGTCTCCTCTCCAGGCTAAACAACCCCAGCTCCCTCAGTCTTTCTTCATATGCCTTGCGTTCCAAGCCCCTCACCAGTCTCATTGCCCTCTTCTGGACATGCTCCAGCATCTCAATGTCCTTCCTAAACTGAGGGGCCAGAACTGGACACAGCACTCAAGGTGTGACCTCACCAGTGCCGAGTACAGGGGCAGAATGACCTCCCTGCTCCTGCTGGCCACACCATTCCTGACACAGGCCAGGATGCCGTTGGCCTTCTTGGCCACCAGGACACTCTTGCTGGCTCATGTTCAGCCAGCTGTTTACCAGCACCCCCAGCTCCTTTTCTGCCTGGGCACTGTCCAGCCATACTGTCCCCAGTCTATAATGTTGCAGGGGGTTGTTGTGACCAAAGTGCAGGACCTGGCACTTGGACTTATTAAACTGCATCTTGTTAGACTCTTCCCATCCATCCAAATGTTCCAGGTCTCTCTACAGAGCCCTCCTACCTTCCAACAGATGGACACACACTCCCAGCTTAGTGTCGTCTGCACATTTACTAATGAAAGCCTCAATACCCTCATCCATGTCATTAATAAAAATATTGAACAGAAGTGGCCCCAGCACAGACCCCTGAGGGACACCACTGGTGACTGGCTACCAGCTGGATGCAGCACCGCTCATCAAATTCAATTTATTACTTAATATGGTAAAATATAAGCAAGGCAGCGCTGGGTGCAGAAGTGGGATCTCTCCCTTTAACTGCACACTGAATGCTGAGGCCTGCTGGTATTTATATGTATATCTGTAGGCTTTCTCAGAAGTTTCTAATTCCAGTTTTTGCATCACAATTTCTATACTCCTTTGTGATCCATTCCTCTCAGGATGTATACTTTAGGTGGTGGGGTCCCAGCTTCCCTTTTCGAAACCATTAGTCAGTGAGTTGATGTCCATCTTCTTTTCTCAGGCTGTTTTCTTCACTGTTTCGTTAGGAATTGTGAAATAAGCTCACTTCCTTCTTTTGTTTAAACCTTTTATACATTCTAAAGCTACGGTTTTAAAAATCCTTAATACAAAGTAATATTCTAAAACTACAATTCAGAAGTTCTTATACGAAACATCTTAAGGCTTAGTTACAAGTAGAAAGTATTTATCAAAAGAAAAAGCAACAATTAAAGTTATAATTTCACATATTCTTTAAACAACTTAAGATCTATAGTAGTAAATTGTTAACAAAAGATTAGTTCAAAAGGCCTTCTTCCATGCTTTGCTTTCCGTGTTTATTATAACTCATCTTTATAACTGTTCCATGACTGTATTCCACATATTTCACAATCACAATTACACCAATTATTTTCATATTAACTTCATATTTCACAGAGGCCTCTCTTAAAGATAGAAAGGCTGAATTCCACCAGTCTGTTTCCCTTTCACTTTACCTAATACTCCTTAATCTTTCAACTTCTTCCCTAAGCTCAGCCACCAGTGAAAGGAGATCGCTCACCTGTTCACACCGCAGGCAGGCCTCCTCCAATACACCCCCTGAAGCCGCTGATAAGCTCAAACACTGTGAGCAGGAATGGGTCTGAACAGATGCATCCTTTGGAGGGCTCTACTTGGTCACATACACTTATACCAACCGCAGTTTTTGACCGTATAGAAACCATTTCTTGAAGTAAACCCCCTTTTGTCCTTCCCAAATTTCCCTAGCTAGCTGTGCCGTGGGAAGGGCAGGGGGGCTCCTTCACAACCGAGATAAAAGACCAAGGGCTGCTTTTCCTCTGGGATGGAGCTGGAGTTTATTCTTGGCAGGAGTCCGGGAGGAAAAAGAGGTGGAGGGGAGCTTTTCCCGGGCTTTTCAAACTTCAGGAAAGCGGCAGGGGGACATGCAGCATCAGCCAATGGGAGAAGCATTCCAGGGACAGGGAGGGGAGGGGATAAACATGTCACACTACACAGAAACACTTGGGGGACGGATATAAGCATATGCACTACCACATCTCCCCCTATTTTGTTATGTAAAATTAGTGAAAGGTAATGAGCTTATATGAATTATTGACCTGAAGTGGCCCACCAATTCCCATTTGCGGGCCAGTAAGGGTTCTTCTGGTCTACCAACTCGATATAGTTGACATCTGAGGTAGTTGAGATCAGCTTATTGATGCCCTTATACAGTATCTTACTCAAAACCCTGAACATTAACACTATTAGCAAGGTAACGACTAGAAGTGACAGAATAGTTTTCACTACTGAAACCCACCACCCTGAGAGTCCCCAGTTTTTAAACAGTCTACTGAACCAATCTTCAGTTGCTTGCTTGACTTGTCCAATCATGCTTGTCATTTCTCAGAGTGCGGCATGGACGTTAGGAGCTTTCAATGTCAGATTCATGCAGCAGAACCCTCAAATTCTCGACACTCATGCCCGTAAAGTAAGAGGAGAAACTCTATGGCAGCACGATTTTGGAGAGTGGCCTGCCTGGTTATTTCCTCATCTTCTAGGAGGTGACTTATGGCATTTGATGTTAAATTTGCTTGCTTAACTACCCAACATTCGAGATGTCCTAATTCTCCTAGGGCCTTGGCTGCAGCCACCCAAGGAAGGAATATAGATGCAGCAATTCTTTTTGATTTGGACCAATGAAAAATTTCTAAGCCACAATCTATGTCTAAATTTTCAACACTTCTCTTTTGAATTTTCTTAGTTGAACTATTTTTATGGGTCCATTCGCCAATTAGTGTTTGATTGGGTGTTAGCAGCAATAGACGCCCTATGGTACACAGCCCTCTGAGGAGATGGGATGGAATTCCTGCCCATGCTCGGTCCCCACAAATGAGGAGCAGTCCTTTAGGGAGGCTTTTGGGATGTGCATGGGATGGGGAATGTGCCTTGATATAGGGCTTAGGACATGGCACCACCTTTTTGCCATGAATTCTTCTCAATGTTGTACTGTGTTGTGAAAGGTTTTTTTATTAATTGGAGGACTGACTCTAAAGTGTACGAAATATAATGTTGGAGAGGAACCTAGTAGCTCTAACTCCTGGGGCTCCTGGGCTGCCTTAGGTAAATGTGACAGCCACTCTTCAACAAGGTTTTTCAACTCTGCTTCTATTTGAGTGTTGTGTGACTTATTACCTGGTTCAGGAGTCAGTGTACCAAAGCTATGTGGAAATTCATCATGCTGCAATGGGATTCCTACCAGGCAGGTGGACATAGAATTTTTCGCTGCTGCATGCAAAATCACGCCCTGATAGCTCATGCAATCCCATTCTAGCTTTCCAAATTAGCTGAGCCATCAGCTCTTGTGGCTTAGTGATGGCCTTGGATCGTTGATGGGAGAAGAAGATCCACTCTAGGATTGAGAGAGAGTCCTTCTGCCCCTCGATCCACTGAAATATTAACCCATGCAGGTGTTGTAGCTTTCCCAGAATAATAAATTTGAAAGGTAACTCCGGATTATAGCGGTTAGCTTGTCTCTCAGATAAGGTTTTTTCTACCTTTTTGAATGCAGCCTTTGCCTTGGGGGTCAGTTCCCTGGGAGAGGTTAACTCTCTCTCCCCCCCTTTAGCAAATTGAGGAGGTTAGTGAGACCTAACCAGTGTCTGACCCAATTCAATGAACCACACAGTGCATGAAGATCCGTTAGGGTTTTAGGATTACAATTAATTTGTAATTTTTGCAAAGCAATTGTCTGTGCTATGATTTTCCAGGCCCAGGTATTTCCAAGGTTGCATTCTCTGAACTTTCTTCTCCTGTAATTGAAATCCAGCAGATGTTAAAACTTTAACCACTAGGTCAAGTGTACTTTCTAATACAGAGTTATTTGGTCCACATGCCAGGATATCATCCATGTAATGAAGGATGATGGCATCTTTGCATTGGACATGCACTGGAGACAGCAGTGAAGCTACAAAATACTGGCATATCGAAGGGCTGCATTTAAGGCCTTGGGGTAAAACTCACCAATGATAACACTTCAAAGGAGCTTCCCTGTTTATAGAGGAGACAGAGAAAGCAAATTTTGGGGTGTCCTCAGGATGTAGGGGGATGTGGAAGAAACAATCTTTGATGTCTAGGACTGCTAGTTGCCAATTTGTGGAAGCATGGTTGGTGAGGGCATACCAGGTTGGAGTGACCCCAAGTCTTCAAGCATATTGTTTATTTCTCTGAGGTCATGAAGAAGTCTCCACTTGTCTTTCCCTGGCTTTTTTTATCACAAAACCTGGGGAATTCCAAGGGCTGGTAGTTTCTTCAATATGACCCTTTATTAATTGTTTTTCAACTAGTTCATTTAGGACCTTCAGCTTCTCTCTACTCAGGGGCCACTGCGGTATCCAGAGAGGTCTATGGCTGAGCCATTTTAACTTGTGGGTCAGGCGCTCTGCAGTGGCCCCCTCTAAAAATCCTTGGGGGTCTTAGGGATCAGTAATTTTACACCCCATTGACACATGGTGTCTCTTCCCCGTAGGGGACACTTCTAATCAGAGAAAAAAGGATGGATGCTAGCAATTTGACCGTCTGGACCTTCGATTTGCACTATGTTTTTAGAAATTTTTGTTAAGGACATTCCCCCTATACCCTGTATTTTTCCTGCTACGGGTTGTAACTCCCAATTTGATGGCTAGAACTTTTCTGGTATGATGGTTACATCTGCTCCTGTGTCCAGCAGCCCTGTCACATGCTGGCTTTCTGATCCACAGGTTAGGTTACAACCCATAATAGGTTTGTCTTCCTCAATTACTTCTTCCCAGTAAACATCCAGGGTCTTATCACTTATCGGGATGTCCATGGGAACTGGGATTGCCTGGGCTATTATCTGTCCTTTGGGGAGAAAAAATGGTGGGTGAAGACAGCAGGCTAGAAGTCTGAGTTCTGTAAGATCTCCTTTTATAGTCATAGGAGCCACCTCAATTTCCTATGGTGTGTGTGATGTATCCCCAATAACAAAGTAATTACCGTCCAGTCTTTGAGCCATGCTGTCAGATCAGGTGTATTTTCAAGCAAGTCTACCGCAATGACTGTCCAGTTCTTAGATCTGAAATTAAAGGTTCCCCCTTCATTTATGTCATAGTGCAAGGTGGGAAAGCGCTTTAACTCAAGTTTTTTGGCAAGATGGTGTTGGGGTTTTGCTGTTGTGTCTAGGTTTGGAAAGACAGGGGTGTCTGCTAGGAACCAAAAAAAAATGGAAACTTCCCTTGGGGTTTGTTATAATTCCAAAATTGAAGGGGAGGTCTCAGGCAACGATAAAGAGGGTAGGAATAACAGTTCTTTACTAGTAAGTCTAAAAAGGTAAATTAACAATAATAACTACAATATTGACAACAAACAGAACTAGAGAAGAAAAAGGGAAAAACAACAACCCAGTTACAGTTTTTCCTCTGGTAACCCCCCACCCCCCTCAGTACCGTCACAAGCTAATAGAGCTAGCAGCAGCCCTGGGAGGATGAGATGTATCCGAGGGTTCACAGTGGCTGGAGCTGTTGGAAAAGTGTCCCGGCTGGGCAGGGGCTGCAGAAACACAGCGTGGGGAGACTTTGAGCAAAACTGAAGAAACCATGGGTGCAGGGCAGGGAGGAAACGGGTTCCCAAAATCCCGGGGGACACACGAAGAGACGGTGGTCCCGACGGAGTCCCAGGTGAAGGGAATGGTGAGAGCTCTCTGCCTCCCTGAGACGAGCAGCCCTGGCAGTTCCCCCAGAGCAGAAAACTGCCCCGAGCGAAGTGAAGTCAATGTCTCTGGGTAGCTGCTTCTTTTGTTTGGCCCTAAGCACCCATAAGTACCAAAAAGCAGCCAGCCATTAGCTTCTTAGCAACTTCTGGGAAAAAATTCTATAAGAAATCAACCCAACCCCCAACATGTTGGTGGCGGGGTAGTTGGCGATTCCAAGGCTTATTAAATCACCGGTGGGGTGTTTTCCAGCTGTTCCATGGTGTCCTGGGGCCCCAAATTGGGCGCCAAATGAAGTAAACCCCCTTTTATCCTTCCCGAATTTCCCTAGCTAGCTGTATCATAGGAAGGGCAGGGGGGCTCCTTCACAACCGAGATAAAAGACCAAGGGCTGCTTTTCCTCTGGGATGGAGTTGGAGTTTATTCTTGGCAGGAGGAGAGGAAAAAGAGGCGGAGGGGAGCTTTTCCCGGGCTTTTCAAACTTCGGGAAAAGGGCAGGGAGACATGCAGCATCAGCCAATGGGAGAAGCATTCCAGGGACAGGGAGGGGAGGGGATAAACATGTCACACTACACAGAAACACTTGGGTGATGGATGTAAGCATATGCGCTACCACAATTACTAACAGAAGCCTCAAAAGTAACCAGCCAGCAGAAGCAACTAAAACAACACAGAGGACACCTTACTAGCAAGAAAATTTGCAACCCTGTCCACTTGCCCTGCCTGTGCAAACTGCCTTGTCTACAACCCTGTTTTCCCGCTCCGGGTCACTGTGCTCGCCAGAGACCTCTTATAATCAGCCACTCAGCAACAAAGTTCCACCTTCTGTCCCTGAATGGATCACCAATGTAAACCACTCACCTGCTCAACGATCATATAATCGGCCACTCAGCAACAATCAGCCACTCAGCAACAATCAGGGGCTGTCAATACATCTCTCTCATTGGAAAATGTTTTTCCAGTCCACAGCTGGGGACAACAGCAAAGTGCTGGAGCACTGCTTCAGTTAACACTTGTGTTGGAGTTGCATGTCCCTAAAGAACAGCCCCAGCTAACCGTGAACTTATAGGAGAAAACCATTTGCTGTCTTAAATTTGGTAGTCAGGAGAGACCCTATCCTACCCCACTCTCCTGCAATCTGTGCTCTGTACTGAATTTTGAAGGCCAGCAGCATCACATCACTTCTTTCTTTACCACCACCATCACACTGAGGATGCATGTGGGTGGGCAGGTGCAAGAATCAGATGTTTTGGGCAACCACGAAAGAGATTTGCTTGGATGGAGTAAATGGGCAAGAGCTACAGCAAATGAGGAAAAGCTTTTTTTTTGATGGTAATACTTGCAGGCTTCCTCTGCACTGCTAAACCCCAGTTCTGGATATGAGAATAGCATAGGTTGGTAGGATTTAATTTGTTTTACAGTGTCTGCAGAAATCTTGAATGTACAAATAAATCACCTTCAGCATGGCCCTATGTAGTGTAGTGTGACAGGCTGGCATGCAGAAAACTGCCTTGGAAAGATCAGGGCCATTGCTCCGGGGCAGGGTGGATGTCCTTGCTTGGTAGGGAATCTGTCCAAGTGCAGGAATTTAAGGCTGGGCCTGCTCTGACTGAACCTCTGAGCTTCTTCAAGTTCAAGAGGTATAACCCCATGAAATCCAGAAAAACAACTGCTGAGTTCAAAATGTTGAGCTTCCCAAACTGTGGAGAACTAAGAAGTGGCATGGATTCATTCACACAGTCCTTTCTGTGTGCCAAGGAGACCTGGCCAGTTCTCCTTCAATATACCAGGAAATATTGCCCCAGTTTTACAGGCATGGTGTCTCTGTCTCTGTCTCACTCAGCAGTATGGACATATCTGTGAAAGAGAGATTTTCGGAGTTCACTTGAGTTATATGAATTAAGTATTTAAAGTCTAGCCTGTAGAATTTTGTGGTTTAACCTTTTTACTTAAACCTCTGCCATTGTACAAAGGGCATAGGAAAATGCAAATTTCTAAAGCTTCTTGCATACAGAACAATATCGAGGAGACCAAGGATGCAAAGAACCCAGATAAAGGGACTCCTCTGCCTCCAAATGGATTAAGGCCGACAGACGTACTCAGATAAGCACCAAGGGACCAAAAGCACATGCACAAGGGAGAAAAGTTCAAGTTCAGTAATGAGGAAGACCACAAACTTCAGCCTCAGAGACCATCAGAGACCCCTGTGTGACCACCACAGCAAACAACACATGGCCAGAAGGGCATGGATCTAATTACCATGGGAGGCGAGGACGGGCGGGACCAGCAGTTGAATATGCATGGAAAGGTTGTGCAATGTATTGCATATGGAACATCTTTGTGAATAAAGATGTGGGTCAAACTGAGGCTCGGGGCACAAGTTTTCATGAGAGCTATCTCACTTGTGCCAGGTGCCCATACATACCCACTTCATAACTATATACCTAGTTGTGGAGTCTATTTATTCTGCCTATTGCTTCATCTGTGATACTCCCATCATAAACGATTCAGAACATCACCCATCTCTGGGGGTTTACTCACACCATTAACATAGATGATCCCCAGCCCAGTGCAGGTGTGTGCAACCCCCACGGCACATATGGCCACATCCTTAAGGCCTGCTGGAAGTCTAGCACCAATTTGGCAGTTATCTTGGAGAGCAGTCTACCTGAAAACACCTGTCTGACATGTGAGACTCATATTCAGTGTTAAACATGTAATTAATCTGGTATTTGCTGGGTAATAAGGAAGCAGTTGATAAACCATGACACAGCTGTTGCTTGGGTTTGCATTTGTATAACACATTTGGAGTGGGAAGCCAGAGAGTGCTAGGAAACTGCAGACACTTAAATGGCCTCAGAAGGAGGAAGGCAGAGAGATCAGTTTGAGGCTACATGGTCAGTGAGGCCATTGACAGTTAGCACTGATGATTTAACTTAAAAAAGCAATAAAGAGTTAAGTCAGTGATGAATGGTGGGCATCTTGTAGATGAGCCTCCACTTGCAGAGTGCAATGGCTAGAAGTGTGCATCTTTTCTTCTGTGCCAGTATTGGGCTGGTCTGACCAGGCCTGTAGGAGCAGAAGCTCATATCTGCTCAAGCCTGTCAAGTTTGCATGTTGCAGAACATAAATCACTAATTGCCCTCTCTACCCCTGCTATTCAAATATGTTTGAATGTTACATCACTGGCTGTTCTGGTTCAGTGGCCATCCCACCCAGTGGCAGGGTCTGGAGGACTGGCCTGAGGCCAGTGGGGAGAATACCTTTATCTTATATCTGGCAAGGAGCTGGGAGTCCTTCCAGTATAGTGCCTGGGCACCTTCCAGTGTACTGCCTAGAGGTGCTCAGCCAGCCTCATGATATATTTGGCTTCATAAATGGGACTTCCAGAAGAAGAAAATTCTGTGTGAAGAATCCATACTTCTGTGGGCCACCCATGGGCACTGTGACTACTGAGCCCTTTTGCTCTGTTGTTACATAAATCTCTTGAATTTTGTTCACTTTTTCTCTTTCTCACCCTGCACATTTCTCCTTTGGTGTCAATGACAGGCAGCACCCTGGCCATACCAACCAATTCACAGCCAATTCTCCTGTTTGTTCGTGTCAAAAGTATCTTCTCAAGAAAAAGAAATAGCATCATTTGCACTGCTCAGTGACCAGTGGCTGTTCCCTGCCCTGCAGAAGGCCACAGGTATGCCTCAGACTCTGCAGATGCTCCTAGTCTTTAAGGATAAAGCGTGGGCAGGTAATCAATCCATCCATGCCAACTAGGAGCAAGAAATCTTAGAGTTCTAAGCTTTTGTTAACTGTGTTATGTCACGAGATCAATCATGAAAAACTGCTTTGTAGCTGCCTGGAGGCATATAGTAGAAGCAAATAGCACAGCTGAGAGCCAGCTCACACACAACTGCTCCTCTGGAATGGTATCACTGGAGAATGAAGAGGAGCTCTTCTCGCCTCCACTGTGGCCATTCAAAGCCCTCTTGGGGTGGGTAAGAGACACGTCATTGCTCAGCAGGACTCAGTCTGGGCAGGCAAAACATCTTCTCTTAAAAGAAGCACCTGAGGCTGCTCAAGTAAATGAGCCCAGGTCACCTCGAGGCTGCAGAAAACTTGTGCCCGAATGGGGGAGGATCCTTCACACAGACACTCTGCCTCTGCAGATATGCCTTCATCCTCTGCAGCACCTACGTGGGTCCACCTGCGCAAGGCACAGCAGTTTGCAGCAATTGTCCCCTTCACTAGCTGTGACTGCTGCCCATGTCTCTTCTCCATGCTGCATACTGATCACCTCAATCCACCTTCCCCTCCAACCTCACCTCCACAGTCAATTTCCCCACAGGCTCCTGCTGGCAACTCCTTCTCCTGTGCCATGTTCCTGCACTGCAAAGAGCTGCATACTGGGCCTGGAGGAGCACTCCTGCCTGGGCCCAGAGCACCATGCCTGGGTGTCATGGTTTGACACTGGCCAAATGCCAGGCACCCACAAAAGTTGTTTGCTTACCCTCTTCTGCTACAGTTGGGCAAAGGAGAGGGAAAAAAAATTAATGAAAGGCTCATGAGTTGAGATAAGGACATGGAGAAAAACACTCTATGGGCAAAACAGGCATAAATGTAAAGGTATAAAGTAAATTTATTATTAACAGAGTCAGAGGAGGATAATGAGAAGTAAAACAAGTGCTTAAAACACCTTTTTTCCTCCCTCATTCCCACCAACAGCACAGGGAGACAGGGCATGGGGGTTTTGGTCCTTCCATCACTCAAAGTCTTTTTCTGTTTGCTCAGGGAGGGGAGTCTTTGCTCTGCTATGCCATGGGATCCCTCCCATGAGCAAACAGTCATCCCAAAACTGTTGTGGCGTGGGTCACTCATCCACAGGTGCTTTTAAGGATAGGCTGCTCTAGTTTGGAAGCAAAGACTCTCTCTCTCTATCTCTGGAGGCAGGGGGCTGGCCTCTCTATTTGGGTCTCCCACTAGATCACAGCTTTCTCTAACATCCACCCCTTCTGCTGTGAGCACTTTTCCCACAGGCTGCGAGTGGATTTCTTCATCCCCCATGGACTTCATGCATTACAGGGGGTAGTTTGTTTCACCGTAGTCCTCACTACAGCTTGCAGAGGAATCTTGACTCTGATGCTTGAAGCACTTCCTCCCCCTCTTTCTTTACCACTGAGCTTGGTGCCGCCGTGTTGTTTTCCCTCACAAGTCCTCAATTCCTCCTCTTCTCTGACTAGAAGAAAAACTGATGCTTATAGGTACCATTGCCAACAAGTTCCATTAATTCAAAGACTCCTGCAGGATCCCACAGCACCGAGAAGTTGATCCTATTGGGAGTTGGGGAGTTGCTCGTCATGCTTCTGCATGTGGCCCTGCTGCCATTGCACAGGCAGTGGTGGCTGCTGCAGCACTGGCGCTATTTAATGCCTCTCCTCATGCAGGGTACTGGGAAGGGGAAGCCACAGCTGCTGCCCCTGCCCTTCTGCCCACAGCACAGCTGGCTAGAGGTGGCCAGGAGGCAAGTCTCACCGTGGGCTGTGCCGAGATGGCAGGAGCTATGGCGGTGCATTGCCATACACGCTGTGCCAGGAATGGCCCTAGTGGCAGTGCTTCACCACCCCTGGATAAAAAAACTGCGTGCACGCTCTTTTGACTTTCTTCTCAAATGTGTCATCACAGAGGCATTACCAACGTCTGTAATTGGGCAGCAGCATGTCCATCTTCAGAGCCATCAGAGATTGGCTCTGTCAGACATCATGGAAGCCTCTAGGAGCTTCTCACAGAAGCTCCCCCTGTGGCTCCCCCCGCTATCAAAAACCAGGCTGTGTCAAACCAACATACTGGGTTAGGGAGAGGCATGGGGGGCCAAGAACACACCGAGCTAGAAATAAGGGCCAGCTTCAAACCTCTGTCTGAAATCTGAAGTCCTCACAGGCTCCACTGAGATGCCAATTCATGCTCCTGCCTCTCTCTGGAAGCTCTTTATAGCTGGACAGCCCAGGACCCCACCTATACAGTGACAATTGGGCAGAGTTGCCCAATTTGACAGATCCAGCCTCCTGGCACTGCCCAAAGGGGCAAGGCCCCCTAGCTTCTCCACCCACACCATCCAGCCTGCTCCCCCTTGACAGCAGCAACTTTCAGCTGGCCTACCAAGGGACTGTGGCATGGCTTCATCCCCACAGAAGCCATTCCTAGCTACATGGTATCCAGCCATTACAAAGCATTGGCTATCTTGAAAAAGGCAGATGGAATACAAATGGAACCTGCATTTGTCCAAAGTGACTATTTCCAAGGGAAATCTGTGGGAAATCTGAAACCTTTCCATCCCCAGCAAGACCAGCAAGGAGCAAAGGTAGGTATCACATGATCCCACTGCACCATGCAGTGGCCATGGGGAACAGCAGTGTAAAAATCCCTATACAGTGGCTGTAGGGGAAACACCTTTTGTGTGGGACCCTCACGGAAGGCAAGACACGGGCTTCTCAATGACAAAATAAATGTTGTTTGTCCAAGGATATATTTTTCATTTGAAAGTGATGAGCAACTTGGAAGACCAAAGCTAAGGCATCTGTAATTGCAGAAGCGGATACAAAATTAAGGAATTGAATCGCATGGCAGTAGAGGTGAGGCTGTTAGCTCAGGCTATAAAAGCAGTGTTGTAAGGCCTATGTAAGAGTTAAATCTTTTCCTTCAGAAGACAAGAGCAGCCTGCCTGAACTGGCAACTGCAGAAAGATCTTCTGCTCAGGCAGAGCAAGCAGTTGGACTGGCCAGGTGGTCAGAAACCACAATTCAACAGAGGTTCCAAGGCACAGGAAAGGGTTGTTTTCTGGTTTTTCCTAGAGCAGCTGGATTTGGGAATAATTGCTGTCTGTGGCAACATGGGTGACAGCTTTAGCAGTGTGCACATGCTGTAAAAGAAGACCTTGAATAAAACATCAGAAATACAGGCAGCCTTCCCTGTTCATGGGTGTTACCTGTTGTGACCAGGGAGCTGCTGCAGGGGTAGCTGCCCTTCTCCTCCTCACAGAAGGGCAGTTGCATGGCTCCTCTGTGTGCGTCTGTGTCCATGCACATGTGCTGCTCCAGAAGGGAGACAATGGCTTGAACAGAGCTGCTGGTGCCCTTGCATGTGGGGTGATATAGGAGAAGGATTTAGCTTGCTGTTTCTTCTCCTGGTTTTGGTGGTAGAGGCTGTTAGTTTCTGATCTGGCTGTGAAGTCTTGTAAGTTATCAAATACTTCTGGGCGACTGTCTGGACCTGAGTTTACTTCCTAACAGCAGCATTTTCTTTAAAGTCAGGTTCAAACTCTTTCACCTGGAAGACCCAAGGACCACTGTGAAAACTGTCCTGTGATGTGATGTACTGCTGGGCAGTGTTTTGTTTAAAAATGTACTTGAACCTAACTAAAACACCACCACCAAAGACAGTAGTTTGAGTTTCTGACTGCCTCAAAGCAGGGCTTAAAAACTGAGAGAGCCAGTAAGAAACACAGTAGCTGCACACCTCAAGGCAGCCAGAGGTTGGCCTGGCTGAGCTGAGATCGCTGCAGCAGCTCTCCATGCTGCAGCAATCACCGTGTGGGAGTGAGACAGCATCCAAAGGCAGCAAGATAATTCCAGTGGGAAAGAGCTGTTTTTATTAAAAGACATAGCAGTGTGTCACGAGTATCACGAGTCTGTGATGACCTTTACTTCCACACCAAGGAGTTGAAGCCAAGAAGTCTCAGCTTGGCTTTGATTGCTCCCTGGTTCTATTACACATGATGGACTTCTCCACCTCTGTCATTTCACCAGCAGAGGCTGAACAGACCCTTGTCTAGGTCTCTCCTGTCCAAGACAGGACAATGAAAAAACAGAGTGAAATATTGGTTGCAACTTCTGTAGGAGCTGCTCCAGTTGTAACTCAAAGTCAGCTAGATCTTACCTCAAAAGAATCCAGGGCTTCAAGCCCTGGGAAATATTTAAGTTAAGGTGAGCCCCAGAAGCCTTTGAGGCTATTATGATAATCAGTCCAAGTTTTGTTCCTCTTTTGGTTACTTGTTCTCCCAATATGGTTATGTTTCCAGAATGTTTCACCCCCCAGTGTAGATATTGTTGCTTCTCCCTTGTTTCTGGTCTTAGGAGTCAGTCCCTACCTGGTGTCTTTGAAATCAACTCCTACCCAGCGTTCGGTTTGTGGGCATTGTCCCTGTTTTCTTTTTACAATTAAAGTGATTTTCTTTTCGGGCCGCTCCATCGTTCCTGCTCATTTGTTTTTGCTGACTTTACCCTGAAGTCAGGAAGCTGAGAAGTTTGTCATGGCCACCCTCACCATAACAACTACCATCAAGTGCCCAAGTAAGGCCAGCACAGCACTGCATGCCCATAAGAAAGGCCTTGCTCATCATTACAGGTTTTGTGTCTCACAGCCACAGCCACTTCTTAGCTGGTAAAGAGAGATGTTATCACTTCTGTTGTCCCCACATCCTTTTTCCAGAGCTGTGTTCTGTTGTGCATGGGAGTAGTTCCATCCCTGATTGAGAGGGTCACAGTTGTAGAAATACTGTGTATGCTGAACCCCATGCAGAGATTTTTGCTGGCTGCTGTTGTAATTATTTCCTGGAAGACAAAGAGGCTTCTCCACTTGGGGAGACACCGTGCATGAACATGTGAAGCAGAGGGCAGAACCACACAGCCCTGAGCCTTGCAGAAGTGAGTGGGGCTTTCAGCTGTTTGAGGTCCAGAGGCCTGAAGTAGGACAGCCAGGATTCACTGGGGAAAGGGCACTTCCTGAAGAAACCAGACATAGAGAGCAACACCCTTACAGATCAAAGGGAGAGTTTCTGGCTACCTATGGGAATGGTGCTGAACTTCTTTTACATCGCTTGCTTTGCATATCTTGTTAATTAAAAGAAGACAGAATCTGAATTTGATGTAGCCTGGATTTAGGCATGAGGCTGAGCCTGTGTCATGGTTTGAATGACAGGTGTCTGCTAAGGAAGGCAGGAGCCTCCCTTGGAATGGAGAATTTAAACCCCCTCCCTCCAAATTATTATAACTTTTGGAATTAAGGGGCTCTCAGGCAAAGATATGGAAATAGGAATAACCGTTCTTTACTATGGGAACTAAAATAAACAATAAAACAAAAACACATGCAGAAAGACAAACAAATAACAAACAAAACCCACTGACAGAGTCAGGATACAACCTGACCCCCTGTGGGTCAGGGTGTTGGTGGCAGTGCCATCCCATGGTGGCTGCAGTCCTAGTGGCAGATGTGGCTCTGTTGAAGTGATGCTCCTGTAGAAAAGTGGAGTTCTTTGGCTGAAGGTCCAGAAGTGATAGATGGGCCTGGTCTTCCTCTGAGAATCCAGTGGAAAAGGCTGACTTGGTGTTCCAACTCCCAGATTTTTATCCAGGTAGGAATACTTGGCTCCTCCCCCTGGTTGGAGCATTTCCCAATGGGATGATGTAATTTTATCAGTGAGACTCAATGGCCCATTAGCAGAAGATCTCTCCCTGGAGGGAGGCTGGGTTGTGGAAGAGATAAGAAAACTGCCCCAGCTGTTTTCTTGACAGTTGGCTTTTGACAGACAACTACCTCAATCCCCCAGCACCACCCCAGTTTCAACAGATGGTGATAGAATACAGAGTTATGGTTACATTTTGCACTGCAACACATGACAGCCTGCCTCCTGCCTGCCTTCCCTATAACCAGCCTCTACCAGTCTCCTTGGGGCTGCAGGCTTACAGGATGACCTATACTGCCTGCTGGAAGACATCTAACAGAAAACTAGATCTAGATCTTGGCAAATGCAAATACCTGCATCTTGCAAGGCCTTGGCCAAGAAGGGGTAAGATAGGAAAGTTGAGCACTGCTGAGCACTATCAGGATACTGTTCTCCTCCTTTCTAGGGAGATGATTCAGTTGACACTTGGAATCCATGGGTAAAGGGCCCACTGTGCCAGCTATGGGAGCACATCCTGTGAGAGCATCTTTCATCTGGTGTTACACAACAATTTGTTGGTAGATAGAGGCTTCACAGTGACCCCCTGAGAATTCCGGCTCCCCTAGCAGGAGGGAAGGGAGCTCTGCCTTTCTATAGCTGCAGATGGTGGATCTTGGAAGGTATGTGTGGCTTTTTGGCCATGGTGTCATGAAGGGGTCTGTCTGAAAGATGAATGCAGTCAAATGGACAGATGGAAATCCGTTTGTATCTGGTGTGTTTGCCTGCTTTAAGAATCAATACCTCTGCAGAGAGCAGAATGAGCTTCAGGTTCAGAAAACAGCGGGTCCCAGGCACCACCATTCAGCTATGCATCTTGTGCCTCTGTCATGTGGGCCATAGGTTGTGCAGATTCTGTAGCTGGAAAAGAGGAATGACACTAAAACAAACTTCATCTGTCTTGAGACAGAGAAAGGCTCTGTTTGAAAGACAGGTGTCTTCCAAGGCAGGCAGGAACCACCCTTGGAATGGAAAATGTGCCCCCCTCCATTCCCTCCAATTTATTATAACTTTGAATTTACAGAGTCTTCAGGCAAAGATAAGGAAAGGAATAACAGTTTCTTTACTAGTACAGTCTATATATTTCTATACAAGGCAAACAGACCCGGGACGCCAGAATGCACATACCTGGTCCGGCCCGATCCACAGCGCCGGTCCCGGCCCAGGCCCGATCCACAGACCCGGGTCCCGTTCAGCCGGCCCGATCCAGCAGTCCCGTCCTCGGTTCCCGGCCCGATCCCCTAGCCTCTGCGGTCCCGGTCCGGCCCGATCCACAGGCCCGTCCCGGTCCCGGCCCGATCCACAGCCCGCGGTCTACCGGTCCCGGCCCGATCCACACCCCGGCCCGGCCTCTCTCAGCTGCTGGCCCTTTCCCTTTGGTGCATGTTTCGGCCATCGCCGCAGGGTCGCTGGTGGCTC
>JAGMWU010000031.1:1630015-1802502 GCA_018697195.1 Certhia americana
CATAACACGTCGCAGCACCACCATTCAGCTATGCATCTTGTGGGCCTCTGCATGGGGGACCATAGGAGTTTGCATAATAGGATTTTTTTGGGATAAGATTGCTGTACTGAAAAGAGGTAAGACCCGACACACAAACTTCTACTGTCTTAGAGACAGAGAACTCTGTTTAAAGATCAGGTGTCTTCAAGGGCAGGCAGGAAGCACGGCTCGGAATGAAAAGGTGGCCGCCCCTCGCATTACGCTACGCAATTTATATAATTTGAATTTACAGAGTCTTCAGGCAAGAATAAGGGAAAGGGGAAATAACCGTTCTTTACTAGTAAAAACAGCTATACTATGTCTATAAGCAAGGCAAACAGACCCAGGGACTGCCAGAACGCACAGACGCCGTAGGGACAGCCAAAGCAGACCCGGTCCGCGGCCCATCCACAGGCCCGGTCCCGTTCCCGGCCGCGATCCATCAGGCCGCGGTCTCGGCCGCTGCCGCGATCCACAGGCCCGTCCGCGTCGCGCCGATATCACGAGTGCCGCGTCGGGCCGTCCCGGCCCGATGCCACAGGCCCGGTCGGTCCGGTCCCGGCCCGACCACAGGCCTCCCCGGTCCTCGTCCCCGGCCGCGCTCCAAGGCCCTGAGCGCCTGTCGCGCGGCCTCGATCCACATCCGTCCGGCCGCGGCTCTGCTCAGCTGTCAGGCACTTTCCTCCTTTGTGTGCAGTTCCGGCCATCGCCTGCAGGGCGCTTGGGATGGCTCGGCTTCACCGGACAGGCGGGTTGTGATGATTACCCCGTCTCCTGCATGGGGGTCGTCGGTGGCGCGAGGCTCGGCCGCCTCTCACACGCGAATGGCGGCGCGGGATGGTGGCGAGCTTCGGGGCTGTGGCACGGAGCCCGGAGGCGGCAGCTGGAAATGCAGGGACGAGTAGTACTCCGTGAACTATGCAAACGAAATGGGACAGAAACTCCGCAGAGCTGTGGCGGAGCTGATGGCGTTCCCGGGGCGGGCAGAGGTGCTGTGTTAGCAGGCTATAGTGAAAAACGCCTGAGCAGTGGCAGAGGATACAGGCGGCTGTGTAGTGGCCGCCCAGCTGCTGAACACTGCGGGAGAAGCTCCTCTCAGAGGGCTGCGGGGATCTCCGAGGTTTCCCCTTTGGCCCCTGAGCAGATGGTGATGGTCCTTTCCGGTGAGGTGGGGTGTTAATTAGGTCCCAATGCAATGTCTGCTCATAGGAGCAAAGCTTCACTTTTGGTCGGGGAAAATCGTGACAGCTACAAGAGTGCAGCTGCACCTTTCCTCCCACCTTGTTCACTTTTTTTGTCTCTTAAGTACCATTCGTTATTGTCTCTTAGCAACAGATGGGAGAAAAATCCGTGAAAGAGAAAAAATAAAAAGAACAATCCTAACCTTCAACAGGCTGTTGCTTTATATATCTGGAGCACCTGGGGGAGGGTAAGGTGCTGCACTTTTCCTTCTTTCCTTGGTCTTCAGTGAGGTCAGGAGGAACTCTGGCTTTTCCAGTTCTGTTCCTGATGTCCATGCAATGCCTGTGTATGTCTCTTGGGTAGTTTTGATGCTGCTTCAACCCCCACATTCTTAATTTTTCTACTTAAACATGACCCAGAATTTTCTACTCAGTCAGTCTAGCCTCCTATTGCACTTGCTCAACATTGGGATGGATTGCTCTTATACTTGTTCTCCATTGTTAATCAGAAATTCAGGTGGCTGTTTTACATCTACCTCAGCTACTTCTACTTCTCCTTCAAGCTGAGAAAGGCTTGTTCCTTCCACCGCTCCTCATGCTTTAGGCCTTAGACATCTTCATGGCTTTCCTCTTCTTATTCGAGTTTATCAAAGTTTTTCTTGCCTTGCAAGACCTGAGCACAGCACCACTGGTGATCTAATGATTGCCAGCTAAAGGGAGAAGTCCATTCTGGGCCCCTGCCAGGTGCACCTGTCCATGCAGCCCAGGACACACTGCAGATATTCAGCCTGTTTATGGTCCATTGAGCCCTCCATGTCCATCTCAGCAGAGCCAGTCTGCCCCAGCTTTGGATTCAGCTCCAATCCTAAGACTTCCTCTACATTACCTACCTTTCTTCTGCCCCCCTGTCCTTGGGCTCACCTACTGGGTAACACTATTAGAAATGAGGAGCTTGACTTAGCCAATATATCAAGCAGTAATTCAATTTATTAATTAATACGGTAAAATTTATACAAAGCAGCGCTGAGTGCAGAAGTGCGATCTCTCCCTCTAACTGCACACCGAATGCTGAGAACTGCTGGTATTTATATGTATATCTGTAGGCCTTCTCAGCAGTTTCTAATTCCAGTTTTTGCGTCACAATTCTATACTTCATTGTGATCCATTCCTCTCAGGATGCATACTTCAGGATGTAAAATCAATGATAATGATAGCTGGTGTCTTTACAATTTCTATACTCCATTGTGATCCATTTTTCCCAGAATATACACTCTGGGATGTGTTATTCCAGATGGTGGGGGTCCAGGTTCCAGACATGGGGTCCAGCTTCTATTTTCTAGGACTAATAATCTATAATAGTGATGTCTACCTTCCTCTTTTGAAACCATTAGTCAGTGAGTTGATCTCCATCTTCCTTTCCTAGGCTGTTTTCTTCACTGTTTTGTGAAGAAATTGTGAGATTGTATGATAGGCTCACTTCCTTCTTTGGTTTAAATCTTTTACACATTCTAAAGCTACAGTTTTAAATATCTTTAGTACAAAACAATATTCTAAAACAGCTTAAGGCTTAATTAAAAGTAGAAAGTATTTGTTAAAAGAAAAGCAACATCTAAAGTGATAATTCACATATTCTTACAACTTAAGATCTATAGTATTAAATTTTTAACAAAAGATTAATTAAAAAGGCCTTTTTCCATGCTTTGCTTTCCATGTTTATTATAACTCATCTTTATAACTGTTCCATGACTGTATTCCACATATTTCACAATCACAATTACACCAATTATTTTTATTTACCCAACACAAACTATAAGTTCGTATTTCACAACACCTAACTTGTAACACCTCTAGGAAAGTAATAAGGCAAGGAATGCAGAGCTGTAATGCAGAATCCAAAGAAAGACTCAGCAGAGATGCAAACCATTTGCAAATGCTTGTAATGTGGAAGGAGGCATTTAGCAATGTTGGAATGGGGCAAAAGCTTCTGGAAACGGAAAACTTGGATTTTCTATTAAGGACAGGCAACAATAGGAGGCAAGAAGCTTTGTCTTGGGAAGAAAGTGGGGTTTGATGGGTGTCCAGTGCAGCACAGAAAGGTCAAATGATGAGAAACCCATGGGGGCTTGGGGAAATGTAGATCCCTGTTTCTGATGAATGGAAAAGATGTCCTGAGGGGAAGGTAGCAATAGTCAGGCTGTGAGAGAGAAGAGCCACATTCACCTGCTGCTGGTTCTCACAGACCAGGCAGAGAGAAGCAGCAGGTGCCACCTCCTCCTCTTTCAGGAAAGTGTTTATTTTAGTATTATTTATTTACTTGTACCTGATGAGGTCACAGAGCCAGGGCAGGTGAGGGCCCTTCTTCGGCACATCCAGGGGTTAGTGAATAGCTACCCTAAGGCAGCTCCATGCACATCGGCAGTGGCAGGAAAGGCGACAGGAGAGGTGACACCTCTCCCAGCCCGGTGCTGCTGCAGCTCCTCCTGTGAGGAACCCAGAGCTTATGGATGGGGAGACCTTTAGCTGTGCCATGCAATATTTTTCAGTAGCAAAGATAGTATCAAACTCGTCTTGATATTAGAGGTGCAGACTCACAAAAAAATTTGCATTCATAATTTTTCCTTGTTGACTTTCAGAAACACTAGGAAATATTTCAGAAAGGCAGTTCCTTCTGCCTGCGTAGGACAGTCATTCCCACCCTGCTGATGCGTGTTCATACTTCTCCCTCCTGTGGAGAAAGGCATCGCGATGTCAGACCTGTCCCACCGTGGCAGCCACGAAAATTCCTCACAGCTGGAATGTGCGCCATGAGGGGGTGACAGTCCAGCAGCTCCGAGTGGGTGAGCTGGGACGGCTGCCCTGGGATGAAAGGGACCACCCCTGCAAAGACAAGTTCTACAGCAGGATGTAAAGTTCTGTAATTTGTTTTAAAATACAAGATTTTCAATTTCAAGTCAATATTTTCCATTTCAACAAATTAAATAGAATTATCTTTGAAAGCAGGAAACAGTTGAGTTGCTCATGTTCACCTCATCTCTCTTTGAGAGGTAAGAAGATCCAGTACCTTTTTTTCCAACGAAATCGTTAATCTGTTCCTTTAGGTTTGTCTGTAAAACGTTATCAGATCCTGGTCAAGCGATACCAAAGTTATAAGTTATGGGGAAAAAGTCCGTAAGTGCGGGGCTGCGCCGCCCCGTAGGGCAGGCACTCCGAGCGCCCCGGCCGCAGCTGAGGGGAACCAGCAATTCTGCCGGACCCCTCGGTGCAGGGTGACCCTCCTGGCGTCCCCTCTGTCCCCTCACACCCACACGGACCCCACCGCGGAGTACTGCCCCAGCCCCTCATGGCACACCGCCGTGCCGCCAGGGGGCGCCCGCTCCCTTGTCCTGTCCTCGGCCCCGCCCGCCGCCGGAAATGGCCCCGGCCCGGAGTCCCGCTCGCGCTCGTTTCTTCCGGTGCGGCGCCATCGTTGCGGCGTAGGTGAGGCGCGGCGGGTCTGTGTCCATCCGCGTCCATCCGCCCGGGCGTCGTAGCCATGGCCATCCGCTACCCCATGGCCGTAGGCCTTAACAAGGGCTACAAAGTGACCAAGAACGTGTCCAAGCCCCGGCAGTGTCGCCGCCGCGGGGTGAGTATGAGACTGCTGGCGCGCGGTGCCCCGGGCCTGCCTGTCCGGAGGCCGAACGGGCCCGATGCGCAGCGCGGTTGTGTTCGTGTGTCCGGCGCGGAGCCGCCCATCGCCTCCGACCCCGTCCCACGGGTCTGCGGCTCGATGCTTTTCGCTGCGGGGAGACGGGAGGGCTCAGCACCCGCGCGCTGCCCGCTACTGCGGGGCTTGACAGAGCGGGGCCGGTGGGCTCGGCCGGGCGGGGCAGCGGGTGGCTGTGAAAGCTGTGTGCCTTCTACAGCCTCTCCTGTTCTGCTGCTCCTGGTAACGACAGGCAGTCCGCCACAAAACTGCCCGGAATTTCCCTACTAGGAGCTATCGAGGTCCGATAGATGCGTGTTACGGGATATGAATGCATCTGGGCCTATTATTCACTCTTATTAAATGCTGTGTGTAGCTGTGGTGTCCGACGTGTGTTGCAGTGCGAACCCTGGCTATGTCATGGTCCTGCTTTTTCCAAAAATGCTGGTCCTTGCCAGTGTGTGTGACACACTGCGGACGCGAGCCTGAAGACAAAACTGGCACACGTGGCCTAGCTCACGATCCACAGGATCTGCCATGGATCAAGTTTTCTTGGAACACGCCAACAGGTTGGGCTGGTTTTGAGGCCTAGCCGAGAGTATGCTCCAGGCCCTTGCAGTCAGTCCCCTCTGCATCAAGCAGCATGTAGTGCCTTGTAACCTGCATCCTCCCTCCCTTCCCACAGCGCCTAACCAAACACACCAAGTTTGTTCGAGACATGATCAGGGAAGTCTGTGGCTTTGCACCCTATGAGCGACGTGCAATGGAGTTGCTGAAAGTGTCCAAGGACAAACGTGCTCTGAAGTTCATCAAGAAGCGGGTGGGTGAATCAACTAACAATGATGAAGAAACTATGTAATTTTCCTGTTTTCTGCACACCCTTAGGAATATTTGGCTTTTTAATTACCTTTTTTTTTTTTAATTTATTTTGGAAGTTACTAGTGTAATATAATGGAGTGGAGATGTTCCTTGGGGTAGGTGGGGGAGCAGAAGATGGACGCAAAGGTACTTTACCAAAAAGGTCCCGAGCTCAAGGATTCAGGCTTGTTGGGCTGTTTGCTCATAGTTTGCATGTCTGGTGTGGGGAAGATGAGAGCAGCACTGATGGAGGTTGGGTGCCATTAACCAGGAGACTTCCAGTGGGGTTCCTTGAGTTGTAATAGTCATGAGAGCTGAAACCAGCCTCTTTCATGTCCCAAACAAGTTGTGGTACTACTGAGACGCGATGGCAAACTCCTGGCTGGTGATGGAGTCCATCTTTGCAGGACTTTCCATTCTGCCTGGTTTTGAGATGTGACAGCAGTGATGCTTGTGGCAGTTTCAGTCTGTCCAGTCTGCACTAGGTAAAGACTGACAGCTCTGCTCTCTCCCTGCAGGTTGGCACTCACATTCGGGCCAAGAGGAAACGGGAGGAACTCAGTAATGTCCTGGCAGCCATGAGGAAGGCTGCTGCCAAGAAGGATTGAGTTGCACAGGCTGCAACACAATAAAGTTCTTTCTCCCAAAACCAGGGTAGTGAGTGTTCTTGGTACCCTACTTCAGTGGGTGTGCTGGGGGATGCTGACAAGGTCCTGAAGTTCAGCCATCAGGAATTTGCATGAGTGGTTTATTGTACCTGCACCTGGAGATGTTGCTGTGACTTACTCTGGAGGGGAATCCTCTATGACTGTGTGCAGTCTCAGGATGTGGAAATCTCTGGAATAATGCCTTTCACCTCCTAGACTCTTCAGACCTCAATGGCGGTAGGAAGGGAGTCAAGTGGGCAAGAATGGCTGTTGAAAATAACTACTTTGCCTTTCTTCCCCAGAGCACATCAGCCCATTCCTCATGCAGCTTAGCCTGCTCCTTTATTTCCCCCTTGTACCCTCTATTCAGGCCTGTTTTCTGCAGTGTGTTAGTAAGTCATGAAAGACACCTGGAAGTCAGCAAGAGCTCTCTGGACTTTGGTATTGGATTCTTGGATTCTTTCTTCTCCCCTAAGGGCCCCCTTGCTGTGATATGACAGGAGATTTTCTTGGCTGAGAAAATACTTTTATAAGACTTCATGCTATTACTCTTTCCTTCTTTAAATTCCTTTTTGTTACTGTTCATTGGAAGATGAAGTATTCAAGTTTTCTGGCCCCCCAGCCTGTGTTTACCGATGTACAACAGTCATGTCAAGACATTTAATTTCTGTTATCACTCCCTGAATATGATACAGCTGTTGCAGAGGCAAAGGCCAGCTGTGGTGCAGCAGAGTGCTGCTGGTTGGTGATACTGAGCACATTGCTGTTTGACCCTGGTCTGCTCTCTTAAGCCTGGAGTTCTTTCTGACAGTATTGACCCGGGGTGCTAAACCTGGAGAACCATGCCCCTTTTATCAGCTGAATGTACCAGGTGTGCTGAACTATATTAGGATTTCAGTGTCCTTTCAGCCGAGCTCAGGCAGATTCTGAGAGCTACTTGCCTTCTACCCCATCAGGAATAACAGCTGTACATCAACCTAGCTCTGAGTGTACTGTTCAGTTCCTTCCTACAAGCCATATAGAAATTCAGAGAAATAGCTGAAACATCTTCAGTGACAAGAGACCAGACTAGCCCCACTGCTGGTGGCTGATAACATTCCCATTCCTTTGGCAAAATTGGAAATCCTTTATTGTAGATCATAATTCAGTATTAAAGACTGAGAAATACTTTATTCTAGCAGAGCCATAATTCATTTTGGCAGCTGCGCAGCAGCAATAGCTTCATGTCCCACTTCAGGATTGCCCCCAATCACCCATCTCTAGGCAGGGGCCAAATGCTTAGGGACAGAACACCTTCCAGCCATCAGGGCACAGTGTGTCACCCTCCAGTGAGATCCAGCTGTGAAAACGCTATATCAAATACCTCTTTGTAGTGCTCCACAAAATGCACTTCCAGTCCTTCTGTAATGAATCCAGCAAGGTCATAATAATCCTTTTTGTTCTCTGATGGCAGAATGATGCAGGTAACACCTGCCCTCTTTGCCTGTGGGGAGAAAAACTTGGGCCATCTTGTGTAATCCTAGAAATCCTTCCATGTACCAGAAACACCCTTCCCCATTTTGGAAAGCAAGAGCAGGTATTGTGGAGCATGATCCAGCTTTCCTCTCTGCCCTCTGGAGAGCATGCAAGGCATTCCTGACAGATACAACCAGGCTGAAGTATGTTCTAGATCCCCCCTCAAGCCCCAAAACATATTCTTCAGTGGCATCTCAGCTGCAGGGACAGATGAGGGGGGACAGGCATTTTAGCTGGACTATGTCAGCAGCTCAGGGGATTGTTTAGAACGTTCATACTATGTTACGGAGTTTTAAGTATCTGTTCCTGCTTGGGTGAGGATAAAGCCTAGGATGAAAGCAAAAGTTAGAAATAGCTTGTCGGATCAGCATACCCATCAATACCTTAGCACAATTCTACAGAACCTTTTGACAGGGACACCTTCCCTGGAAGGAGCATGGAAAGTGGAGCTGCTCCTCCCAGGACAGGTCTGTTCTTACTGCTTTGTGGGTGGATCCTGTGTTTAGGCCTGTGGCCACTCACACTCCTGCAAGTGCAGCCAGTCAGTGCCGTAGCACAGGTTAGTCCTCTACTGGCTACAAACAACTACTCATTTTTAAGACATACAAGGAAAAGAAATCACACTGCACAAGGCTGTAGCCTAAATAGATCTGGGGACCGAACACTGATGTGAAGACCCAGCTCAATGGAGGAAAACCTAATAACATTCTTTACAGAAAAATGTGTGTAGTGCAAGGTGTATGTAGGCCAGAAATGTGCAGGTGAAAAGTACGGAGAGAGACCGAACACTTGGAACAGAATACTGAAAACTGCAAAGGGATGAAACCAAAAATACGAGACACTAAATCTAAGTTCCTTTTATCTAAGAAAGACACCTGCATAATATGTCAGACAAATTCACACTGGAATTAGGGAACAGAGCCTTGATTTTAAGAATGTACCTTAGAGATGCTGTCAAATCACCACTGGATGCCCTCCTGAAACAGGCAATTCAACACAGCACAGGTGATTGAACTGTGTTAGTCTGACAGAGCAGACAGCTCTGACAGCCAGTTAAAGCTGTCGGTCACCTTCAATTCTGCCAGTGTAGAGGTGGAATTGAGCTAGGCCAACACAGATGCCCTGACACAAAGCCTAGGGTTGCTGAGGTCCTTTCCTCACAGCCCAGAGACATAGCCAAGATTCCCATGTTCTCCTGCAGGCTTTTTGAACCTGTGTATGGAATGAAATCTGCCTCTCCCAGTTCAAGGAACAACCCCTCTGGCTGTCCCTGTCCTTATTGAGCCCAACCCCTGTGGACAACACACAGAAACAAGAGAAGAGCTCTTACCGCAATAGTCTTCTCCTTGATTCCACCAACAGGAAGAATTTTTCCAGTCAATGACACCTCTCCAGTCATGGCTACGTTCTGCCTCACTGGGCAATTCATGGCCAGGGACAGCAGAGCTGTTACTATGGTACATCCTGCACTTGGTCCATCCTTTGGAGTTGCTCCCTGTTTAAAAAACCAAAACACAACCCCTGCTGCTCATTCAAGAAGCAGCATAGCCAGACAGTACCCTTGTCCTTGTTTTTCACATTGGCCAAATTTCATGAAACCTCACAAGGGTTTTTACATGTGTGAGTGTCAGAATCCTGCTACTTGAATTGGTGGATGTATTAACAACTGTGACATTCCTCACCTTATTCATGAGGAATAATCCATGAGTCCATAATTGGTTTCTGGCCTGATGCAACCACCATACTCACTGGGCTCAGGTCTTTTAGTCAGCAACATCAGTGGAAAAAAAAGGGCATGAACACTTTAAAGGTCATTGGTAGACCTAAGCCAACCATGGAAACAAGGAAAGTAGTCAAGATCACAAGGGGGAGAGCGTCAAGAGTCACAAAGTAGTGGAGGACAGTACCAAAAATCATTCAAGGCAGAAAAAAATCAGTATATAAAGCTCCACAAAATCCAGGCCTGAACTAGTGTCAGTCTGGATTCATCTGAGATCAAACCTCTTTGAGGTAAGAGCAGAGGAAATCAACATTTGAGAGGGAGTAGAGACAGAGATCATGTCTGCTATTTTCTCATCTTTCAGGAAATGAATTCACAGACAAAATGCACACAGACTGGACAGACACAGAGCAAGCTGCAACAAAGACATTGCACACAGAGCACTCAGTGGTCCAGAAGTAAAGCTGGGGCACAATCACAGCTCAGAATCTGTCTTCAGTAAGCACCTGCCCAAAGCTTGTTACACAGCATCTGAGCCACTCTGAGCACTATGTGCATTTATTGGACAAATACTGGACAAATGCAATCACTGACATTTACATGCACAAGGAAGCATGGCACAGAGATCAGGAGTAGTATTTTCAATTATGCGTAAATGTCCTGAAGACTTTAAGAAGGCCTGGCAACACAGAGACCTAAACCATGACGCCCTTGTAACTTCATCCAAGCATTTATCCAAATCACTTATCTCCATGTCATGGTTTCCCCACCTGCACAACAGGGCCAACAGCTACAACAAAAGCTTAGGTTTTTTTAGAAAATTATCCAAGACCCTGTTTTCTTGCCACATGATTGCCATAGAAAGGAATGGAAACATGTCTCATAAGAAGACCTTCACAGAAGGTCTGAAGTAAATGTCTTCATTCCTGGGTTCTACTCCTAGAAGAGGACATTCTGCACAACACATGGACAAATGAAGTGCCTTCCAGCTTTATATCTAGGGGAGCAAACCAGCCAGGCTGCTGTGCATGCTCTGTGAACTCTGCATCAATTTACCTCTGGCACATGCAAGTGGATATGAGAAGACATAAGAAAGTCATTGTTGGGGTCCTTCTGCATCAGAAAGGCTCTTGCAAATGTATATGCAATTCTGGCACTCTCTTTCATTACATCTCCCAGTTGCCCTGTTACTTCAAGCGACCCATCCTTGTTCTCCTTATCTTTGGGTCGCCTCAAGGATGTTTCAATAAACAGAGTTGATCCTCCTAAAAAAAGAAAAGAAAAATAACACCTAAAAAAAGTTAAAGGAAAATCAAACCAGATTTTTTTTTGTGGCGGAGAAGCTATGTCAGGCATTTGGAACTGATGTTATCTGATGAGACACTGGGCCTTGAGTAGAGAGAAGCTGAAATCTGTTCCTTAAATACATTCAGGAAGGCCAGCTAGAAATCTCAACAGTCTCCCTTCATTGCTTTTTTGGACTTCACCTTCTAGGAACAGAGATGCAGCATCCATTTAATGGAAAAAATCAAGTTCTTAAAATGGTGTCATATTTGTTTCCTCCAGAGAATGAGTTCATAAAACACTTTTAGCCATTTCAATTCTCCAGTGCCAGGTATCTATTTGCCTTCTCCACCATACTGATAATTTTCCTCTTAACTACTTTAATTCTACACAAGATCAATTTGAGTATGAAGAGGTAACCTCCTTTGCTGTGTGCTGTATTTCCATCCCGTAGTGCACATAAGCCCCCAGGTTACTAGGGGAGTAATCCAATGAACATTAAGCAGCCAACTGCACCCACTCCACAGAGTGCTGGAACACCTATACCTGCCCTTAGCACCAGAAGTCAAGTCAGTGTTGTATATCACTGATGAATTCCTCAGCTGTGCTGTGGGTCACAGTGACACCTCCTGCTGCTGATGTTCCTAATATATGTCATTTCTATGGGATATGGAGCTTAAAGAGAAAATATGCTGTCCCTAAGTCAAGATGAGCCTGGATAAGGGTATAAGAAGGGCTCCCTTCTTCAAAAAAGCAGAATTAAGGATCCAAAGAAAGTTCCTTTTACTGATGCCTGTAGAAGAAAGTCACTGGACTCAGTTCTGTTTGACTATTAAATTCAATTTTTGAAAATTACGCAGAAATTTAGACATTAACCCAAAATTAATTTTGTCTCACCCATAGCTGTCCAGGCCAGACCCATCACCACTCCTGGGGGAGTGGTTTCATACATGCGATCCACAGTGAAGATGGGCTTTCCAACAAAGTCCTGCAGGTTTTCAGGTGTTACTTGGACCGTCTCTGCTTCTCCACTCACAATTTTATAGGCAGATTTCCTCAATACCTGGGTAAGATAGTAATTTATCTCTGTAGAAAAAGCTGAGAAGTTTGATGCACAGAAGTGGTGATAGTTACACAAAACTTTCTCTCACCTTTTCTACTTGTTTCTGCAGATTCCTCACCCCACTCTCTCTGCAGTACTGCTTGATGAGAACAGTCAGGACATCTGATGTGATTTGAGCCTTGTTTTCATCCAAGCCACACAGAACTCGTGCTTGAGGGACCAAGTATCTCTGAAAAAAGCAATCCCCCACATCCTTCTCTTAGTATTTGTGACAAAAGCCTACTGGTTCCAATTCACTCAACTTTCTGCTCAATGCTGCTTTCTGGTGTCTGCAGCCTATGGAACACTGGAGTTACTTTTAACTATGTGTTAACTAAATCAAAGAAACTGTCCAAAATACCATGTGCCTAATTTTTTTGGACACAGTTGGATGTAAATATGTAAGCCTGAGTCTACCAAAAACAAATTATCAGATGTAATTCACATAAAGCACAAAGTGATTTCTCTTACCTCTGCAATTGCAAGTTTCTCTTCTGCTACATATCCTGACACATTGATTACTTCCATTCTATCCCGCAGTGGCTCTGGAATGGTTTCTGTTACATTGGCAGTACAAATAAAAAGTACCTGGAAGCATTAAAAGAACTATTAAGAACTTTGATTAACATGCTGCTTTACTCCAAGTACTAGTTCCTAAATTCTATGTTTCTCTATCTGAAGGGTGAGATCAAGACCATCCTCTCTGGGGAATTACTTTTTCTTAAAAGTCTGGATCTTAGAACTACGTGATAGCATGTTCCCTATCCTCCAAATAAGTGTTCAGAAATACACAATGCACAAACTGGGAAATCAGAACGGTTTAAGAGGGACCAGAAAATGGGAAATCTAGATCTCACTCAGAAGTTCTTTCTACCTTCTAGGGAATTAGCACAGAATGACCCAATTATCTATTCCTGTTCTAATATATCAATTCTGCAATTTATGCCAGCTGCACAAAAAGTGCAATGATGTGTAAAGATGACCAATTTCAAAAGCTTCATAGCAGCATTAGGCCACCTCCCTTGACAGCAGCTCTGCCAATCATGAACAGGAAAACTCTTGCGTCTTCTAGTGGAGACCACATGTCCATTTCTGTCTCTGGCACTACAGGGTGTTAGGGCTACAGGACATATGCTGGCGATCATGTTCTTTCATGTACAGACACTTCAATTAAAGTGAATTATCTCCTGCAGACACAGCTGTGTACCATTTATGTTCCATCTGAATTTCCAACCAAATAAAACATCAGCATCTTTTCATGGACAGGAAATCTCTGCATTGATACACATTCATATATTCTGGCTCTACAACCTCTGCAGTAAAGAGAAATACCTTTGACAAATCCACAGGAACATCAAGATAATGATCCAAGAAGTTAGAGTTCTGTTCTGGATCCAATAGTTCTAGAAGGGCTGAGGATGGATCCCCTTGATAGCCTCTTCCTATTTTATCTACCTGTGGAAGAAAATAATTTAATACTCTAAGAAGTTTCCTACCATGAAAAATTCTCAAGCAAGATTTTTTTCAAGGCTCCATCTGAAAATCTTTATGAGTGTTCATACATATCCAGTACCACTCTATCACTTTACTGTGCACTCATCCAAGTCCCCACTACCTTCCTGTGTGAGCATGACACACCTGAGAAGACACAGGAGTGTTGAAGAAGACACTTTTGAGTGTTGAAGAAAATCACTATGAAGTCTCAGGCAATGTGCATACAATAAAAAGCACTACTAATAGTGGGTTGCTAGTCATTAAGCTGAGATAAGCTATAGGCAGACCAGAACACTTACTCCACAGTGAAAGGACCAGAGTGCTAGCTTACACCACTTCCCTAATATGCAAGCTCAGACACTCCTTATTCTGCCCAAGGTGCAAAAAGCCTATACACAGCCATTCAAGCAGGGCCGGATTAGTGACCTGGGATATTGTCACAGTCATAAACTGACTGAGGCTTATGGGGACTTCTTGAAGTCACCTTGATCTACCCACTGCTCATGCAGGGCCTCTAGAGCCAGCTGCCCAGGACCATGGCCAAGGTCATTGACTCTTCCAGCACTGTGAACTCTCCTGAGGATACAAATAGGGCCACTGCTTCTTCTCCATTAAGAGTACTGTTAACTGGATGGCCTTAATGAAATTTGCTGCTACAGCCAAGGCAGGGCTTCTGGCCAACACCACTCAAGTGTCATAACCTACAGGTTCCACTGCCTTTCAAATCACAGTATTCATGGTTACATCACGCTGCAACATATGACAATTTATTGGTCCCTCATGCCATTGCCAAGAATCTGCTGTTGGTCGTTCCCAGGTATGGCACACAAGGCAGCCAGAATGATCTTCAGTCTATTCTGATCACCTGCTCTATATCCTGTCCTTATCTGCTGTTCAAAAAAACATTAGGTTGGTAGCCCTGACTCATTTATTCTCAAATCAGACCACAAATTGACTGTAAGCATCTTATTTCTTCGAGTCCTGCTTTAGACCTACTGACAGAGTGACTCTTGCTAAATAATCACACAGACGTAGTGGATTTGAGCACAGGAACATGCCCACACCTATGCAGGAAACACAAGAACTATGGAAACTCTGAATATTCAGCCAGGCCCATTAGGATCCAAACAGCTGTAATTTAATCAGAAGAACACAACTAGAATTTAAAAGCTGGAGTCTGTTATAAGGAGAGAAAACAAAGGTATCAGTGTCACCCAGAGAATTTCAGAGCCCAGCCTCATATAAACAGAAAGAATCTGGGACTTTTAGGAGAGTTACTACTTCACCTTTCTACAGGGATCACAAATTGATACGAGTCTTAAAGAGCAAAACCTAGAAGAAAGACCAAATACTTCACCTCATCAATCAGTATAAGTGGATTCTCTGTCTTTGTCTTCTTCAGACACTGGATGATTTTTCCGGGCATTGCTCCAACGTATGTCCTCCTGTTTTACCAAAGACTGTATTTAGGGAACCATTGAAAAGCACACACATGTCAGAGCATACACCACACAGCTGACAAAACAAGTATATCTTGCTGGGAGACAAGTCTTTATTTCCTCAATATCTATCAAAAGCATTCTCCATGACCATATTAAACACCAAGACCCACCTAATCTGTTTCTAGTAAAGAACTGACATGAATTTTGGCAAAATACTTCTGGACTATAGTTTTCATCTTTAGTTTAAACCACTTGTCAATTACAGAAAAGCAAAGAGTTTACAACGAGAAAAAAGATGTTTGAATTTTCATGGGTTTTGGGTAAGAATGTTAGAAGAGGTAACATTTCACTTCCTCACTTGATAGAGACAAAAAGACCAGTGTAAATCAAAGGATACTAAAGGTACCTTTTAATAGCAAAATATAATCTTCCTGCTGCAGATTGTTTCTGGTACCCAGAAACAAGCAGAAACAAAGAGGGTAACAAAAGAGTGAAGGCCAAGAGGAACAGAACAGAGAACATCTGAAAAACATACAAAATATTTTTCCATGCTTCTGTGTAGGGCAGAGCCCTGCAGGTTCAATTTACTCCACAGAATGGCTACTCTTACTCATTTGAAAACACTGCTGGTTTTATGTTCAGATGCAGACCCTCTCCTCTGCTCTGGTGAGGCCTTATCTGGAGTGCCATGCCCAGTTCTGGACTTACCAGTTCAAGACGAGGAACTGTTGGGGAGGGTCCAGTATAGGGCTATGAAGATGATGAGGGGACTGGAGCATCTCTCATGGGAAAGGCTGTGGGAGCTGGACCTGTTCAGCCTTTGGATGACTGAAAGGGGATCTTACCAATGTGCAAAAACATCTGAAGGATGAGTGTCAAGAGGACAGGGCCAGACTCTAGCCAGTGGTGCCCAGTGACACAACACAGGGCAGTTGGCACAAACTGAAACAGGAAGTTCCACCTGAATGTGAGAGGAAACTTCTGTACATTGAGGGAGGCAGAGCTCTGGAACAGGCTGCCTGCACAGAGAGGCTGTGGGATCTATATCTCTGGAGACATTCAAAACTTGTCTGGCCACCATTCTGTGCAACCTGCTTTAGCAGGGGAATGGTCTAGACGATCTCCAAAGGTCACTTTCAATCCCAACCATTCTCAGATTTTGTGTATATGGAAGGAAAACAAGCCTATGGAAGGGTCAGAGCTACCAATTTTTTGTTCACTTCTTGTTCTCCCCATGAATGTTCTTGTTTCCAGGTTTTCCTCATGCAGCACCCCCATCCTCATTATTCAGAAACCAAGTTTCAATCACACCTGAACACACATGTGAATGACCCTGTTCAAACTATCACCATTCTCCAGTTCTGACACTTACAGACAGGCATGTATTAGCATTTGGCATCAGTCCAATGGGTTTGGGTAGCCTTTCAAAACTAATACACAAGAAACAGGAAACAACTGCACTTAGAAGCACAAATACAAGTATGTTCCAAACTCCACCCTTTGCTATCCTTTTCACCTCTTTCTGTATCTCAAGTCCTGTCAGCAAGGGTTGGCAGAACAGAGATGAAAATTACATACAATGTCCAACTTCAACTTTATTAAAAGCTGCTGGATAGAGAAACTTCTCGAGTTACACTAACCTGTGTCCTTTTATTTCTGCTACATCGGTCATCCCTCCAACACTGAAGCGGAAGTACTCTCTGTTTAAGGCTCTGGCAATGGAGCGAGCAATACTAGTTTTGCCAACTCCAGGGGGACCATAAAAACACAAAATCTTCCCCTGGGTGGATCCTCGCAGCTGGCTGACTGCAATAAATTCCTGTATAACAGTTAAACAACAGCAGTGAACAGAAGGGAACGCCAGCAACACCAAAACACATGAAGAATCATGTCAAGCAGTGATTACGAAACAAGCATCATACACAAAACTGGTCCTCAAAAGATTTGGGGGAGGGCAAGGGGGGAAGCTAAGTCAGGATACTGATGCACCCGTTTTCCCTCTGGTAATTTACATGCTTGGTTACCCCCAGGTTCTGTGCTCTGTATTATCTCACCAGAAGCAGGCTGTCTCTCTCCTGCCTTGGAGTAATAAGACAGGGCTCTAGTTCTTCTCCCAGCTTCTCGTTTTCACCTGAGTCTCTCAAGCTACATGTGAGCATCTCCTACTGTACCACTCACATGTGCTAAGCTTGTTTCATTTCACACTTCTCTGACAGACAATCCCCTCAAGTAACGCTGAACAGTTGAGGAATCAAAGATCACAGTTCAGATCTAAAGCCTCAAGTGGTTATAACTCTTACAGTGAAGAAATGACTGCGCAAGTGGGGAAAAAATCCAGAGACTGCTTCCCTTGGACACTTACTTGCTCAGCATTAAGTGCAAATCAGAATATTGCAGTTTGAAATGAGAATGTGACCTTCATTGCCACAAATAATAAGCACATTAACTGATCACCAGAACATTTGGGTCTTTCATGCAGCTTTCTGTTTGATGCATGAAATAACACCAATTCAATGGAGACTGCAATCTGAAACACATCCAAAATGCCTGATGTTAAGCAGAGTGTGAAATGGGACACACTGCCTACTCCTGCCTTACCAGAATTCGCTTCTTGACATCATCCATTCCATAGTGATCCTCCTCCAGAACTGCTTGGGCTCTGGCCAGCTCCAGATTTTCTTCGCTACACTTACCCCATGGGATGGATGTCAGCCAGTCCAAGTAGTTCCTTGTAACACTGACAGAAACACACAAATGAGAGTGACTCACTAGTGCATGTCTTCCTCCACCACCTTCCAGAAGAACCTCATCCAGAACAAGTGGGTTATAAACTACTCATGGAAGTGAGGCTATGAAAAGAACATCACTATACAGGCAGTGACTGCTAACCTTTTTCATAGTCTTCAATGCCTTGTTTCCCCCCCAACCCAAACCCCCAAAGTTCTTTTTCACAGCTTTTGCTTTTCTGAAACAAAGAATCTCTAATATACTGTGAAAAGATTTAAATTTCTGCACACAATTGTATAATTGTTTTGGTATGGGGCTGGCTCCTGAAAAAGAACAGGACTGCTTGTACCATCTGCACATCAACTGCTTGGATCAGGTCATGAAACTTAAAACTAGAAAAAGTTTTCTACCTCCACAGTAAACTAAGACATGGTAGAGATGAAAGATTCCTGGCTCAGAAGCAAGAAAAACAGCTGGATGCACAACGACATAGAAAAGATTTAAGACTTAATGATGGATAACGATGCCAGTATGGAAGTTAACAGCAGAGATAATTAGCATAAACAAACAGAAGAGAACACACGTGTGTCAAAGCACTACTCACTGTTCTATAACTACGCACTTAGATCAGGAATTCAAGCGCACAGGAAGGTATGCACAATGCAGTAACAATCAAGTTGTGCAGTTGTGGACACAGGGAAGCACAGCTGGGCTGTCTGGGTCCAGGATTCACCTGATGACAACTGCCTTGCTACCAGAGCTTTGGCTTTTTTCTCTCAAGTACTTCCTTTGAAAACTTGCAACCACTGTTACAAACTCTGAAAGAAAGGTACTAATGCTGCCTGTGAAACCTGGTACGTCTTTTGTATGATTACCAAGATGCTGCTCATCCAAAGTGTGTTTTATAGAGCAAAAGACTGTGTTTGAGGGCAAAGAGACTTTTAAAAGCAGAGACCCAGAACATTAAGAGAGCTCATGAGTACACCAACTGCTGTATTGTATAGCACACTCCGACTCAAAAGACAAGGAATCTTCAACTTCAGTTATAAACTATTCACTCCTTAGCAATTCCAACCCTGCCTCAATACTTCAGGGACCACCTCAGGTAGATTAGCCAATGTCATGTATTAGCTTCCTTCACATCTACTGAAGACACCGAAATTCAAGGAAGAGCCAAAACTGAGGGTAGAAAAAGAATTACTGCACATTTCATGAGGAACTAACTGCACACTTTTGTATTTCTAGTATCAGACTGCAAGAGAAGACAGAAGACCTCAAATGGTCAAAAGAGGTGTAGTACATAAGTAAACACAGGCAATTTGGACAAAATTCCTATAATGTAATGATATGCTACAGAGGGTGGGTGGGGAGGAGAGGGGAAGAGATTAAGGTAAGTGCTTCATTGAACTGCACTGATGTTACACTGTCCCGGTGAACTCTGACAGCATGATATGGCCATGCACTCACTTGAATTCTGAGGAGTGATTATCCAGCAAGCCCAACTTGTTCAACTCTTCATCAATCACATCCATGACATGTTTTGGCACTACCAGCTCCTTTAGTCGCTCACGGAATTTTTCTTCTATAGCATCCTTGTCCTCTTTTTCCAGTCCTAGCTCTTTCTTAATGATCTTCAACTGCTCTTGAAGAAGATACTTACGATGTGTTTGCTTGATCTTCTCCTCAACCTAGACAAAGCAATAAATACTGTAACTAATGTGTTCCTAGTACAGCCCATCTAATATCAAATGCTTCCAAATACTTCTCAGTTATGACATTCCCAGCAACTGAAAATACTACATAGAATTCATCTGCAGTGCATTCTAATACAGAAAGTTATTCAGAATTCTTCAGTTATGCAGAATTCTTCAGCACCCTCCACTGGCCTTGATTCAGTGCTTCAATGTTCGCTTTGTGCTTGGAAGACCAAAACCTGGGCAGAGTAAGGCAGGTATGATCCCCTTATTACCAGAGAGGGCTAACCACTAGTCTCTACTTGCTGCCTAACAGGGCAACTGAAGCCCAGTATGCAGTTGTCCTTCCTCGCCACATGGACAAGTCTGCTAATTCATGGTGAGCTTTCTGCACATCAGGGCTTCTAAGTCCTTTTCTGTATAGCTATTTTCTGTCCTGATCATTCCAAGCCTGGTCTAGGACTATGAATTTCTCTTGCCAGTACTTAAAGAGGCTCTTACTGACTCCCCAAGGGGATACCACTGATAGCTGGATGAAGTTAGACTTTACAATGTTGATCACAACCTTTTCTGTCCATTAGTCTAGCCAATTTTTTCACCAATCTCATACTACATATTTCCAGTCTGTAACACCCCAATTTAGTCAGAAAATTACTATGGTTAACCTCAACAAAGGCCATGCAAATGTCAAGGTATACAACAGTCATTGCTCAAATCATAGAATCATTTAGGTAGGAAAAGACCTCTGAGATCACTGGGACCAGTGATTAACCTAGCACTGCCAAGCCCACCATTAAACGTGTTCTGGGCCTTCTCATAAGAAACCACAATTAGGCAGCTTGCTTTTAGGAAATCCCTTTTGGCTATTCCAAACCATGCCCTTCTTTATTTGCTTGTACAGGACTTACTGGAGAATTTTCCCCATAGTCTTCCCAGGGACTGGGAGCAGGCTGACATGCCTACAGTCTCCCTGATTCTCCTTCTTGGAGATGGGTTTGGCATTTACCTTTTTCTGCTTCCCAGGAACCTCTCCCATGACCACAGTGCTTTAAAGATGAGTGAAAAAACAAAATAATGACATTGATAAGCCCTCTCAGCATTCTTGAATGCATTATCTGGTCCCACAGACTGCATCTATTCAATTTGCTTAAGAAGTCTCCAAGAATACCAACCCCAGTCCAAAAGCATTTTGCACTTAACATGAATTCTAAAAGCCCCAGTCCTTGGGAGTTAACAAACAAAATGTGACTCAGTACACTCAAATATTTGTACTTCACATACTTCATTACCATTTAGATGCATTAGACTGTAATCTGATTAAATGTTAGAACAGACAGGAACTACGGCAGCTCGCAAAAGATAATGAAGGGTCATTCCAAAAAACATTGTGCTATTTACACTAGTATGTGATAAATACACTATTAGGTTGTATATTGTTACATGATGCTTGGTGAACTGCAGACCTCTAGATTTATCCCTTTGCATGAAACTACAACTTGGACACAATTTAACAGCAGATGCTGTAACTCATGTCTCCTAACTTCTGTCATGTGCATGAAAAAACACATGTCTAACAAAACAGAAAACCTTAAATCTAAATGATGCACCCTTAAAAGCATGTACCCATACTAAGCATCAAAGTGGTGGACAAGATATAAATACACCCAAGGCATTTGTTACTCCAGAAACTTACCTCTCTTCCAAGACGCTGCTGAAGTTTGCTCAGCTCATATTCCTTTTTCAGAAGGGAAAGAGCTTTATAAAGCCGTTTGGGAATCTGGAAAAGACAGACATAAAATGAGTTGTGAGATGCCATACCCTTGTAAAGTAACACATGTATATATATTTTCTCCCTCCCAGTGAGAAAGGCAGAATAAAAGACTCCAGCAGGTTGTCTGAGAGAACTTTATAGCACCAACAGACATGGAAAGAAAAACATGTAGCAACTCCGCAGCATGCAAAGGAAATTATTTGCTGCCAAAGATGCAGAGCACTCTGATTTACCCACAGTAAATTAGTACTAATGATCTACTATATCCTTCAACAGGAATCCAGTCACCAATGTTAACGTATCATCAAAAGTAGCACTGAAGTCTCTTCTGGTAAAGACTGGTAAAGAAACAGACTGGTAAAGAAACCGTGACATACAACAAATGTACTGATTCCATTCACATCGCTTGAGTTAAAATTTCATCTTACACTGGTTTCTTCCAAGATGTCTTGAAGTTCATGTGACTCTGCCCCTGTTAGGGCTGCACCCATGTCACTCAAATAGATAGGGTTATCTACCACACGCTGTCCAGCCTGCATCATCTGAAGTACTGACTCTCTGAAAACAAAAGATAAAAAAACCCAAAATGTAAATTTACATTCAAAATGGAGCATCCTTATTTACATGTTATGACAGTGCAATAAAATGAAACACAGCTCAGTTTCATAGCAAACTATTTTTGAAATTTGGCTATATCAATACTCAGTAACAAACAGATTAATCACGTGATTAAAGGAATGATCAACAATATATAAAACTAAGTATCTGAAATGCTCTCCAAACACTTATGTAGGATGTTTTGTGCCAGTAGTCCAAAACTTTTATCCTGCTCGTAAGACATGGATCAGATCACGACACTTAGGGCAGTGAGTTTCACTTAAGACCCAGATCACCTGCCTTAGGACTTAATCACTCTATCTTGTTTCTAAATTGCACATCAGGTTTTCAAAACTTTGATTCCAACAATGGATAGAGCTTACATCCCAAACCAAAAATTTATGTGACAATTCAGCAAATATCTCTACTTCATTACAGCAGAAAGGCAAGTGGTATAGAAAATGTCAGCATGTTTCAGCCTGAGAACATGCTGTTTCCAAAGCACGGCAGTATGGGAAAGACATACCTGTACAAGGGGTTCAAGGCAATGATGTCCCGTATTGTTTTAACAATTTCTGCAGTAAGTGCCTATAAACACACCAAAAATTTAATCACCAAAAGAATGGAAAAGGATAGGCAAAATCTCAGTACAAATACAACATTCCCCAGACTACAACCACTCACTGCAGTAGTGGGCTCTGATGGTTCTTGGTGCTGGGGCAGTTCCTGCTCTCAGGAAAGCCAACAAGGCCTATAGGCCAGAACATACGATCAGGTTGAACACTCAAGCCACCTTCAAGCAAACACTCTTGACAGAGGTCATCACACAAATTTAAGCATAGACCAGCCTCTTCATTCAGCAACTTCTTGAAGTCAACAGTTCTAAGGAACTGAGCTAATAATGAAAACTCTTTATTTTCATATAATCCCCTTGTGCAGTGACTGTGAGAAGAAGGAACTAGTTTTTGCACCCTGAAATTAAAGCCTGATTTTAGAACTGCTCTTTTAAAGCAAGAAGTGTAGGTGCAATTCTACAGGACAAGTCCAAGCTTTTAAACTAACTTACTTACTTTAACCTCTTCTGTGATCTGAAAATCTTCATGAACGACATTCTCTACTTCTACCATGAGAACTTCCTTTGAAGAAGCAGTTACAGGATCAAGCACCAACTCCACAGCTTGGTCTTTTGCTCCAGGCTCCTCTTCAGCCTCCTTCTTAGATCGCTTCTGTTTCCTTCTAATTTTTTGCTTGTTCTCAGGCTCCTCAGGCTCAACCTCTAGTTGCTTGTTTATACGAATCCTGAAAGCCAAAAGAAACCAGCAATAATTGATCTCCCTGTTACATGTCATTTCAGCTCTTCAGCATAAAAAGGAGAGAGTCTAAGTTGTATGTTGTATTATGTAGAAAGGAGAGGACACACATTTGCAAGACACCATGTTTCATTATTTTGGCTTTTATACAGGAGTTTCCTTTTCTATGTGCTTCCCTATAAATTCTCCTTAAATCTGATATCCAGTGTGATTCCTATGGACATGACTGACCAATGCTCATGTCTCAATCAAATATAAAGACAAATCCCCAAGTTATACCTTAGGAATACCAAACCCTTCCAAGTTATAAGGAAATATTTCTATTCCAAGTAACCCCAAACCAGTAGCTTATTTCCAAAATGCAATCAAACATGGTTGTGCTTTGATAACATAGTAGGAGATCTAAGACTTCATTTGAAAAGGAGTTGACTTGTGAACTCACATAGATTCAGCTTTGACAGGACTGCTCATTCTTTGCTGTCCAGAACAAATGCAAGCAAATAAAAGTGAGGGGAAGTTAAAAAAAAGCCGTATTTCAAAGCAAAACCCACCCTGGATCTGTCTCTTCCACCATGTTTCTGTCCTTGTATTTTTCCTTCTAATGGAAATTACCTATTTGATGCTTTTAAAATACAATTCCTTAACTTAGTTAAAAATATCTGGCATAAATGGCTAAAACTAGATTTTCAGCAATAATCGTATTTTCTTCAATTCAGATCTGGGGCAAAATTATGTAGGCAAGACATAATTAAAGTTCTGGAACCCCCTCCCCTGCTTTTTTTTAAGCAAAAATACTGGACTGGATTAGTTCCAGAGATTTTTTTTTTCACCATTACTAAACCTTGCTGTAATTGCCAAAGTAACTGCTAAACTTCAGCTTAATGAATGTTAATTCATCAAAATGAATGTCTGATTGCACCACATTGAAGTTGATATGACAATGACAAGCACTGTCTCTTGTTTTGCAGCTAACCTGTCACAGTATATGGAATATCCTGACACTCCCAGGATATGGAGGAGTAACAAAGCAAAAACTTGCCATACATAAGTTGTGTAGAAAAAAGGCATAGATGTGGTGAAACTGACACGGGATGTCTCTGTTTATACAGAAGTCTGGTGAGATGCAGTGAAGTACAAGTAACCAACCTTCGGTGTCCCATGACTATCATACGCAACTTGTCTCCAAGATCCTGCATTTCATGAATCTGGACAAAAGTTCCCATTTGGTATATTTCATTCAGATCTTCCACCACATCAGATTCATTGCTATTGAGCAAAAAAATTGAAGTAGACATTCACAAACTTGAGATAGCAGATCAGATTAAAAAAGAAAAAAAACCCAAACAATCACTGGTTGCAGAACTTTAAACTGACTTAGAGGGAAAGACACTTAATCCCCATTGCTACTACCTGTAACCCCTTTCCAAATCACACAAGTATCTGGACAGCTCATCTCCTTCCCAGACAACATCCCCCTTATCTAAACCAAGACTCCAGCTGGTGTCTTGCTGGTAGTGGGAACAAAAACTTCCATAGAATGAGGATGGTTCAAGACCAGCCATGATTTCTGCGCTGCTATCCAAGGCAGGGCATTTAGGATGAGAGCTTTTAGTGAAAATGCAACCTGGACAGCTTATTTTTTGTATTTTTTTTAACAAGCTCAAGAAAAACAACTTACTTGTCATCCTTTTTAAGAAAAACACCAGCATAAGGCTGGGCAAGACGAACTTTTCTCCTCAGCAGTTCAACCAGCTTCTTATTTTTCACCTAGGACAACAGGTATGCAATCAGAGGTGGATTTTGCGTAATCTTTGCACTCCCGGGTTGTAAGGCCAGGCATGATGACACCCTGTAACTAAATTATGAAGTCAGAGCTTGTACTGTTCTAGTCTTTTCTCCATTAGAGGACAGTAATACAGAAGTGGAAAAAAGGCAGAGAAACATGAAATTTAAGTATTTTGAACAAGTCACTTCCCAATCAAGATAAGACAAGCAAGGCTGGGGGCGGAATCAGACCTAATCTGGACAAGTCTTACAAGCAAGAAACCTGAGTTATTTGAACAGTACCTTATAAGTTTCTGTTGTTGTCACTGCTGTTGTTCCCTTTCCCTTCCATATCCGTACATCCTGGCTCTCTGCTCCTGATGGGGAGCTAGTTCACCCTTCCCTATCAGTTGCCCGAACTCTGACCACAAACTCTAGTTGAAATCCTATTCTCCAAAGCCTTCTCTGTTCAATACCACTCCTACACCCACAAGCCTGAGCTCCAGCCAGTACTTCTTCCTGGTTTACTTTCTTACTCCCCTCTGCTGTCTAGATGCCACACACCTATCCCTTGCAGATCTCCCAGCACCACTGGAATGCTTATCACAGTGACCAAGAAAATAATTTCTTGTGAATTCTGCTGTTGCATGAAGTCACCCTGCCAAGCACTGAAGGTTCCTCAATGTGATGGACATAAGCTGCATTGCTCAACGCTTTGCTAACAACCAACATAGTTCTGACAGAACAGCACAAGTAATACCACCACTGTTGGTCTATTCTAATCTCAGCACACCTATTCTAATTTTGCACAATGTTTAGCAAAAATATGCTTACCAATGTCAGAGACATTAACAGGAAGAAAAATAGTATCTCCATAGGCACTATAGAGACTCAACCTTGTCAGGTAAATTGCAGCACAATGAATTCACGGGGTAAGAGAGAAAATTTAACAATTCTGTGAGACATTGTTGACCTGTGCATTGAAATTAATGACTTATGTACAAAAATCTCATATGACTGCATGCTCTTATTAATATATAATCTTCTTCCACTGACACATCTGTAAAGACACTAGAAGTTGCACATATTAGATTTGGGCATGCAGAAAAATACTATAGTAGAAACAACACTATGCTAAATAATACTACAAGAACAAGAAAATATTGCTTTATTTCGTAGTACATTTACTTCAAAATCAGACTGGCAAGACCAGAGAGGCACAAAAATATAAGTATTTGTTCCAGAATGGGTTTAATTTCAGGAGGAAAATGTATTTCTGGCCTGTAAGCTCAAGTCACACATCAGTGATATAGCTCTTAAAATCCTTATGGGGTGCAGAGGGGAAAGATCACACTCTAAAATGGTGACTGCCATCCCCATCCCTGAGCACCCTCTCCCACCGCAGCTGTACTGCCCTACACCGAACTCCAGCTTTTTCGTTGCAGCTAACAGCTTACTGCCTCCACCAACACGGATCTCAATGCTCTGAGATGAACCCACGGCACCCAGACAAGGACACATTTGCTTAACCTTCATCAGAGAACACAAAAAACACAGCGGACCTTCTCTGTTAGAAGCAGAGCTGCTGACGCAATAACTGAAACTTCAACTGGCCCAGAAGAAACCGCTATCCCGATCGGCCCCGGTTATAAAGCTCGAGCTAAAGGCCGAGCAACGGCAGCCCCTGGAGGTCAGGCATGAGGCTGCCCTGCTCTGCAGGTCAAGGAACCTGCCAAGGCAAAGAGAGCGGCGCGGAGATGCGGCACCGCCAGCGGCGGGCTCAGTCGGTGAACCCCCCGCGGTCGGGGGTAATAAGACCCCGCGACCCGCGACCGCAACACGGGACTGAGCCGCCTCTGGCCGCTCTGCAAGCCAGCCCAGAACACCTCCCGCCTGCGGCCCCGGTACCTCACGGCAGCACCAGCTCCCTCCCAGGCCGGGCCGGCGGAGCCGAGCCCCGGCCCCGGGACCGAGGGCTCGGCGCCAGCTCACCTCGATGATCTTGATGAAGCGCGGGAAGACGGGGTTGCGCGTCACGGCGATGAGCGGGACGTTGGGGAAATGCTCCGGGACAAGCAGCGGCGTCAACGCCGTTATGACCGGCCCGGTCCCGCCGCTGTCCGCCCCGCTGCCGCCGCCGCCGCCGCCGCCGCCGTCCTCGCCGCCGCCTTCGAGTGCGTCGCCCCCCGGCACACCACCGGGGCTGCGCTGGTGCCAGCGCGGGCCGGCGCTGAAGGCGGCGCGGGGTGCCGGCGCGGAGCCCAGCGGGGCCTGGACAGCCGTGGCGGGGGCCCAGAGGCGGCGCCGCGTGGGCCCCAGGGCAGGCCCGATGACCGCAGGCCGCCAGCGCCCGCACAGCCGCCACCAGCGCGCGGCCGCCATGCTGCCGGCTCGCGCACCTCACTTCCGCCCTCCCGGCAGCGCCGGCCCCGCCCGCTCGGGGTCGCGTGACGACGCGCACGTCCGCGGTCTGCCGTGAGCTGGGGTTCGAGTCCCGGTTCCGGTGCCAGTCCCGGCCGGGGGCTAGCGGCAGGGACGCGGCCAGCCTAAGTGTGGCTTTGGCCACTGCCCAGCCTTCCTTTTCCTCCTCGGTTTTTTGCAGTCGGCTGCCCAGAATATCTCCAGCTCCCGAATATCTCCAGGGATGGAGACTCCGTAATCTCGCTAATCACCCTGTGCCACTGCTCCGACAGCCTCTCTGTAAAAAAAGTAATTCCTGATATTTCGAGGGGGCCTCCTGTGTTTCTTTTTATGCCTATTGCCTCTTCTGTCAGCAGGCACTACTGAGAAGAACACGGCTGACTTCACCCCTCCCCTAGGTAAGTATTGCTCTACATTTATGACATCCCCGAGCCTTCCCTTCAGCAGGCAGCAGTGCCAGCTCCCCCAGCTTTTCCTCAGGGCAGATGCCCAGTCCCTCCACCATCTCTGCAGTTCTTCCCCGGACTCTCCATGTGTCCGTGGCGCTCAGGGAGCCCACAGCTGGACACAGTTGGCCGGCCGTGGCCTCAGCAGTGCTGAGGAGAGGCTCCCGTCCCTGAAGCTCACCAGGCCAGCACAGGCAGGGGCACAGCAGTGGCTCGGGATCAACTCAGGGTCCGGCAGAGCCCTCAGATCCTTCTCCGCAGAGCTGCTCTTCAGCAGGTTTACCCACCCCACCCCCATGTGTCCTGGTCCATGAGGTTATTCCTCCCCAGGTGCAGAACATTGCGTTTCTTTTGCTGAACTTCATGATGTTCCTGTCATCCCATCTTTCCATCTTGTTGAAAGATAAAGTGAAATTTGAAGATTCAAGGGAGCCTTGACACTTGTCTCAGTGGTATTTGGTGAAAAGACAATAGGCAATGGGCATACATCAAAAGAAAAGAAATTCTATTTAAACAAAGAAAAGCATTTTTACAGTGGGGGTGCTTGAACAGAACAGTGTGTAGAGTATGCATCCTTGGAGATGTTCAAAATCCAATCAGAAATAGTCCTGAACAGCCTACACAAGTTGCTTCTGGTTTGACTGGGGATCTCCACAGACCCCTCAGCCAAGCTGGTGGTACCACACAGGAGTCTGCATGGCTGGGAGGGCAGGAGGGGTGGACTAGATTGCAGATGTACCCCAAGTGGACTCTTGGTCTTAATGGCTCTGAGCAGCTTCCCTTGGGATGCACGACTCAGACCTGCTCATCACTTGCTGTTGTCTTATGGTCTGCCTTCTGAGTCTGTGCTGTTGCCTTTCTTGGATGCTGTGGGACTTGGGATGCCCTTTCCCCAGCAGCCCTGTTGTTCAGTGTGGTGTGAAAAAAGGAATTTCAGGCAATCTTGCCCCTGATAAGTCACAGTTGTGCTAATTACCAAAGAAGAGGAACAGTCTTGCTCTTAATGGATTGCAGCTGTGATTAATAAAGATAGGTGTGATAAAAAGGGTGGGTTGGCTTTTTGATGAAGAAGACCTAGAAGGAAAGGGCCTTGAGGATATAGAGCTCTGAGGGAGAAGGAAAAATCCAGAGAGACACAGAGAAGAATGAAACAGGGAAGAGAGTTATGGCTGAGGTCAGTCCAGGTCTGATGGAGTTAGCCTGCTGTTGGGGCTTGCAGAGTCTGCAAAATAGTATTTGCAGCTATAGTACAGCAGGAGATAACTAACAGTCAGAGTCTCTATTTGGACCCTACAGTAGGAGCTTGCTGTAATCTGAGTCAGGATGATTGAGCTATAGGGAAGAATAAACCGGGACCCTTTTCATGTTGTTAAATGTCTGTATCTTGGCTCATTTCTACCCCAAACAAGAGGTCTACTGCAACAATTTACCTTGATTCCTGTCCCTTAGGGAATAGAAGACAAGAAAAAGGGATATTAAGGGGAGAATGAACAACTTTCACTTTGGGCAGATGCCATGCTATTAATGTAACATTTTAGTAAGTAATGTAAACCTGTTATTCTTTAAGCCTCTGAGACCTCTTCCTCTTTTTTTGGGGGTGGATTTTCCAGATGGAAGTATGTGCTGTCTGGTGCAGATGAAGCACACTTCATATAGCTTTATGGACATGCACCAAAGATGGTGTCAAAGAAGAAAGTCTAGGGAAAGGCCTTATCAAAATCTGAGATTAGTATTTGACCCCTGAGGTAGGCACATGGTGATGAGAAAGTATACTACATCATGTGAAAAGTAATGCCTCTGACTTTGGAAGGTCACATTCCTGAGGGAAAAATAATAGAAAAAAACATAATGAAAAAGTACTGTGGAAAAAATTCCCTTTATTTTTCAAATATGGACACTATCTGTATTAACACTGAAAATAACAGCAAGAAGAAAAAGCCCTCATGAATTAACAGAGTCAAATTGCACTAATTCTATGAACACACTATACAGTACTGATTTCCAGTTCTTCTTTGGACAGAGCAGAAGGACATACAATTTCAGCTCAGTTTTCATGGGCAGCTCTGACTCCTGGAACGATGTGAATGTATCACATACAAAGAGTAACATATGGTACAACTGAAAATCCATATTCTTCCTAGATTTTCTCTCTTCAAATTAGTATAGAAGAGGTATGGCCTTATCCAAGAGCTGTTTGTATATTTATGCATTGAGATAGCTATCTGGTTTATCCCATCTATAATCATTAGGAAGAGATCTGTTTGCAAATAGGAGAAACTTAGAAAGTTTCTGCAAGTAGAAGCAGCAGGACTGCAGTAAAGACTGCATAAGCTCTTCTGAATATCTGGTAATTTTAAAAGACAGTGGATAAAATTATAAAATACCTTTCAATTATCCAGTTTTGAAGGCTGAGTTAGTACAAGGTCAGCACTGGTTTTGGAAGGAGTACAAATACTTTAGTATTCTTGACTGAGCTCTGAAAGCTTGGCCTTTGCCAAGACAGATGCAGTGTGGATGGGAGTATTTGGGATGTGTACAGACAAGGAACACAGTGGAGAATTTTTTCTATACATTGAGAAGTTTTCATTTCATCACCAGCAGGTACAAGTCAAAACTGGCATGCATTGAACTCCTTTCTGGGAAATCTGGCTTTGAAAGACTCATTTCTGGAATGACATAGAACAGCCTCAGTTTTTTGTTTTAAGTATGGGGTTAAATGAGTAAATTAAGGTGGGCACCAAAATGAAAGCTTTACACATAGTAAGACTGTAATATTGGCTTTCCTTCTTGGATTAATAATAAAAAAATTGACTCTGTGTATACGTATGCTTGCACACACACACCCCTTTCATATATATGTACAGATATATACGTAAGTATATGCAAATTTCTGACTATACTTTGATGTTCAGGTACTGTACACAGATAATCCAAATTATAATCTGGTTAACAACATGAGTTGGTTGTTACATGAGTAACAACCAGAGCTAAAAGGTATAAACTGAATTCTGAAATTCACAAAGGAAGACTGGTTTGCATTGGTGGAAAATGAGGCTTCTACTTGTTTTTTCTGTGTTAATCTTGTGTGAAAAGCAGAAATTCACAAATGGTAAGGCTTGGTGCATATTGCTTTGTGGGAACATTTGTGACCATGTGGATGCAATGTGTTATGGAGGGTCCCTTTTGTGATATGTGTATATGTCTGCTAACAGGAACTGAAAACAGGTTAGACTCTTGCTGAGTTTTGTTAAAGTATCATTAGGATCCTTTCAGATAGCTTTCAGAAATGACTGGGCTGGAAAGATCCTTTGCAATATCTCTTAAGCCAGAAAGCACGTGCATATATTATAAAGCCAGAAGGGACCCTTATGACCATCTAGTACTGTCTGTGTAACCCAAGCCATAGGACTTCCCAGAATCAATTCCCTTTTGAGCTTGAATCCAATCCAACAATCTTCTGATTCATCTTTCAATTTGCCCCTCTTTTATACACAGGAAGTCTCTTCAGGGTTAGAATTCAATGTTTTCTTGAAAAGTTGGACAAATAGTCTGGAAAAAAAAAACAAACAATAGTTCAATATGGACTATATGTCAATAGTAATAATCAACTGCACAAACACAGGCTGGGAGATTGCTTGATAGGCAGCAGTCCTGCTTAAAATGTGGGAATTATCATGTGTTACCACTGGATTAGGGTCAATGTTATCATGCTGTTGTTAAAAGATAAAGTGCTTCATTGGGTTTTATAAGCAGGTCTGTTCTTTATGAAGGTTAGACTCATCAGCTGAGCAGTGTTATTGATAAGCTAGTGCTGTCTTAGGTCACTATCGATACAAGCTGATGCAGTGTATCTGAAAACTCTTTGATTAAGATTCAGTCCTCAAATAGAGCCATCTCATCAAAGTAAGAGTCTAACCTTGCTAAGAGTTAGGATAAGATGAACAGACTTGAGTTTATTGTATGTATGCATCAGGGACAGTTATCCTGATCAGCCAATGCATAGCCTGCTAACAACCATGGTAACATGAATCCAAGGTCTAAATCTTAATGTACAGGAAATGTTCTTTCCTCAGTGCTCAGTAATAATAAATCTTTAGTTGGATTATTGTGTCAATTTTTAGTCATTCCACTTCAAGAAAGATGTGGAACAGCAAGGAGAAAGTCCAGAGGAGAGGAACATGAATGATTATTACCTGTGATATATACGGGATCTGTTTAGTCTAGAAAGGAGAAGAGCAGACATTATAAAAGTATTCAAACAAGATAAAAAAGGTGCTACAAAGGAAGAATAATCATTTGTTATCCAGCTCACTTGCCTACTGCTAGAGTAGATCTCTTGTCAAAATAAGCAACCTGCCTTCCACAGTCAGCAAAAAACTTGCTGCCTTAGCCTGGAGCTAGCCACTGCTAAACAGAACTACCACACACTTCTACTTACCCTCTTCTGCTACTAATCTTACATGAAAGAGATACATTTATTTCAGATTCCTGATAATTGTCCGGCCCATAAAAATAGAGTGCTCTGCCTACAGGATGTGGAATGTGGCAGCATCAATATATAACTCTGGAGTTTTTGAGCAACTAAAAAGAGCCTCAGGATCTGGCTTTGAACATCTCAAGAAATGTGTTTGAGAAAGTTTTGTTAGTGCTGGGGAGGGTAGCATGGGCAGGTGTGCAGCCGTGATTAGCAAAGTTGACTCCAGCAATGCCTCTGAGGTCTTCCACAATGTGCACTTCTGAGTGTATGGCTGTGGCTAGGGATAAAAGACATCAGTGTGTAAAGCCAGGGTAGAGGGATGTAAGTAACATAGTTGGTTAGGAATAATGAGCAGAGCTCAAGTGAAAGCTGCCCAGATTAGATAGTTCCTCGGTGGATCAGGAGGCTGCCCACTGCTATTCCTGCTCTTAGCCATTGTCAAAAGCAGGACAGCTACATTGCAGCAGCCCCAACACTATAGATCCCGAACATCTTTCTGGTTGAGTTACAGATCTTCATTTTCTGGACATTCATGGACCTGGATGTTCGTGGAACAAGTCCTAGTGGTCCTGTTCGCTGGTGTGAGAGATACCAGCTGTATTCCTGGCCATGCCAAGGAAGGGGGAGAGAGCATGGATGAGGCAGGTTCCTACTTCTATCTTTAGACTCTGAGTTCTTATAGATGTAATTTGGGCTTATGTCCAAGTGTGTTAAACAGAAACTGAATTCCATTTGGTAGGAATTGAAACATACACCCTGAATTTTTAAGTCTGGGATCTGGCAAACCTGTGCAAGCACTAAGAAGTGATTTGGCTCTGCCTATAAAAGATAAGGAGCTAAAGACATGCATGTGTTTCAAAGCATATTCTAGAGCAATGTGATGGAGGGGAAGTTGTTTCTGAAAATAGGCAGAGATTAGACAGGAATTCTTTCCTCAGGAATCCTGTGATGAGGAGTGAAACTGTTTTCTGAGCAAATCTGGCATGAAAGGGAGTCATTCCTGGCATGGATTTACCACCCAGATGGCCAAATTGTTCTTAAACGTTGTGTTCCCCCTTCTGGTTTCAGCAGGATGAGAAGAGCTTGCTAAAGAGAAATGAAGTTAACTGGGTTTTGGCAGAGCTTGGTAGAGGGGAAAGCTGTTTTAAGACTGAAAAATGGTAGAATAAATTTAAGTGTTTGCTTCTTCCATAATTATTTAGGATCTTCCACTAGTGAGAAGCCTATTGAACCTTATTGGTGCTACCAGCCAGCTGTCACTGCTGTATGATCCCACATTCCTTCAGGAGTCTGCAACTAAGCAGGTTGCCACTGGAGCTCTCAGGAAGCATCAAGTGCCTATCTGTGCAAACACCAGGACAGTGAGCAAGGAGGTAAATGCTAAAAGCTTGTTTGGGTAAAGGTACTAACCAAGTGAAGACTTTATAGCTGTGTTTTGCAGGACAGAGTTATGGCAATGTTTTGGTGCCAGTCCACAGATGCTGGTGTTCCTGACTCACCTGGCTACCTAGTTCAGAAATAAAGGAGCTCCTAGTCCAGCTCCTTCACTGGGTTTTCTTTACTCAGGTCTAACTATTTGGCCTCACAAGAATGACTAAATCATACTTTCTTTGCAGCTTAATTTTCTCATCTTTCATGCCAGTCAGAGAGAAATAAGGGCACAATGGGATTTGGGAAGACTGCGTGTGGCAGAGGTGATAGAAAAGTAAGAATCTTGCACAATGGATCTCTTCTCTCTCTGTCCTCCACTTTGGACTTCTGTTTTAAGATTTTGCTTTTCCAGCAATAATCTGCGCTCTGCTGTCCGATTTCACAGTGCTATCTCCCTCCTGGAATGCCTGTGGGTGTCATCCAGTGGACAAACCAGGTGGGAGAGCTGTTCTTTATCCCAGAATTACCAAGTTCGCAGTCCTGTGCATCCAGCTCATGCCGGGAGAGATGCTCCACAATGCCAGCACCCAGTGAATCCCCCAGGACGTTGGTAGTTGTTCTAAGGCGGTCCCTGAAAAACCAGACAGAAAAAACAGTTTCATAGTAGCAGTTAAGGGGATGAAGATAATTTCAAGAAACATCTTCAGTGAAACTTTTTCTACTAAGTCATTCTAATAGTGGATACTTCAACACTGACAGGAAAATGACTCCCAGAGAGCCTCCCTTGATTGACATCCTTGAACTCAAGCTTCATATTCATTCCTGTTTTATTGCATTTCCAATTTGTTGCTGAAATGTTTTGGACTTGACACAAATGAAGAGGAAGGTGGTTGTGTTTATGCACGGACACTGTTCTTTCCAAAGGCCTTGCTGCAGACTCAGCCTTACCACATCTATTTCACTTAAGTTGTATTTTGTTTTACAAAACATGCTGAAATTCTTATGCAAACCTATGACAGCAGTGCTGTGGACAGCATGCACTAAGACAAGGCACCAGATTTTTGTGCAAAACAGCAAATCTAAAAGACCCTTTGCAATGAGATATTCTCCACAGCCACAATAGTATGTCACAGTTGCTGAAGCTGTCATCACACCAGGGCACCATCAGATCCTTCAGTGGTGACAGTAGCACCTGATTGAAATAATGTACTCTGAGTAAGCACAAGAAGTAACCTAGATTATTAGGCATCAGGGCTCTTCCCAGCCAAGTCTGCTCTTATGCACAATCCATGGGACAAGTGAAGGTGTTCTGCAAAACTCTTTCCAACTGATCAGTCATGGCTGGGAGCAGATTTTGGCTGCTTTGGCTACAAACTGACCATACAAGATACAGAAGAACAGAGATGATACAATCTGATGCACACTGACAGTTTATCCATCTATCAGGATTTTGGTGTTGGAGAAGGCAGAGAGGTGGACTGGGCACAAATGCATTCTTCAATCTGGTTCGTAAGAGCGCTCCTATAAAATCACTTGTCCCAAGTGATTTTAGTTAGAAGGGAAAGAAAGCTGAAATATAGCAGTGTGTCTGATTAGCTGCACCCATGTAAACACTTTTCAACTTTGTACAGCCCAGTCTCATCCCTCTTTCAGTGTTTGGTAACCCAGAACTATCATTCTGTAGTGTGGATCTGCTTACTATTGGTACAACCTTTCCCTATGATTCTGCAGATAATTTCTGTGTGCATTTTAAATAAAGTAAGTGGAGGATATTCTGTTTGGTCACCAGGCTGATCAGCAAGTGACCTCTGATGCCTTGAGTCATTGAAGCACGTGGTGAAGACTCCAGCATGGGCAGAGAGGGCTACTGTGCCAAGGTCTCAGGGATATAGGTGTGTTTTAAGCTTAATGGTACAGGTTAGTGAGCCTGCTTTTAGCAGAGACATTAGGAGTACAGACAAGGTCTGTAAGCACTGGCAGGAATGCACAGCAGTGCATGCCTGCTGAGCAAAGAACTTACAGAAACCAGTCCACAGCGATGATCAGTGTTATGTCTTCAGTAGGCAGCCCCACTGATGTCAGCACTATAACCATTGTCACTAGTCCTGCCTGGGGAATACCTGCAGCTCCGATGCTGGCTGCTGTGGCAGTGATGCTGGAGAGAACGGGAAAGCAGAGCTATCAGCAAAGCGAAGAAAAGAGGTGGTTGCATTTGCAGAAATGTCAGGAAGTAGCTCAAACTCATCATTGTCTTGGCAGCCTTTCTGCTCTGGTCACCAAGAAGGATGGTGACACATGGGACATCAACACAATGCCAGGCATCCCTACCAGACACCCCCTCAAAACAAACTGTATACCACAGCTCTTCCTAGGATCTGGAATGCAAGGGCTCAAGTGAAGCCTCAAAGACATGGTGTCCATATGTGCTTTGACACCTGGAGCTGTAATACAACCCATCTTTCTCCTACTTTTTTTTTCTTATTGTCTCTTCTGAACAGAAGAGGAACCCGATCAGACCTCACATAAGCCAACAAAACTGAAACCTTTTCTGAAGTCCCAAAACTCTTTTGAAAGTCACCTTATTGTGATGATTTGCCCAAAGTCAAGTTCATAGTTGTTGACTTGTGCAATGAAGATGGCTGCAAGGGCCTCATACAGAGCAGTGCCGTCCATGTTAATTGTGGCTCCCACAGGCAGCACAAACCTTGTGATGCGCCTGTCCACACCATTGTTTTCTTCCAGGCACCTGAAGGTTATGGGCAGAGTCGCTGAGCTGAAAGAAATTTACAAAACCGCATTAATTGCAGGTATGCTGACTTTGGAAGAAGGTCTAAGCCTCTGCCTGGTTTTAAATAAAGCAAGGTTTATGACCGTACCCACCTGCTTTTTCACCCTGCCATGTCAGCCAGAGGCCAGAGTCTTCCAGGAGAAAGAACAGTCTAAGCAAGGCTTCCTCAGATATGATGCACGCTGCAGTTGCACATTCTGACATGGATTTTCTCATGGGGCTGGGACAGGGGCTATATAACCCTGATGCTGGTATAAGACCAAAATAAGGAGGATTCAGGGTATGTAGGGTAGGGCCTCAAGGACTGAATTCCTTTTTCCACTATTAAAAAAACTTGAGCCCCATCTTATCCCTTTAAGTCAATAAGGCAAGAATGACACATATATTTGAGAATATATCTTGCAGAGAAAGCAAAGAACTGGTTCTGAAAGAGGACATGAACAGGAAAAATGCTATGTGTTTTGGTAAGAGAATTGTTATGTATGTATGAGGAAGAGATTGTTATGTGCTTGCCAGGATGCAAATATAACAAGAAACAGTGTTTAGTGAAACAACAATTACCTACCATCCCTTGCTTTGGCTGTGTTACATGGCAGTGTGAGTTATTGAACATATTGGTGTTGATGCCTTTGCCCAGGTCTCTGGGAAGCATAATGACAGCTGCATACAGTCTGTGTGCCTGGGAGAGACAGACGTGAAAACATGTGCAAGTACATGTGTGTGAGAGGTATGTGCATGTGGAATAATGCTGTGATTCAGCAGGATATTTGTCCTGAGCTCAGCATTTCAGTGGTAAGCAAAGTCATTCTTGTGTTTGGTGGAATATGGGCCATTCAGTGATGATCAGAGCTGGTCACGTGTGCAGGGCTCCTGAGCAGGGCAGTGGGAACCTTTCCACTCCAAAATGAGTTTGTCTGGTCCACTGCAAAAAGCTGCTAGGTGCTAGAAATTGTGAGACCACAGTGCTGCATTGAGTGCAATGAAGTGTTGAGATGCAGTATCTATGTTGTGGTGTGAAAAAAGGGATTACAGGCCACCTTGCCCCTGTTAAGTCACAGTTGTACTAATTACCAAAGAAGAAGAGCAGCCTTGCTCTTAAGGGGTTGCAGCTGTGACTAATAAAGATAGGTGTGATAAAATGGGTGGTTTGGCTGGTCAAGGGAGCCTGTTGATGAGGAGGACCTGGAGGAAGAGAGCCTTGAGGAGATAGAGGCGCCCTGAAGGAAAGATCTAGGGATTAGAAAGAAGAATGAAACAAGGAAGAGTTACTGCTGGCAAAAAATCTGTTGGGAGGCCAGTCTGGGTCTGATGGAGTTTAGAGCCTGTTGTTGGCACCTGCAGTCATAGTCGAGCTAGCTAAGGCCTGTGTTCAGAGTCTGCAAACTGATATTTGCAGCCATAGTAAGGTAGGAAATAACCAGCAGAGTCTGCAGTTTGACCCTACAGTAGGAGCTTGCTGTAATCAGAGTCAGGCTGGTTAGGTTATAAGGAAGAATAAACTGGGACCCTTTTCATGTTGTTAAGGGGAAGAAGATTATTTCAAGAAACATCTTCAGTGAAACTTTTTCTACTAAGTCATTCTAATAGTGGATACTTCAACACTGACAGGAAAATGACTCCCAGAGAGTCTCCCTTGATTGACATCCTTTCTTGATTGACACCTTTTCATCCTTTCCTCCATCATTTCTACCCCTAATGAGAGGTCTACTGCAACACTATATCAGCCTAAACCCCACTCCTGGCCATCATACCTGGAGGAGGTGCCGAGGGCTGTGATGAGAGCCTGCAGGAGCCCTGCAATGAACACCCAGGGATTTCGGTGAGTGACAATGAAGTAGAGCAGGGGCAGGATGCAAAGGGCATGAATGAGGAGTCCAACGATGACAGTGAGTGTGTACATCCCCAGCTGGCCTCCCATCACTGCTAGGTCATCCATCTCCAGGATTTTGCCCGCAATTAAAAACATAATCCCAACTGGAGCATACCTGTGACAGAAACACAAGGCTGATGGTCAGGACTGGCTCCCACACTTTCACACCAGCTTTAATACATGTTGTCTGGATAAATCCCCAATAAACCAGCATACCAAAAGTGCTCACTGAGCCTAATCACTGAATTATATTGCTGGTTTCTTTTCTAGAAACCTGGAGAGAGCTGGGACTTGTTCATCCCATGGTCAAAAATCAGCTGTTGGTTCATGCCTGGGGACCCCAGCATTCTGTTTTCCACACATCATGGGCAGTGATGGTTTCCTTGTTCTTCTGGGTTTTCTACATTTCTACAACACTCCTTGTAGAATTGATAAGGAAGGTTATGTAGAGAAACCTTCTGAGTCCCTTCTTTTCCTAACAGAGCTTGGGCTGACAGTATTTTTTTTTTCCTGAGAGGCACAGGAAAATACAGGAGAAAAAGGGAATCAGGGAGTAAAAGCAAGAGTGTCCTATAGGCTCTGAGATATCAGTCTTCAGATGCTCACATTTAGGGAATATGAACATCTACGGATTCCAGATCTGGTGTAACAAGGATTGGGTACACTAACACTTGTAAAAGCAGCCATGGCTCATATAAAAACCCCATTTTGAGCTATCCTGCTATTTTCTCCATTCTTCATGTCATTTTTCCCCCCTCCATAACAATGCAGCTGACAAGCAGCAGTGAGGCTCCACAGAAAAGAAGGCATTTGTCAGATATGGAGAGAATCATGGGCACTAATAATTGGACCCAAGAAAATTCCAGCTCCATGGATACACCTCTCAGGGCTGGGCCTCTGAAGCTCAAGAGCTCACATGCAACTCATGCACAAGGCTCAGAAATCCACATGCCAAACTCCAGCTTAGCCTGGGAGGTTTGGAAAAGTTTCAGGAAAGGATTTAATATGTATTTCATTTCCTCTGACCTTCCTGTTAGAACACATCCTTGGCTGCAGCCAGTGACCCCAGGAAAAACAAGCTCCTGGGAGATGGTCTGCAGACTGTGGCTACCTGAAGGCATGCACAGGCAGCGTCCCAAGTGTAACCACTGTTCTATATATAAACACCCTGCCTTCCTTCACCTAAAGGGAGGTTTAAGTAGGGGTGTCGGAGGTTTCTGGAGTAGTGTGCAGGTCTGCTTGTTCCACTATGCTCATGCTCTTGCCTCTGTGTGTCCTCAGGCAAGTCTTACCTGTTCTTAGGAAAGCAAAGCCCCAAGTTCTGGTTCAGACATGAAGTAAAAGATCCCAAGGGCGTGTGGCTTCCCAACATCTGCTATGAGCTCAGGCCCTTTGTGCCTTTTACTGTAAGGCCTGTCCTGCTGTGCTCAGGATTTTGCTCTGAGATATAAGACTGACTTATAAAACCAAGGAAAGGAAGCTGGAGCGATCTAAAATGGGAGAGGGTGTCAGGCTGATGGATTTCTTCCCTGTCAAACATTTGCATGTATTCTGCCAGACCCACATCTGTCCTCTTTTGCAGTACCTGACAAAACTTTGAGCCCTAACTGGGTAAAAAGTATAAAATAACAATATTTGGTAAAATGCTGCCTTCTAGAGTAGACTTGTCTCAGCAATGCCTTGTTTATCTGGACCATGTGTCATAGGCAGCCTTACACAGAAAGCAATGAGCAGCTGAGCTCCAGAGGAGTCATGATCTGGGAGATCTCAAACTGAAAGGAAGTAACTTTGAGCTGATGCTCTCAAGCCAGCTCAGCTCTCAGAGCTATTGCATTACTGCATATAGCTGCAACACTGAAATCAGGAAAGGGGTGATGGGTTACTGTGATGCGTAGCTAAGTCAGACTCCTGGAACACAGCTGGAAGGAAAGCTTTTGGTGAGAAAGCCTCACACCCTACTGCTGTTGGTAAGGCTAAGAGATCTTCCACTCCAGCTCTCTGGTCTTCCAAGGATGTTTCCAGAAGCCTCAAGAAAAGCAAGTCCTGGTGTACCTGATATTTCCAAGGTAAAACCAAAAAGAACAGGAAATGAAATGTGAACAAATATCCCATCCAGACTTTTCCCTCCAGCTTGATGGAGCCAAAGCCCATCTGCTTTTCCTGTCTTGTGCATGAAATCCTTAAAGCTACCCCACTTCTCATCATGTCAATGGAAACTGCACCTGCAGACCTCCTGCTCCAACCGGCCGTGCTCCTCACCAGATGATAATGGCCACCAGCCTCATGATGGCTTCGTTGAGGCAGTTAAAGAACTCCCGCAGGGCCCGTCCCTTCTGCTTCATGCTGCCGATCATCAAACCGAAGCACATGGAGAACACTACCAGCCCCAGCGCGTTCACCCCATTGGCTGAGCCTGGGATGGGAATGACTTCTTCAAAGGTCAGCACCTCGGAGATGGTTCCCAGGGCATGAGTGACATTCTCCATAATGCTGGTGAAATTCTCAGGCACAGGGATCTGAGTGGTTGTCACACCTGCTGTGACATTGCTGCTGTGGAGGATGGTTCTGGTGAAGACCCTGGTGCTGTACTGAGTCTTGTACTGAAAAGACACAGATTATCAAATGCACTCACAGGCCCTAGTTCAGATGATCATGACACGTGACACTCTTACATTCCTTCTTAAAATAAGGAGAGCACTGCAAGTTGCTGCTGACCTGTATGGGAAACTTGCTTTGCCTGTTCTCAAGGTCCCCAGTGTTATGCTTTCACCAGAAAGTTCAGAAAATTCATAGAGCAGAAGGTCAAAAGAGACATTTAGAACATCTCATGTTGCTAGGACTGAAATATTCTGGCTTCTCTGATAACCCTTTGTGTTACCTCTAAGGGCACTTGTGCTGCAGAAGAGACAGATTCTCGGAGAATCTATTCCAAATCACTGCCAGTCCAAGCCTGCTACCTGAGATCATGCAAACCCTTCCAGCCTCTGTGGGATGGGATGGAGGTTGAAGCCCCCATGCACAGACAGTTTGAAAGTTTGCATGGGGGATGCTATAATACAGACTAATATCTGCAGTGCCTCATGCAGCAGTCAGACCTGGGGAATAAAGTGCTATTCCATCCCTCAGAGAAGTAGACAGGACCATAGTCGAGGGCACAAGGTGCAAAGATGAGATTTCATACCTGTTTGAAGCAGGCTTCTACCAAGTTGGGCGGGAACATATTCCTGCAGTAAATAAAACAAGGAAAGAGTTATTATCCTGTTGAACTAGGAAGAAAACATGGGCTTCCTGACCAACTTCTTTGTCCTGGAGCAATGTCTGATGTCACAACTTTGACAATGTCCACTTAAGTCCTTTCTTCTGACTGACAGAAGAAGTGTATGTGCTGATCTGGACCCAGCACCTCTTGCAACTTGTCTGACTTCCACTGCATGTTTTCAGACTCCAGAAGGCTATTCAAGTATGTGGAAAGAGATGACACACATACTGCCTTGGGATATAGGTACAGTGTAAAACCTTCATCATACCCAACCGAACCTTGAAACAATACCATACTACAATATTAAATACACTGCCTTGCTCTCAGCCTCACCTCTACAGCTGTTGTGTGAGCTCTCTGTTATCCTGTACCTCAAAAACATGGCTTTATACCACTTGGGATGGTACAGCTTTGCAATTCACTGAGTAAGGTCATCGCAAAGGGAGAAAAGGCAATGTCTTGGCAAGTGCTTCCTGGATTTCCTTTGGTCATTGAAGATATTTGGAGTAGTCTTCGCCAGGTGAATTTCGGAAGGTAGGTAGCCACTGATGGTTTTCATCACTTGCTCTGTTGAGCACACCATAACCTCTTACATTAATACCTCTGGAGAAGGGTTGGACTCCAGGCCAAGCAGTCAGTCTTGGAGTGGCAAAGCCAGTTAGCTAGATTAAACTAGAAGTAATAGGCTTGCCAAGGCTCAGCCATTAACCTCTTTCCCTAAGACTGTATGCCTAAAACTGTGATACTTCAAAAGGACACTCCATGGAGCAATGAAATCTCACTGATATGGTCTCAATATGAGACCATCTTTTTTACCTACCTCACCAAGTCCATGAAGGCATCTGTGGTCTGCACCTGCTCAATTCTGCCTTCTCGGTGAAGTTTGTCCTTAGATCCTTTTCCTGGGTGTATGATGATCACCATGAAGATGCCAATGAAGACAGCTATGATTGTGGTCACCATGTAGTAGATGATAGCCCGCATCCCCATCTTGCCTGAGACTCTGCTATCCAGTGAGGCCATTCCTGGGGTGTCACACAGAGAGACAAGGTGAGGAAGCCTATTGTCTTAGAGAGAAAGGGAAAGCTTGAGGAAGATTCAAAGGGTGCAAGGCTCATGCATGAGTTGGACAGGGAGCTAGGGTTTCTAGGAAGCACAGCCTACAAGGAACAGAATTTGGAGTTCCAGGGTGATGTTGATGTAGAAGAATATCACTTGTGGTCATGAAGAAGCATAGCACATATGGTGGATCTTAGTCTGCATTTGGGAATGCAGCAATTTTCTTTTACAGCTGTCAGAAGGGAAATAATCCCCTCCTAGTATATTGGGCCTTTCAGTCCCTAATGGTGGGATGTTCCAGGAGGTGGAACACCTTGCAGTCCCTTCTCCTGTCTGAAAGCTTGGCTGTCTGTCATGTCTTCCTTGAGGATCTGGGCAAAACAAGCCCCCCAGCTGGTGATCAGCCCTTTTGGACTGACACAAATCAACCTTCTCTAGGCTGGAGGAAACCTGAAGTTGACTTGGGCAACAAACTTGGAGACATTTGAGGTTATGTGGGATTAAATCCTCGTGAGTGCTCAAGTGCTGGGCATTGGAACCACTGCATTGTGTTCTCCCCAGTCTTCTGAGAAAGCACAAGGCATTCTGCTTCTCTGCACCGCTACTGAGGCAGCAGGAGTCTCAGTGTGGATCATGTTCTCTATGGCTGTAGACTCAGGCTTGTCACTACTAGCCAAGCTAATCCAAGCCCCTCCAGCTGGTTCACAAAGAGGTGCCCAAACAGCAGCTTTGCTGACCATTGTCTTGGTTGAAAGCAGAAAGCACTTCTCACCTGTAATCAAGCTAGAGACAATGAGAGGAAGAACCAGCATCTGGAGCATACGCATCAGCAGCTCACCAGGAAAGGAGAAATACTTGATCTGGCGATAGGTCAGCTGGTAGGGCCGGAGGGAGAAGGCCAGGATAATCCCTGTGGATCAGCAAGGGATGAGAATGGAAGTGGGACAGTGTGATCCAGTGGTCTGTCCCTCAGTCCTACAATGTGGCTTTTCTCTTTCTCATCTACTCTCAGTTCCTCCTCTTCCCAAAGGAACAAATGTTCATTTTCTAAAAGGCTGTGATCCAGTTTTTATGGTATGCTCTCTCTCCCTCTGACATATTTATGTGCAGCGGAGCCTTGTGCGAAACCACAGGTCTCCTTGTTCCCTGTCTGTTGCTCTTCTGGAGTCCATTCCTAGGAAGCTCATGAATACAAAATGCTGTGATGAGAGAGATGATATCCCAGACTACAATAAGTGTGACTAAACAGTTCAGATTCTTTGTCTACCCACCTCTTAAAGCTGAGTTCAGCCAGTTAGAGACATACAGCCTGGATCAAAAGCTAGGGACAACCTGCTATCTGCTAAGCAGATTTGGTGTGCATTGTATCACAGCCATTTGAAGCAGTTCTGGTCCTGTCAGGCTATGAATCTGAAAAGCCCTTGTGCCTACAGCTGCACTCACAAGATGTCTCTGAAGTAGGCAACTCATCCTACTGGATGATTTGTACAGGATTGGTTGAGTTGGACTATCAAACTCTTTCTATCATAGACTGTTTCTATATTGCAGCCAGAAAGGACCAACTCCTGCCCACATAAAAAAGACCCTCTGTTGAGTCTTTTGATCTTGCACACAAAACTACTCATGATGTGGACAGCTCTTTAAGCTGCCAGCTTATCAGCTTCACCTCTTCAGTCAAATCCCTGTGATAAAATAAAATCTTTGTAGAATAAGCAAACATTTACCCATATTTATAAATTGGGCCTGGTGTTGCCACCAGCTCCATACCTAGTAGGACCGCAGCAATGGTGAAGAGGACAAAGGCATTTCTCCTGAAGAAGCTTTTAGCGCTCTCAGCAGTGATGTTATGCATCCGCTTCTTGGCTCGCGCTGCCCGCTTCTGCACAGCCTGCCGGAGCCGCTGCACCCGGCTGTTGGCGTGGAGCCGCTTGGCTGCATCCTCGTTGAGGAACAGGCTGTTGACGTGGCTCTGCTCGCTCATGTTTAGCACAGTTGCTTAGTCCTCCAGGCACAGCTCTGCCTACACTGGGTAGGGAGAAGTACAGACAGGAAAGCATAAGCTGTGGCATATCTTGCCTTCGTCTTTAGGTCATTTCCCTGGGGTCTGCTTATGAAGGTTTATTTAAAGTTGATTAATCAGACCCTGTGACCATCTGCAAGAAGCAGACCTTGGGGAAGGGTACCTTAAAGGGCTGCCAGGGTCTTGTCACTACTGCTTTGTTGCCTCTAGAGAAACTCTGGCCTCTATAGCACCCAACCTGCACTATGTTGGCCTGGGCAGCCAGAAAGGTCTCCACAGCCACCCAGGCTTATTCTTAGGAGTTTGATTTCTTTGGAATGGAATTTATTTGTATCACCTGGCAACAAACCCCTTTCCCATACATAAGCTCTTCCAAACAAAACCAAGCAGCAAACAACATTTCTGACACCCCTCTAAGGTGGACAGGTTCCTACCACAACAACTTTATGACAGCAAGTGGCACTGGCTGTTTCTGTAGAAAGGAACATTATCCCCTTGCCTTCCATGGAGCCTGAGGATACCTCTTTACTTACTGACTTTCTTTTGAAACACAACAGGACTTTCAAGAAGTATCTCATATCAAACTCCACTGATGGGATTAATCTGATATTCTGTCTTCATAAATACTAAGACTGAAATCAAGCCTACTCCAAGGAGATAAAGAGCCAATTCTGCTCCATTACCAATTGGCTGCAAGGCCTGGACAGTCTACTGTACTTTATCTGTTTAGTTTTTACTGTTATTTCCACATTCCTCAGAACAAAAGAACAAAAGGGCTACACAGGCAAATCAGTCTCCTCTAGAGTGCTAGAAGGCAGCAGCCACCCAACAGTTCACATAGTAAGGAAGATTATCACCTGACTTTGCAGGTGCCATTTTCCTTCTGTCACTGTGCCTTGACAGATGGCAGGTCTGAAAATTACTCTTGTTCCCAGGAGTTTGCAAATGAAACCAAAGAATAACAAAGTAACCAAAACACATCAGCAAGTGCTGGAAGACAGTCTTTGATGTTGCAAGTCAAGTAAGAGCTAGTCCATTTGTAATCCTAAATTTAAATTAAAGAAACCCTGACAAATAGACAATATTCTCTATAAATTACACATCTAGTATCTTCCATTTGGACCTAGATAAATGCCTATCATGAACTGAAGATATTGCCTTAAAGAGGAACTACTTCATGGTACAAGATTGCAAGGTCATGTGCACAGAAGGTGGAGAAAAACCTCCATTCTGAGAGAAGGTTTGTTTGCATAGATACTAATGCCTTCATGCCATTCAGACATGAACAGCAGACACACCTGAGGTAGCCCAGTCAAATCACTCTAAGCTCTCCCAAGGCTAAGCTGTGCAAAGGCCACTGGCAAAGATGATGGGTATTTACTGCAGGAACCTTACAGTGCTGCTGTGGTCACCCCAGCTTTTGGATCAGCAAGCAGCATTCTATGGATTTTGATCCACTCATTCCAGCTTGATTCAGCATTCCATTCCTTACTATACTACCCCACTTTTATCTGTTGATGGAGACAATACACACCAGACTGTGTGAAAATTTTGCCTGTCTTCCTTCTTTTCACTGCCAGTCCTGCTTTTCACAGCTACACAAGAAAAAGAAACTGCAAGATTATTTCAGTTTCTTGAGATTGTGCCACCTGAATTTGACAGTAGGTTTAGAAACTATGAATTCAATCCCCTTGTGTCCCACAATAAACTTGTATCATTTATAGCCTTCCAGATATAGGGTTGAACAAATGACCCAGAACAGGTGACACAGGAACACATTTTGGTGGGTTTGAATGTCTCCAGAGGGAGACTCCATGACCTGCCTGGGCATCTGTTCCAGTCCTCTGCCACCCTCAATGTAAAGAAGCGCTACCTCATGCTGAGGTGGAACATTTTGTGTTTAGTTCAAGAAATTACTCCTTGTCCTATTTCTTGGGCATTCAAATGCTTCCTAATGCACAGTCTGATCATCCCCTGGCACAACTTTGGACCTTTCCCAATTGTGCTGCCCCTGGATTTCAGAGAGAACAGTCCAGCACCTCCCTCTCCACATTCCCTCCCAAGGAAGCTGCAGGAAGCAATGCTTCCCAACCTCCATTTCTCTGAAGGAGACAAGCCCAGAGCACTCAGCTGCTTCTTGTAGGACATGCCTTCCAGCTCTTCACCAGAAAGTTCACCCTCCATTTCTCTCCTCTGGATATGTTTGAGGACCTTCACATCCTTCTTCAGTGTTGGGGCCCAGCCCTGCACACAGTGCTCCATGTGAGGCTGCAGCAATGCTAACTACTATGGGATAATCCCCTCTCTGGACCCACTGGTCATGTTATGTGTGATGTCTCCAGCATGAAATGTGCCCTCTCAGCTGCCTGGGCACACTGCTTGCTCCTCTTGAGCCTGCGGCCAATCTGAACCCCCAGGTCCCTCTCTCCTCTTCAGCTACTCCTCTCCCAGTTTAGACTCGTATCCAGTGTTACTCCCTCCCAACCACAGAAAATAGCACTTGGACTACTTCCATTTCATGCCTGAGATAGACCAATGCTCCAATTCATCAAAATTCTCCTTTGAGGCCCCTTGTTCCTCAAGACAGTCAATGGCACTGCCCAGTCTGATATTGTCAGCAAGCTTGCTAATGGGATATTCCATTCCTGCATCTGGATAATGCATCAAAATACTGAACAGTACTGGCCCCAGTGTTAAGCCCCAAGGACACCATCAGTGACCACTCACCAGACAGAGAAAGCCCCATTCACTACAACCATTCAAGCCCTGCTGTCCAGCCGGCTCTTCACACTGCACATCATCAACTCACTCCTCCCACAGCTGGACAACTGTCCAGAAGGATGCTGTGAGAAACAGTACCAAAAGCCTCATTAAAAACCAGAAAACTGCATGCACCACCCTTCCTTTATCAACTTGGGCTGTGAGCTCATCCTAGAAAGAAACCAAACTCGTTAGAGGACTTTTCCATGTTGAAGATTGCATTGTTCTTCAAATGCTTTTCAGTAGTATTCAGTAGAACCTTCTCCATAATTTTTCTAGAAACTGAGGTTAGACTCACAGGTCTTTGTGTAGTTTTTTGTGTCTTCCCTCACACCCTTTTTGTGTGGATTAGAATAACATTGGCTTGCTTCCCAATCAGCAGGGATGCCATGTGGCTTCCTACAGTAGAGCAGATTGCTCTGAGACAATCATTTCCAAAAGAACCACCAGAGAAACTTTCAAACCCTAGACACTCTTTTTCTTACTCACAAACTACTCTCTCTTCATCAAAACCCAGCACACACTGGTAATGTGAAGTGCTGCCTTTCTTTGATGTGAAAAGCTCCAAACAGTTTATTGAAGTCAAAAGTCACATTGATGGCTCTAAAATTACTCACCACAAACTTTCTACACACAAACCAGACTTTTCATTTGCTGTGCTGACCTGAGGAGACCCATGTTGAGTAGGGAAAAGTGGGCTCCCCCCACCTCCAAACCTTGCCTTTCTTAGAGCTGGACCATCCCACAGCAATGGCACAATTTCCTGTACAGGGATGGTAGGAGCAGAACCCCACCTTCAGATATAAAAGGAGTCACCCAGTCTTTTCTCCAGATGTCTCCCCATCTATGTGCACTGGAAAATGTATTTTTGTCCAAATAAAATGAAATTTCTATTTTGATACGGGAAAGTACAGGATTAATAATTAGATCCCATGTTGCACCATGTGTTCAGCTGCCTTCTTAGAGCAAAAGTTATTGCACAGAAAGAACTCACCAGCTGATCTTGCTCTTTTGATGTCCCCACCCTCTTGCTGACTTTCTCCCTTTCTCTATCTGCATATTTTGCAACAGATTAGCCCCCTCCACAGCACATTCTCTCTGCATCACTGGTCTGGAATTGTGTTAATATTCTCTATCGTATCAGCAGGAATTTCTAAGACTGATGCAGTAAGTCACAAAAATTCTCTTGCCAACAGTTTGGATTTTCCTTCTTGTGAGGAAGAAGGTGGCTTCACTCTTTGGATGAAGCTTGTTCTATCTGTGGCTGCTTCATCAGTCTCCACTCTGCCAGAAACACTGAGATATTTGAGAAAGCATTCTTGGAGGTAACTTCAAGGCCTGAGCAGGGAGCACAAGATATTTTTCAAGAAAGTTCAGTATTACAAAACTAATGCCTAGTTCCTGGCAGTGAGGTTTCACATAAACAGAGGAATCTTACCTATTTTAGAGGTATCAGTCAGATGTTGGTGAAAGAGAAAAATGGGGAAGGATGATTTCTGCACTACATTTTGTCCTGCTCTTTGCAGATTTTTCTGTGGTTATCTCCCCATCTACCCAAGGAGATTTTCAACATGGAGGGAGAAGTGCAATACAGCTGAAGGACTTATAAAGAGGTAGAAAACAGGGAATCTCTGAATCAGCTGAGATACATCTGTTCCAACTTGTATTGAACATTGAAGAATATCTCTCTTCTTTATCTTTTGTCTGTGTTAAAGCAGCTACATCAGAAAAGCACCCAGTGTACAGCATCTTCCTGTGAGAATGTTTTAAATATAGATGTTATTAAAATTCTGGTTGAAGGGAGATTGGAGATAGCGATGGCAGACTCAGTGATGGAGGGGTAAATGTGTGAGCATCAGGGCATCCCCTGATGCAGGTTTGCATCCCCTTCTCACAAATTGTATAATTTTGTTCCCACAAAGTTCCACACATAAAATCTGAGAGTAAAATATTTTACACAGCAGAGAAACTTCTTGAAATAGTATCTTGAATGTAATCTTTGACTACAGGCTCTGTAAAGAAACACAGTCTCCCACATTTCGGCCATGTCCTTCTCCCAGAGAAAAGACCAGCTTGTTTAAATGGAGGACTAGGAGAGCAGGAGAAGTAAAAAGCAATCTTCAAATGCACCTAGTTGATGGAAAACCCACATCAGTAAGGATATGGCCTCAATGTCAGATCAGTCAGGGTTTTTAAAAACTTTTGTCAAGGATCATGTATGAAAGGTTTTTAAAGCAATGGATATGAAAGAGAATGAAAGGGGAGATCCCCTTTTCATCATTACTTGTGACAGGCTGCCAACAGAGATTTCAGTTGTGAGGTCCAAGAAGAAAGTGTGCAGAGGGCTGATCTGTTCACTTGCTCACAAGTGACAGGAAGAATGATCTGCTTTATGCATAAATTAAAAGCAGTAAACATAGAAAGAAAAACTCTTAATTCCAGTGACTCACAAAGAAACTGGAAAGACCACAGAAAAGAGCAGACTGACAAGTACTAGGAATTATTTGGGAGACATTAGGGGACAAAGAAGAAAATATTCAATCCCTGAGAGGATGAGTGGCAGCCTGGACAGAGTTAATTTTCCTCCTAGGAGCTGGTACAGTGTTGTGTTTGAAATTTAAGGTGAGAGTATGTGGATGCTGACAGTGGTCAGGGAGAAGCAGTTGAAGCTTTCCCAGGCTGGTCCTGGGAAAAACATGAGAAAAGAATTTAAACAAACATAGCACCTGGTGTTTGTGCAAACACCACAGCATGAGATACGTGATGTTTATGCTGAGATGTTTACCAAAGGGAGTTGGTCCTTCCTGCACCAATAAGCTTACTGTATTCTTGGTTAACTAATCCATTTCTAGACTGCAAAACACATGTATGCTGCAAAAAAAAATGTATGCGTGCTTCAATAAAGGTTCACTATTGCCTTCTGTAGAAATTCAACAGTGACAAGAGTAATCTCAGGTAATCTCAGACTCTGTCTTGTGATGAAGTGAAAATGCCAAAACATGAATCGCACTTGTGGGAATGATACAGCTTTCACATTGCAACATTAAATGCTTGAAACTGTTGACATCTTTTAGTATTTAGAAACCCATATACACATCTCAAATATTGCTACATCACAACAGAAAAAAAAAAAGAAATTATTCAGGTAAATTTCAAGTTGCTTGCTGAGGAAATTTTGCATTTAACTCAGATTCTAGGAAAGCTGCTGTGAAAATCAATTACTTACTTCCTTTGTTGTGCAGGCTCAGCTTCAGAAAAAATCCAGCCAAGTTTGACTGTTATAAAGCTGTCATCATGGAAATGTTCCTGCATTCAGTTATTCAAACATCAAGAGGCAGGCTGTAAGTTCTTACAATTTTTTTTTTTATGTGCTGCAAAGTTGTGCATTGTCTGTATTAAGATAGTTTGCATCCATGGGAGCCCACAAGCAAGCTCCTCCTAAGCCATAAAGGTTTCAGGCTATCAGCAGAGGTGACAGAATTTCCTCAGAAATGCAGTTCATGAATGAATCCAGTCTGTCCACTGGGCAGGCAGATAGACTCTCAGTCTATGTGTTCCATGGTGCTGGGGGCAACCCTGCAGAGCCCCAGGGTGGGGTGCAGGGGCAGTGTTGGCACAGTGCAGAGCCCAGTGCTGTGGCAGTTGGGCTGCATATGGAGGCAGGATCTGGGGGAAGCTGGAGGAGATAGGCTGTATCTGCATGTGCAGATCTACACAGCATGTAGATCTGAAGAGAGGGCACAGTTCCACATGGAAAACATCTCCCAAGAGGTCAGGGTAGTGATGCTGACCAGAGGAGGTCAGTTCTATGTAGCAGTGATACATTGAGTTTCTGCCAGGGAGAATAGACATTTCTGATGCCTGCAGAGAAGCTGTTTGACTATTTGGAACCAAAGGGGACTATTCACTGTTTCGCATAAGCTTCTCATGCCTTAACACCCCTTCATGACAAGAGGAGAAGCTACATATAGGGAAATTAGTCTACTTCATGCCTGTGTGCAGATCTGCCCTCATTCCAGAGACATGCAACAGCTCTGAGGTGACAGAGCAGCAAGCGTTCTGAGCATGGGGGTGGGCTGCAGAGATCTCTGGCCTGGCTTTGTCCAGATAATGGTCAGAATAAGGATGTGGTGGATGAAGAAATATATCTGACTACTTTACATGGTCCAGAGAAAACTCAACATCAAACCCCTAATAACAGCTACTTAGGACCTGCATCTGGCACATCACCCCTGGGACCACAGAACTCCCAGGACACCCCAGGTGGGACCAGCACTGGAGTCCAGAAACTCTGCTGTGTTTGTGTCAGCAGGTTGAGAGAGGTGAACCCTCCCCTCTGACTCAGCACTGGGGAGGCCACAGCTGGCATGCTGTGTCCAGGTCTGGGTTTCCCAGTGTGGATACAGGGAAGAGAGTCCACTGAAGGACTGCAGGAATGATGGTGGGACTGGGACATATCCCATGAGGAAAGACTGGGAGATCTGGGACGGCTCAGCCTGGAGGAGAGAGGGCTTGGGGTAAGTCTTCCAATGTACACCTGCAGGGAGGGTTTGAAGAATTCAGTGCCAAACCCCTCTCAGTGTTGCACAGTGACCATGAGAGGGGGTAGACATGAACTGAAGTACCAGGAAATTCTTAAGCATAGAGTCTTTGTTGCTGCAAGACAGACTGAACACTGGGGCAGATTGCCCAGATTGCACACTTGCCCAGGGCTAGCAGGGTGTTTTCCATTTTTGGAGATATTCAAAAGCTGTCTGTACACAGTCCTGAGCGACCAACTGTGGCCAACTCTGCTTTGGGCAGGGAGATTGCACTAGATCATGTTTAGGGGTCCCTGACAACCTCAGCAATGCTGTGACCTTCCTTCTGCTGATATCCTGTGAGACAAAACTCTATGGGACTTCAGACAGCACTGACACATCCTGTCCATGGCAGTGTCCTGGAGGTGATTTATATTTATAATTATCACAGGGACACGGTCAGTTCTCCACTCTTCTCTCACCCTCTGACCCCTGCACAGCACTTCTTCACTGCACTGAAAGACAAACAAAAAATGCTGCTCCATTGAAACAGCAAAGTGCAACTTGTGGCTGTTGGAGAGATTGTGAGGACTCAGGGGTGTCATAGCAGAGGGGAGCCATCAATCAAGTGGATCCACTCTGAGATACTCCTCTGGAAAAGGGGAAAGTCCTGACCACTGGCAAGGACATAGCATTACAGGGCATTCTTGCCATGGTGTGTGGGATTGGAGAAAGTAACAAAAATTTCAGATGAAGAATATGTCTGCCTTCTTGCCCTGTGCTCCACTGTCTCATGAGGCAGAGCACAGCAGTCATCCCATGCCTGCTTCCTCTGCCCTCATACGACACGCTGGCACAGCTTTCTAATAGCTAATGTGCCCAAGAGATATCAGCTGATGATCAAATAACCTGCCCCAAGAGAGGCAAAAATCTGCATGTCCCGCACAACAGAGGAGAATTCCATTCTTCGGAGAGTTCAGGGTCCTGGCTGGGACAGGCTCAGATGTCAGTACTCAGAACAAATGGATGGGAAACAATGACATGCAATGAAATTCAGCTGCTTTACACCATTGTTCCACTATTGCTAATGTCTGTATAGAAGAACACAAAAAGGGGTTAATCTAATTAGCCAGTTTTACTCCTGGGACTGGCAGAAGTCAGCCAAATTAGAAATGCCCATTGCAAACCCTCTCCCAGGTTTACCAGCCTCCAGGGGCTGGTGGAAGAGCGGTGATATAATCCCAAGACAGCCGTGATTGGTACAGTGTGTACCATCACACCCTGCCACGAGCATGGCACGTGGCACTCGGTCAAGCCACGCTACTAAAGGGATGACACTGGAAAAGCATGTCAGGTGTCCCCCTCAATGACAACTGTCCCAGGCTCCCTATTCCCTCTGCTAATGCAGCCCCCTTTTTAGTTTTCATTGCTGAAAGCCAGTCAGACTGTGAAATAATCAGCACTTGGAGCCTACTGTTTCTCCTGTCTCCAAGGAAACTCTGCTTTATGTTCAACATCAAAACCAGCAGAATTTTCAGCGAGGAAAGTCTCCGCAGGTGGCAGCAAGGAAGTACCCAAAATGGAAGAAGGAGAAATCTCTGCAGAAGGAGAGATGTTGGAAAGAGTTATGCACAGCTAGGCAGACAGGAAAGAGCAAGGTCACTGAAAAAGCTGTGCCAGTCTTTCTGAGGTGGACTTCTGGTGCTGAGTCACCAAGGGAACGCAGTTAAATAGCCCATCTTCACATGGTGGGAGGGAGGCTCAGTGCTTGCAAGGAAGGGACATGTCATGGCTCAGTGGTCTGAAAGTTACTGTTTGCAGCTCTCAAGTTCTAGTTGCTTTTGGATGGACCATGGACACTCCAGAGTGGAAAGCTACATTCCCCCCACTGCCAGCTGAATAAAACAGGTGGAGATTGTCTTTGCTAGGATGACAAAGGAGGAGTAGATGTCTCCACTCCCACCTGACTACCCCCATCATTATCTCAGTGCCTGTGATCAGGAGCATTAAATCCAGCCATTGTGCTATTACCTGGGCTCTTTTGTCAGTCTTGAGGACCAGGATCTCTATCTTCACATGGTTCATAGACCACCCTTGGCTGGAGGCATCCTCACCCTTCATGCTATTAGATACTTTGCAGCCTAGCGCATTGCTTGCCGTTGGGAAGGGAAGTACAAACTGAAGGCAGTGCAGCCAAAGAGACTACTTTGAAAATTTCCATTCACAAGCCCAACTCAGCCATCTTTGCGTTGCTATAGCAGCCCCTGGAAGGGCTTTCTTCTCAGTAGGGCATTTCTTTTCCTTGATACCTGTCAGCCAGCTCCCTCCCAGACAACTCCTACCACAACAATGGACCCAGGAGGAGAACAGACCTGCTCAGCGTCTAGCTGCCGACCCATCTCTGTGAGAGAGCACCAGCTAAAGGGACAGGAATCTGCCATAGGCAGGAATTTCAGCCCAGCTGAGCTCTACAATGACAGTGATCACCAACTGAGCAGTGGGTTTGAGGTCTAAGTCCAATATTGGAAGGATAAGTGCCATTCTCTGCTATGCTCCCAACTCATGCCAAGGTCCTGTAATAAGGTTGTCCTGCTCAAGCTTCCCATCAGGCATTTAACCCCTGCCCAAGATACCGAGTCCCATTTTTAAAGCATCCCCCGCTGGGCAACCCCCTGTCCTAAAGCAGATGAGAGCTATCCCTGCCACTCTCTCATGCACATGCCCAAGGAAATCTCCTGCCCTGCTTCAGCCCCTAGTACTGGCACCACTCTTATTCATGCATTCAGATTCACCAGTGATAAAACCACTCACCTGGAACCAGCGCAGGTTGCCAAGCACAGAGGGAAGCAAGTTGTTTTTGTCTTGAGGGATTATTCTGTGTTGTTTCTTTCTTTAATTCTTTCAAAGGCAGGAAGCAGGATTTTCTCCCTAGAAGGGTACAGTGTTAGCAGAGAGCTCTGAGAAATACCTCCTGAGAGAGGGAAGAAGACTGTATATGCTCAGGATACATGGCAGAAAGGGGTGGGGGAGTGGCATGTAGGAGGAGACAGAAAACATTTGGATGATTGCACCAGACCAGAGCACAGAAAGCACCTGTCACCAGGAGGTTGCACAGAGCCCTTACTGGGTTTCACAGTACCAGTGGATTTGCACTTTCTTCTGCCTCCTCACACAAGCTTCAGTGAAAGTTAGCAGTAACCGAGAGCAGGGCAGCTGTTAAATGAGAATCAAATCTCATCCCTGTTCCACTTCTGTCCCTTACAAAGGTTCCTTCCACAAGGGAGGCTGCATGCGTAAGTCAATCCAGCAGCAACAGCTGAGTACTGGACAGGCAGGTACTTCATTGGTCCAGTCTGTGTGCACAGGACTTCTGAGGTTCAGACACACCCCTGTGGTTTGTTTAGATCAGCCTTACGGGATAGACATGTGTCTGTGCCTCAGCCAAATTGCTGCACAGTTTCAATGTACTAGGCACCTCATATGGAGGAATCAGTTCACTGAGCACGCAAAGGAAATACAGTAGCTATACAGCCTGTCAGGGAGACAGACTCTGCTTCTAAGGAAGCAGGGAAAACTTCCACTGCTCACTGATTTCTTAAATTTTGATTCCTGATGCAGTTTCTAAGAAGTCCCACACTTCAAAATTTCGATGAATGCACTATGTCAAAACCACAAGTCTGGTTACAGGTGTGAGCACCACACAGCCCATGCTGGCTTCTGAATTTGGCAGAGTGAAAAATTATATCCAAAAATCAAGCCACAGCATCACCTCTGTTTCTAGCCCTACCAGATACATGACTCACAATGGACATAGCTGTTTAATAAAAGTAAAGTCCTTAATTCAGATGGCCCCAGTGTAGTGGTTTTGCTGTGTGCTCTGGCTTTAGCTTACAAAGGCTGCTATGTTGCATCTGCAGCTGGAGCTTGCCACAGAGTTTGAACTCATCCAGCCAGGTCAAAGCCAAAGCATTATGCTCATTTTACAGATGATGCTGGAAATTAAATCCCCCCAAATTCTGTGTCCTCATCAGCTCTGTAGGAAGAGGAGAACTGGACCTCTTCAGCCCAGTTTACAGAGAGGAACTCCCAGCACCAACTGGCTTTTTCAGACATTGATCATAGAATTGTTTAGGTTTGAAAAGAACTTTAAAATCATTGAGTGCATAAATCAGAATGGTGAGTAGATGGGACTTTGCTCGATGAGCCATTTGGAGACATAACTCTATCTGTCATTCTCCCTTGTTTAAACTTGCTCCAGACATAAGCCATCTCTGCATTAGGAGACAAGAACACACTCTCTGAACCCAATAAATTGCTTGGTCTTTACACTACTCCATGGCTCACATGGCACTAATGACCCCAATCTTACTGAAGGTTCAACAACATGTGTCAACCAGGGACTGTAAATTCAAGTACTATGCCCTGCAAAGTTTCAGTCATATTTCCAGAAAAACACATATTGGAATGGGCTGCCCAAGAAAATATTTTTATTCCAAAATTAATTCTTCTGGTTTTGGGGCATAGGTGTGTTCTGCCTGTACCATGCACCAAAACCCTCCTGCAGAAATGTGGCTAAGAGCCAGTCCAGCTGCATAGGTAAAGGGAGACAGATTGTGGTGGCCCAACCTGGTAAACGGCTGAACTTCTTTGCTTCTTCTGCTGATTCACATCAGCCAATGCTGGGGCAGTCCCAGAGAAAGGACATCTCCTATTTCTCATGCCCCTGCTTCTCGTATAGCTTGGCTAGAAGCTGTTCTTGCAGAAAGGCCCCTGAATGCACTGTTGGCACTGCTGGGGGCTCTGCTGTAGCAGAGCACTCCTACCCTGGACAAGTGCATTTCTGGTGCTACCCAGGGAGTGGCAGAGCAGACGCTCACTTGGCCACCCGTCAAATTCAACTGTTCTATTCCTTGATTCCACCTCAGGCAGCAGTGTTTGGCTAACAGTGAATGGTTGTCCTTTCCACCTCCTATGCCTGAAGTTCAGCTTGGCTCCTAGAATCTCTGCTAATTCCTACCCTGGTTTTTAATCCCCTGGTTAGCACCCATAGGCCTTTTTAAGCCATGAACTTGCAGTGACAAGTGCCTTAAAGCTTCTCCTTTGATGGCTTTTTCCATATTTCAACTTGTACATGTGACAATTTCCAAGCAACTTTGAGTTATTAAACAGGACACAGAGCAGCAGCCTGAAGCTATGGAGGAGGTGAAGAGCTCTGCTCCCTCAGGATGGAGCTGCCTGATGCCCAGGCAGACTTTCCAGGGTAGAGCAATCCCTGGGGAACAAACCTTATGGTCAGCTAACTCCCCCAAGTCTTTCCTGGTTTGATGATGCCAGGCACACTTGATCATCCACATCAGGGGCCACATGATGCTCTAAGTTTTCAACAATGGGTAAAAAGGAAACCCACAATGTTATTTTGTGAGAGGCAATGAGAGAAGACATGCAGAAGAACTGCACCTCATGTAATGGAGTCACCTTACAGAGGGTGTTCTGATGCTATCCTTGCACAGCTGCTTGAAGATAAAGGAAGGGCTTGATGGGAAACAGCCTGGAATAGCTTTCCGAATCAGCTCCCTGTAAATTTCCTCCACAAAGCGTCTTTCAAAATGATTTATGCTAATTTCACAAGTAGAATAAAAATGTCACATAGGAACATGGCAGTTTTGCAGCCTTTATGTCTTTAAATACATCCTGTATTGATGCCTTTTACTCTAGTCCTAGAAATAAGAATCAGACACAGTCCGGTTGATAAAAAGGATCCTTTATACAAGGATCCTTTGGTGCACAGTCCTTTAGATGGAAAATACTGAGGATGCTTGCCCCACATGACCCGTATACAATTTTTATAGATTCTGCACATTAACATATCTGACAAGAGCCCCCCAATTAGAAGTGCACTCTATGAAGTAATGCCCTCTAGCTTTAGCACCTTCTAATTCCTCCTCCCTCAGATAAGGACCAGGCCCCATTTATAAAAATAAGTCTTGAAGAGCTGGTTTCAACCTTGGTTTCTAAGGAGAACCAAGATAGCATAGGAGTCCTGGAATTTGTTTTGTCTTTCTGCCTACGAAAATACTGAAGCTAAGTTACAATAATAAACTACAAAGCTACCAATATATGTGTAAAGAATACAGAAAATATATAAAAGAAAAAATATATAAATCCAGACAGCATCAGTATCTCTGCCCAAATTGGAAAGACCCAGATCCTAAACAAGCAAAGTTCTGGGCAAATGACCCTTGAGGCAAAGTTTTACAAAGGGCTTGTGTGTCCAAAGGAGAGGTTTGCAGGTCCAGCAGAACAGCTCCATCTTTATAATTTTTACTTTTTAAGAAAGACTGATTTCTGTTGGATCTTTAAAAAGCAAAACACCTAAAAATGGGTAAAAGGTTGAATCATAATGTAATAAGGTAAATCTCCCATGTGAGTCTCTGTTAGAACGCAGTTAGAGTGTCCAGTTTGGACATACAACCTGGAGGAGGCATTGAGGCTGGGGGGCTGGGATACAAAACTCAAGATGTTTGTATCCACTCTCCCATGGCTTCCCTGGCTTCCAGTAAGCACTTTGCATATCACTCTTTTGAAAGTGCTTGATTTCTCTGAACTGCCTGAAAAAAACTCTTCAGGACCGTGATGTAGTGAATGGCAGGTAAGTGTGACAGCCTTGTCAACTGAACATGTGGTGACTGGGAGGATGGATATGGACCATCCATACCTAGACCTGTCCTAGGACGTGGATACTTTCTGCTGGAGTGTAATAAGCCACTGGGATATTTCCTGCTGCTAATTGTGGTGGGGAAAGATAAGATTTCTTTGTGCATTAAGCAATCCTTCAGCCCTCCCTTCCCTGGATTTTGCAATTCTACAGTCTTGTTCTCCTTGTTACAGTAACCTTAATTTGGGGGTTGGTATTAATTCTGTCTCCTGCAATGCTCACTGGCCCTGGGAATGGAGTCCAATTATGCAGCTGCGACCTTCATTACAAGTTAGCAGACTTTCTGCAAATGAACTTACTTCATGTTTCACAGAGCTACTCAAATAATGGAATTTCCTTCCTATGGGAAATGCTGATCTCTCAACATCTATTTTTGCCCTATTTTTTAACAAAAAGTCAAAATTTCAGCTCTTACCACACATGAAGCTCAGGAAAATTCAGAAATGTAAAGAAATGTTTTGGTTTGGATTAGACTGATGTAAATCTACTCCTACCTGAGCTCTGTAGTTTTTCTTCATGTTAGTCCCTCTCATAATTTTTTTACCTAATCATTTTTTATAGATTTCAGGTCTCATGGTGCTCTGCAGCATCCCCATGTATCCAAGCTGCTATGGTGCATTTTCTTGGATGCAGCCTGGAGGGAAGAGCAAGGGCCAAGGAGAACAGGGCCCAGAGAGCTAAAAGAGAAAGAGCATGCAATGCAGTTCTCACTGATAGCATTTGGTTAGCATTTATGATGGGACAACAAAACAAACATGGTGAAGCTAAAAAATTGTATATCCAGTAACAAAAATTATTACCCCCAAATTTTGTCTGGGTAGTTTCAACTGATGAGTGATAAAAAGTTTTGTGAATTTCTGAAGGTTTTTGTCTTTCTAAAGTGCCCTCATTTTCTTCTTTGCTCTGCTGAGAGTGTGTGTAATTGAGCCCTTTTAGCTGTTTTGAATCCCAGCTCATGCTCCCTGCTTCTTCCAGGTGCATTGTCAACTTCTGCTACACACTCCTAGGAGGAGTTCTGCATTAGAAGTTTGTGTGATTTGTTACGTACTTTTTTTTTTTTTTAGCAATCCCTGTAAATCACTATACAGGCACAGCCAGTGCAAACTGCAGATTCTTACAGTAGTTTCTCTGACTTTTCAAAACCACAATTTTCATCAAACAGTTTGAGAAACTGCACTGCCACTGTCACTGGAAAGTAAATCCCCTGCTCCCAGCCTGAGAGGTTCTCTGGTGAAATCTCACCTGATTCCCACAGCATAACAAGAGGGATGAGGAATCATTTTGATTTTCTTCCCTGTTCTAATCCACCTCTGACTCTTCCTCCCAGCTCCTTGCTTGTCTGCTGCACTACAAACCAGCAGTAGTTCTCCCTGACCTACTTGAGACTTGATTTGAATCTCATGTCACCAACAAGTTTTTTCTAAAAACAGTTTTATTTTCATTTGCCTTATTGTATTTGTACTTCTATTCTACTGTATTTTGTGTTTTACCCATGGCTTGGGAATGCAGCTTTCTTCCACTCCTTATGCTGCACAGAGACAATCCCAATGCCAATGTGGTACGGTCTTCTAATTTCTTTTCTTCCTTTCCGTGAGCAGGCTGCATCTCTCCTTCCTTCCCACCTCTGCTCTGCCTCTTGCAGCCTGTGGTTGGCTGTGCTTTCTACTGCACAATTTGCCTCCCTGGTTCTCAGGCTTTCAGGTTTAGCACCTCTCTTCACTGCACTGTTGCAGTTTCTGTGCAGAGTGGGGTTTCAGTGAAGATGCCAACAGTCCTCAGCTGCCTGGCTGAATATCAGCATAAATGTTCTTTGTCACAGCAGCTGGAAAATCACTTTCTGCTTCTGTAGAAGATCAGTCATAAATGCAACATACCAGAGGTGCCTTCTCTATGTGTTATTGGCATTTTAACTATTATATAACTCTTTACACCTTTATGAGATTCTTCTTCATTACTCTAGTAAGTTTTCTTGCACTCACTTGTAAGTTTGGACAGCTGAATTCTACATGTGCCAAATTGTTCTGGCTGCTCTACAGAGATGTGCAATGCAATCTCACAAGTGAATTCACAGTATGTAGAAGCATTTCTTGGGGCCCATCTTTGTACAGCCTTTGAAGCACTACGAAATACATTCTGCCTTAATGGCAGGTGGCACAACTCCCATGGATTGCCCTTACAAATATATTATTTCTTCTTGAAATTCGGGCAAAATCTTTCAATAAAAGAATTTCCTATTATGGAGAATAGACTTCAATACAGCACAAGGTGGATGTGCCTTGCCACAGAGGCAGGAGAAAACAGTGTAAATATGAAGACTGTCCCTTTCTCCAGACCATTATTTCTTAGAACTGCTATCTGCCCAGGAACAGGAATTTCAGACTGACATGTTAGCTGAATACCCAAAATAGAGTGACATGAATGCCATCAGACTTTATGCCTTCATCTCCTGCCTTGTCTGATCTCACTCTATTCCTTCTGAGTCATGTTTTCAAATAGTGAGGATTAAAACCTAGTTGTTTTTTTTCCATGGTCTCCACAGTATCGTTCAGTTTGAAAAAGCCCTCTGAGATCACCATATCTAGCCATTCCCCCAGCATTGCCAAGCCCACTGCTAACCAATGCCCCCAAGTGCCACATCCACATGGTCTTTAAATCCCTGCTGGGATGGACACTCCATCGTTTACCCTAACGCTGTGCCAGGGCTGGACAGCCCTTTCGGTGAAGAAATTCTTCCAGTGTAAACCTCAGCTGGTGCAACTTGAAGCCATTTGCTACTATCCTGTCCCTTGTTCCCTGGGAGGAGAGCCCAACCCCTACCTGGCTCCACTTTCCTGTCAGGGAGATGTAGAGAGTGACAAGATCACCCTGAGTCTCCTTTTCTCCAGGCTGAGCACGCCCAGCTCCCTCAGCTGCTCCTTGTCAGCCTTATGCTCCAAACACTTCCCCAGCTCTGTTCCCTTCTCTCAACATGCTCCAGCCCTTCAATGTCTTTCTTGGGGTGAAGGGCAAAAAACTGACCCCAGGACTTGAGGTGGGGCTTCACCAGTGCCCAGCACAAGGGCTGGTCACTGCTCTGGTCCTGCTGACCACACTGTGGCTGGTACAGTCCAGGTGCCTTTGGCCTTCTTGGCCACCTGGGCACACCCCAGGCCCTTCACCGCTGTCAGCTTTCCAGCCACTCTGCCCCAAACCTGGATTGTTCCGTGGGGTTCTTGTGACCCAAGGGCAGGGCCTGGCCCTTTGCCTTGTTGGCTTTGGCCCATTGATCCAGCCGGTCAAATTACTTCTGCAAAGCATTCCTGCCCTCCCCAGATCAACATCCCACCCTGCTTGGTGTCATTTGTGAAATGACTGAGGGTGTCCTTGATCCCCTCATCCAAATCATTGATGAAAACCTTAAACAGGATTGAGCCCAGAACTAAGCCCTAGGGAACACCACTAGTCCCAGCTGGATGTGACTCCATTCACCACTTGGTTCAGATGTCCAGACAGCTGTTACTCATCAGAGAGCACAGCTGTCCAAGCCATGAGCAGACAGTTTCTCCAGAATACAGTGGGAAACAATGTCAAAAACTTTACTGAGGTTGAAGTGTACAACATGTACAGCTTTTCCCTCATCCACTAAGCAAGTCACCTTGTCATAGAAGGACGTCAATCAGGACCTGCCTTTCATAAACCCATGCTGTGTGAGCCTGATCCCCCTACACATGTCATGTGACAGCTTAAGATGATCTGCTTCATGAACTTCTCCCTGACTAAAGGCACTGACTGGCCTGTATTTCCCTGGGTCCTCCTTCCAATCCTTCTTATATGCGTATCTCACATTTACTGACTTCCCATGACCCAGGACCTCTCTGGCTGACTGGAACTGCTGGTAAAATGTGAGAGAGTGGCTTGGTGAGCTCTTTCACCACCTCCCTTGGACTTGTGCTGGTCTAAGTGGCATAGCAGGTCACTGTCCATTCCTTCTTGAATTATAAGGTCTTGATTTTGCTCCCCATCTCTGTCTTCCAGTTCAGGGGACTGGGTACCCTGAGGACAATTGTTCTTGCTGTTAAGGACTAAGGCAAAGAAGGCATTAAATACTTCAGCCTCTTCCTCATCCTTTGTGGCAATTTTTTCTCCCCACATCCAGTAAGGGATGGAGATTCTCCTTGGCCTTCCTGGTTGTTCATGTATCTATAGAAACATAGAAAACTGTCCACTTATCTCTTACAGCAGTGGACAGGATCATTTGTAGCTGGGCTTTGGCCCTTCTAACTTTCTCCCTGCTTAACCTCCCAACAGCCTCATAGTCCTCCTGAATTCTCTGCCCCTTTTTCCAGAGGTGATAAATGATCTTTTCCTCCCTGAGTTCCAAACTTATCTGTTCAGCCAAGCCAGTCTCTTCCCCACCAGCTCATCTTTCAGCACGTGGGGACATCCTATTCTTGTGTCTTGAAGATTTCCTTCTTGAAGAATGTCCAGCCTTCCTGGACCCTTTTGCCCTTTGGGGCTGCTTCCCAAGGGACTCTCAATCAGTCTCCTAAACAGACCAAAGTCTGCTCTCCAGAAGTCCAAGGTGGCAGTTCTGCTGTTCCCCTTCCTTTTTTCTCCAGTATCAAAAACTCTGTCACTTCATTATCATGGTGTCCAGATGGCCTCAGCTGTCACATCCCCCACCAGTCCATCTCTGCTCACAAACAGCAAGTCCAGCAGGGCAGCTTCCCTGGTTGTCTCACTTTCCAGCTGTGTCAGGCAGTTCTCTTCCACACACTCAGGAACCTCATAGACTGTTTTCTCTCTGCTGTGTTGTATTTCCAGCAGACATCTGGTAAGTTGAAGCCCCACACAAGAACAAGGACCAGTGACTGTGGGGATTTTTCCAACTGCTAATGAAGTGTTTTGCCTGCCTCTTCTTCCTGGTTGGTCAGTCTATGACAGTTATTGACATTCCCCCTTAACCATACACATAAGCATTCAACCTTATCATTGTGATGCCTTTGTCAGCCCAAAATGCACAGAAGAATGCACACTGAAATGCACATGTGATATAGGGCTATGACACTTTTATAAGTTTAGCATATTACCATAGTAGACAAGAATCCCCAATCAGAAGTACAGTTAATGAAGTAATTCCTTCCCTTCTCCCTTAGTTCTAGCCCCACATCACCTGCATACATAGGAAAGCAAAAGAATGGCCTTGGTTCACTGAAGAAGTAAGATTAGAATAGGATTCCAGGAATGTGTCTGTCTTAACAGAGTACTGGAAAAGTACTGAAGTAAACTAAGAAACTATATATAATACAACAATAGTCCACAAAGCTAATATGAATTTAATATGAATATATTAAAAATATATAAAAGCCAAAAATCTTGTGGCACCTATTGCTGTCCTTAAGCTTGAGGCAGGCAAAACACTCCCTCACACACGGGGTTACCACAACATTTCCCCTTCTTTGCCTGTCCCTTCTGAGAAGTGTACAGCCATCCATTCTAAGCACTCCAGTCATGCGAGTTATCCCACCACGTCTCTGTGATGGCAACTATGTCGCAGTTTTCCAGCTGCACCATAGCTTCCAGCTCCTCCTGTTTGTTGTCCATGCTGTGGGTATTGGTGTAGGTGCACTTCAGTTGGCCTGTTGATCCCACCACCTTTTCAGAGGGAGACGCCCTAATTCCTACGTGACCATTCTCAGATGATTCCATGGTTTCTAACCCATCAATAACCCTTGCTTCTTTGCTGCCACATCAATCTCCATCCCTTCCTCAAGCATGGAGGTGATAGACTGAGGGACCTCAGCAGCACACCATCTCTCTAACATCGGCATGCTGCTCCCAGGGTGAGCCTGGGTTATTCACCTTTGTAGTTTTCCTCACTTTGTCTTTTCACTGCTCCATTCCCTCTGGAGCAACACTTTCCTGCTGCTCTTCTCTAACTCCCCAGCCTCCATGCCACAGGTCAGTGATGATGAGGTACCAAAGAATGGTTAGAGAAAAGGGAATACCACACAAGAGTAAGAGTTGGGTTCTTAGGAAGCAAAGGTTATTGGGTTGGAAGCAATCACTCTGGAACAGTTTCTCGCTTGAGTGATGTTAGAAGGTCCCTGGTAACCCAAGAATCTTCAGTATAGAGTGATGTTATCCCATAGGACAACCAGGGTAGTAAGAAGGCAAAAATTGGAAGAGAGCTGTGTTGAGAGGAGCTATGTTTAGGTTACAATATATTGTTTGAAGGCATTTTTTATGTAGCCAAGCAAATAAAATATAAGCAAACAATCACTGGCAGCAGCAGCAACAGTCTTCTGAACAGTGGTGGACACAATTATTTGTTGTGAGTGTGGTTTGTATCTGTGGCTAAGGCTCTGCCATAGAGCACCTTCATGTACACGCTGTTCCATGTCAATAGACTGAAATGTCCGAACTGGCAATTATTTCATGGGAATAACTTGCATGATTTTGCAACAACAGCATGTGACTTTCATTTGGGCATCCACTATTAATAAGTTGTACAAACCAGGGTATGTCACAAAGCCTTTCTATTGCTTCAAGTAGCTTGGTCTGATACTGCTATGGGCTGTCTGCCTTCTCTGAGCTGGGAAAACAGGATGGAAAGGTTTCACTTCTGCTGCTGTGATGATATATTCATCCATATTTAACTTAGCCCATTTTCTTTGCCATTCTCCACATGGTATTACCATTGGCATTGTGCTCTTCTCCAACAACACCCAATGCTGTGTATTTGTATATGTATTACAAGGACAAAAGGGACCAAGTGTGATCATCTAATCTGACCTCCTTTTTCAGGACAGGAATAGCCCTGTGTTAATTAATTTTCTTTTAAGTAGAATACACTATTTTAAAGAAATTTTAGAACCTGCATTACTGTTTTCTGGTGGTCATGAATTCACCACAGTTTCAAGCAAATTATATAAGCCTGGGTCTACCTGACCCTGGAAATGATGCATAATCACTATGAAGAAGCAGTCAGCTCCTGCTGTAAAGGAGCTGAAGTGAACCTACTAATGCTAATGGTAATGCTGACATTGACACACCAAGAGGCTGTAGCTAATCACCACGGATAAGCAAACACTCGTGTACACAGCACCTGCAGGCTGTCTTAGAGACTAAAATGCAAATGAGGTTTGTTGGAAAAACCCAGCTCTACAGAGATGGGGCACCTGAGAGACATTTTAAAAGATTTTATTCTCAGAGAAGGGTGAGACATAAGAGATGTAAAACTCAATGCCATTCAATCAGAAGCCAACCTATTCCCTTTGGCGCTATAGAAAAGTCTGTTGAGCGCACTTCACCCACTGAGACTGCACAGATCTGCTGCCTGCATCTCCCTGGCCCATACAGGCAGCATGCACAGACAGTTCTGGACCGTGATTCAGAAGGTCTCCATACATGGGAAGGGTGCTCCAAGTTGGCTTTCCTGTGCCAGCACACAGCACAGTTGTGTATAGGCAGTAACAGGATATGGGATTACTCCTGCCTCCAACCAAGCATCCTTTCCAAATTCCCACACAGTTTTCTGTTTTCTCCCTGTGCTCTCTCATGGGTCATAAAGGAGATGGGTCATGAGGTGGCCCAGATGCCTGTAGGTGTTAGGACTGAGCTCAGGCAGGCATGTGGGGCTCAAGTCCTTGTGCAGAAAACTTGGAGTGGTGCTGTGCTAGCTGCATGATGTCAACAGAGGCAACACAAGCTATCTCACAGCTCGTTACAGAAACTGAGCCAAAGGGAAGGCACGTTCCCAGCTTATCAGGCCACCTCCTCTGTGAGCTCTCTGATCTACTTTTCCAGTGATTGTTCCTGACCTAGGAGAAGCCCCTGAGAAATCTCACCGTTCATAGCCTGCAGCTAAATGGGCATCTGCAAGCAGCCATTGTGGGGAGACGGCAGCATGGTATGCAAAGTCTGATTAACCAGATGGAAAATTCCACTCTTCTTCATCACAGCACACCATGCCGAAGAACTTGGGAAGCAAACCAGCCATGCATTTATCTGCTTGCTAGGCTACTGCTCTGCTTTGGTCCCATGAGTTGTGTATGTTTGCCAGGATACCTGCACTATCTGCTCAGCCCTTTTAGCACTGTGATAAGAAGTGCTTCTGGAAGTATGCCTTGCATACTTTGCTTTGCTTTGAAATATTTTTTTAGCACTGCTGACAGTCAGTGCAGTACAACATGAAGGGTGAGGCTTTAGCATGAGGACCAATAGAAGTGACCTCTCCTTCACCTCTGGCCATGCTGGGCACAAGAACCCTGTTTCCTTGCACCTCTGCTAAGTGATCAGCTCTGGACATCTCCTCATCCCAGGTTAACTCAAACCCTGCTGCCTCCTGTAAAATTGGTCAAACGTACAGACTCTTCTTACTTAAAGACGTGAATGACAAAGTGACTAATGAATGCCAGCCTTTCAAGAATTCAGGAATTTCGGCTGACTGAAAGCTTTTGTGTGCTATCGATTTGATTTATTTGCCCCTCTTCCCTGTGCTTTTCCACACACAGACACACTCTTACCTCCCTGATCTGCAGCTCGGCTCACAGCAGGTTCGTTTAGCTCCCTGTGAAGAGGTGAGAAAAGCACGCGAATGTCTGGGCAGAAAAGCCTTGTGCTACAATGTCACTCGGGTCACCGGTGTACAGCCCGTGCTAACCAGTGGGAATGAATCCCATGGGAATTACACAACTGTAAATCCTGGAAATTATGCCTCACACTGTGAATGTACTATTGCTGGTTCCCTTGCAACACTATGCAATTAAATGATACAAAACCAGTAAATAAAGAATTCATTCTTAACATATAATATTATTCAGACTCTCGCCTCTAACGCTTCTGTTCCAAGGCACCCGCTGCCTCTGATCACAGCAGGGAAGGGGAAGTACAGAGCAAGTGCTCCACAAACGATCCCGGTCCCGGCAGGGGTGGGGGGAGGCCAGTCATCCACCTTGTAGCAGAAATATTCTTAGGCACTGCAAAGAAGGGGAACGAGCCTCAGGAAAGAAGTGGTTTTTGAGGGATTTTATTTAGGTATGCAGTAACAAGGTTATTTAGTAAAATTTCAATTCCATTATATGCTTCCCTTGGATGAGGTTTTAGATGCATATATGTTTTATCCCCATGTTTAAAAATTGTCTCAAAAACCCGTTGATGGGGAGGTCTGTTAGCACTTTCCAGGTCAGATAATTTAAAATGTTGTGCCGGAAAAGAAATTTAAAGAAGTGCTGCTTGCTCAGTCTTACTAACCAGGCATCTAGCACAAAACAATTACATACTGAGTTCTGGTTAAAATACGTATTTTGCATAGCTTGTCAGAGAATATGGAAAAGATTGATAGAAAGCAGTGACATAGCCCACATGCTGCCTTAGGCAGTTCAGCTCCTTTAAAGCCCAAGAGCAAAGCTGCTTCTTGAAGGTCAGAAGTGTATGAACGTTCACAAAACCTGGATTCATGTAAAATCAGTAAGGACAAATTATGTTAGTGATACCTCATCCCCTCTTCCTGTCATGGTGGGAAATGCACTAAATCTCTGAAAACCAGAAATAAGAAAGAGTATTTCTGATCCTTTCAAGTCCCTTAACATCTTTAGTGTTTCCCTGGATTGGGAATCCGGCCCACTGTTGGGATCTCCTGTATGATTAATAAAGTCTTCATGCAAAATTGAGCAGAGTATTACCTTTACAGGGTGCTCACCATACCTTCAAACTGTAGACCTGGAGTAAAGCTTGTGGAGGGCTCTGGGGGAGGGGGGAGCTCAGCCTTGGGGGAACCAAGCTCTGCCTGCTCAGGTCGAATGACAGGCTCTGCCCACTTCCAACTGCACAGTAACGCCAGGCACCGAGCTTTTGAAGATGGAAAGAAAGCCTCTGGAGAGGAGGGGTTAGCCGCAAGCATCACATCCACAGCTCGTTTCTTATTCCTTCTTCGTGCCCGTGACTTCCGCTGGCCTCAGCCCTGGTCCCAGCGAGCGAGGCCCCGTTCCCCCACCGCACAGGGCCGCTGCCCAGCGCGGGGCGGATGGCGGTCGGGGCGGGCAGCGGGGCCCGCGTTACCTCAGCGCTCCGTGCGGAGCTGGGCGGCTGGAGCAGGCCGCGGGAAATGGCGGGCAGTGGCGTCTGGGCTTCTGCCGGCCTGCAGCCCGCAGATCAGAGACAAGAGCCAGGAGGCCTTGATAGGGGAGTTGTGTGCTAATCTCTTTTCAAACAATTCGACGGATTGACCTCTTTGAAATGGGTCTTAATTGTCCCTAGTAACTTCAAGCAGCAGTTTTGTTACAGAGCCCAGAGAGCTTTGACTCCTGAAACAGGCAAGTGGGGGGACTCTGCACACGACTTCTGAACTTCGGGGTAAAATGCCAAGTTCAAAGGGGACTATGTGATGAACAAAATTCCCTGTTTGTTCTTATTCAGTAAGAGTTAGTTGTTAATGTTGTGGTTATTTGTTACCAATCATTGTTAAATGTTGATTTCCCAGTTGTTCCCTTTTTACCCTAGTCTGTGTTTGCCAGTTTCATGTTTGTATCCCCATGTTCCCAGAATCCTCCCGTCGGAAGCTACATTTGTTGCACCCCACCTGCTGCTCCCAGACGTCCTTGTGCACTGACTGTATGCAAATAAGGGGCATTTGGCCTAAATCGGACTCCCAAAACCACAAAACAACATATCATAGAACAATAAAAACAGCAGCACTACTCTGAGAAAACCTCAAGGAAGCATACACCAAGAACTGAGTTCGGCCATGTTGCCCTAAGTGCAATAGTACCCAGGCAGAGAGACACCCTAGACCGACGAGCCATCTTTGTGTTCTGGTGCTCTCGTGAGGACAGAAGCCCCAGCACTGTCTGCGTTCTTATGGGCAAAACTGCCTTCCTCCTCCTGTGTGCCTCCTCTGGGAGCAGCGGCGGTGTGTGCATGACCCATCAGGCCCCCCACCTCGAGCTGATCACTAATAAAGGCATTAAAAAGGAGAAGAAGCTCCTGCCCTTTTTCTTCAGACTACGTGGTATGTGGTTCGGGAAGGCTGTACCTTCTTAGTACCTCAGCCAGTGGGGAAGGAAAGAGGGCAACGTGCAGCCGGGAGTTTAGGATAAAAGGAGGCTGCACCTTCCAAAACCGAGAGAGAGAGACCCCAAGAGAATATGCCCCAGTGGACTCTCTCCTTTTTTATTTGAATATAGTTGCAGGACACCTCTGTCTCCTTTGTGGACACTGGCTTCTCATAGCAAGATTTTATACATAATTGCTTCTCTGCCAACGAGGAGGAACAAGTTTCGACATACCTGACAGTGCATGAAAGCAAATGAGGCAATCTGCCACGTTACTCTGCACTTTTCATAGCCTGCCTTCACTATTACAGCCATATCGTTTGCAGCCTTCCTACCTCCCATCAGGTTCACACTATTAGCAATGAAGGGATGACTCAATCATTCAGCAGTTTTGTATTTCTAATTATTTTAGGCCAATGAGGTACAAGGCAGTCAGTAATGCTGCTTTGCAGAGAAGTACAGTACCTGAGGAAGGTCCACCACTGCCCTGCATCTCACATGCTGTCAGGAAAATTAATCCACAAACACAAAAAGGAGACAGAGGAGTCCTTTTACTTTATTCAAATAAAGGGAGAGGCCATGGGGTAGTCCCCTGGGATCTCTCAAATTTTTGGAGGATGCAGCCTCCTTTTTATCCTAATTTCTCAGCTGCATTTCCCTCTCTCTTTCCCCATTGGCTGAGGTACTTGAGAGGTACAGACTTCCTGAAACGCCTTATACCTAACATCCCCTCTAATGTATAACCCTCCCTTTTAATTTTTAATTCTTATGGAATTTACAGGTTTTCCCCATTGTTTCTTTCATCTTTCAATATCCAATTTCATTTATCAGCAAACCTATTGTTTATTTGTGAGGCAAATATCTTTTTTCTATTCATCAATCAGTGGAATCCTTCCCATTGTTTCTTTTATCTCTTGGTGCTGGTTTTATGTATCAGCAGACCCACAGCTTGTTTGCAAAGACAAATCTGTCATTCCTCTCACACGCCGAATTTTCCACTTGAAGTATTTCCTTTCTGGCTCTAAGGGTAAGCAAGTATCAGTAGCATGGGCCAGCTGTCATAAACACACTTGTGGCTCTGAACTACTTGGAACCTCATCAGCAGAATGGCAACAATAATCAGAATAATCTTCGTAAAGATGCTCACTTATTCTGCTTTGAAACACAGTAAGTTTGACTACTGGAGACTGATACTGGATTTGTACAATGTTGCTGTGAAAGACTGTGTAAAGTTGTTTGGCAAAGCTGAGGAAGGAGGCTGATAGTACATTTTGAGTATGTTTGCAGCAAACTTTAGAAGTCCTGAAAGCATTTTTTTTTATTAAAGCGGAGCAGCAAAATGTGTTCCCTTTGGGTTTTGTTTACATCAAAATTCATGTTTTCATATTTCAGGAAACTTTTTGTTGTACAGAGACAGTTGCTTTCTCTGCATAAATCTCACATCTGAAAACTTCTGTTGTCCACCCTAGCACTTTCTCATTTCTAGTTTGCACTTAGCTTGGAAAAACGGTAACTCACCTTCCTTTAATCTGAAAGGGCACCAGCAAACATGATGTAGAAGGAAACAGATGATGGTTCATGTCCAGCATGGGAAATGACACCTTCATTCATGTATGGCAATGGTAAAAAGGAGTGCTCCTGCTGTGGGCGCTGATATGCAAAGCATGCAACAATGCGGGTATTTGTGATATTTATAGAACTGCAGAGATCAAGGTGCTTGTCTTAGTTTGAAAGACAGGTGTCTGCTGGGGAAGGCAGGAGCCTCCCTTGGAATGGAGAATGTAAACCCACCTCCCTCTGGATTGTTATAATTTTGAAATTAAGGGGCTCTCAGGCAAAGATATGAGGATAGGAATAACAGTTCTTTACTAGTGTGTATAACAAGGCAAACAACACAACAACAATAAATATGGCATTAACAACAAACAGAACCAGGGACCCAGTCACAGTTCTCGACTGCAGGTACTTTCCGTTTTGGTGCAGATACCATCAAAGCAGGCAGGAGTGAGCAAAAATCGTGGGGTGGTAGACAGGATGTATCAGAAGTTCCGTCACGGTAGCTGGAGCTGCGGAAACGTCCCGGCAAGGCAGCAGGTGCAGGACGCGGCGTGGAGAAACCCAGAGCAAAATCGGAGAAATAGTGGGCACAGGGCAGCAGCGGCCCAGCTCTCAGCGGGGCAGGGCGAGGTTCCGAATTCCTGGGGCACACGAGCAGACGGTGGTAGGTCCCTCAGGGCTGAGTTCGGGTGGTTCGGTGAATTCTACCCGCAGTAAGTGACAGACCGGCCATCTTTCTCCAATGCAAAAAGGCGAGAGGGCCCAGCTAGGCCAGCCCCCATCCTTTACCTGCCTTATATTCTTGCTATGTCACTGTCCCTGCAAAACAAAAACTCCCCGAGAGAAAAAGTGTATCTAGGTGCCACACTCTTCTCCGATACTTATTTATATTTCTTAAGGACCCGTAAGTACCCATTAAATATTCAGTAATTAGTTTCCTAGCTACTTCTGGGAAAAAATTCTACAAGAAAGAAACCCAACCCCCAACAGTGCTTTTGCTGGAGAATCAGTCTTTTTATGGTTACAAACACTCTCCCCACTCTTAGTCCCAGACAGGAATGCAAAAAGCTGTGCTGTCTAACCCTGCAGCTCCTCTCCTAGGGAAGCATATTCCATCTTTTAGAGCCTTTTGGAAGCTTCAGTGGAGCTAAGGGGCTCTTTGGTGTTGAGAGGATTCTCTGCAATCACCTCTCTGCTTGCAGTGGCAGATCCCTCTTAAAGGGCAGGTTGCGGAGAGTTGTCCAGTTCAGCTCCCTGTAATGTGCTGCTTTCTTGCAGAGGTGGCAATGCAGCGTTTCTGGTTTCTTGAGTTTCCAGTACAGGAGCACAGAGTGTAAACTTGCCAGGAATATTTGATGCCATCTATCCTGAGTGGTGCAAAGTACCTGCAATATTCCAGGTGGTTTGTTGCTGCTATGCTTCTGCTTGGCCCCAGAGTAAAGCCCCAGGGAGCTGGAGCTGGTCCCAGCTTGTCAGTGAGGCTGTTCTTGTTGCTTGTCTGTGTCACTGCAGTATTTTCATAACTGACCATATTCCTTTCCTGTACAGCTCTGGCATGCTGATATCCCCCCATTGGGATACCTCCAGCATAACATCCCTTGGACAGTGCCTCCTATAATCCTCCTGAAGATAAAATGTGCTGGTGTAAGTGGTGGCGGGAGCAGTGTTGTGAAAAACGAGGTTTGCTTTCCTTGTAAAATATAAAAAGTTTAATAAGAGACAATATGAGACAAGACAATAAAGCAAAAATACTGCTGGGTGCTTGGCATTCAGCCAAGATCATGCACTAACTCAGAAAACACTTCTTTAAATGCAACATATTGCAAATTCATAGACCTTCATGCATTATTTAAAAACATTCCTTTGAGTTCTCTCAACCTGCCCCCCCCCTTCCATCCTCTAAATCAACATTTTTTATTTCTCCCTGTGGCTCCATTCTGTTGCATACTCTCTGATAATGGATGATCAATAAATTCCTTCCCTGGGGCTCCAGTGTCCTTCACTGCCATCTTCGTTCAGATAGGACAATCCAAGAATGTGAAGAATTTCCTGATTACCTTTTACCATTCTCTGAATTAGTTGAATGAACAAGAGCTCTTTACATCACTATGCTATACCCAAAGGAAAGTATATTTATTCCACTACTAAGTTTTGTTAATAGCAGAAGTAAAAGAAACATATTCTTACAGCAAATAACAGTGTCAAGGCAGACTTCTGAAAAGTTATCTGGGATCTCTGTACTTGCTTTCTCCAGTGGCCATAAAGAACATTGACTTCAGAAATTAGGGTGGGCATGATGCCATCCTGGTGAAATAAATGGGCCAGGAGACCAGCTCCTTTCAAACGGCTTTTATTGAAATCAGCTCTTTAGGGTAGGAGCCCGAGGGGTCGCGCACACCGCCGCTGTAGACGACGGGGGAGAAGAAATGTAGCAGCTTTGCCTCAGGGGAGAGCTGGGGGTTCCGTCGTCACAGGAGCCCTCAGGAAAACAATTGCTCGTTTGTAGTCCAGGGGTGTCACTCTGGTCGACTCTCATGAGGTTATGGTGACCGTATTCCGAATCGAAAGATGCCATGGAAGGATTGCTCAGCCTTTTCTCAGGTGTAGTATGTTGTTGGTTTTTCGAGATGTCATGTAGGCTCGTTGTTTTAGAGGCATTTTTTGTCAAATGGGCTCTTGCGCCTTTCATTTGCATATTCGCGGTAGTTGTCTCCCTCCCCTCCTTAGTGGCGAGGAGGAGGAGTGGCATTTTGGGGAGCAGCAGTGGCATTTCCCGACGGGATAGGGAAATTACAGTGGGGGGGGTGGGGGGGTGGGGCGGGGGCAAAGTAATTTATTCTGTTAACAATTAACACGACATTTGACTGACAGACTTAGGAACAGCATCAACCAACAACTAATTTAATAAACTTAGGAACTTATTACAACCAATTTAGCAAACTCAGGAACCCATTCCTAACACTGGTACTTTGGGATCTTTCCCCAAACCCTGACCTCAGCATTTCCTGCATTTCCTGACCCTTCGTGCTCCCTGGTGTGAGAGCATGTGCATAGACTGCCCACTTTGGCTGAGCAGAACGTTCTGTGTCCATGCCTAATGCCCCCAGAGGCTGTCCATCATGGTGTTTACAAGGGAAGAGTGTGTTTGAATTCATACTGGAAAAGTAGAAACATGTGGGAAGCCTGTGCTAAATTGCAGCTGCTCAGGGAGGGTCCTGAGAGGGGTCAGGATTGCTCTAGTTCATGCCTAAACATAGTTCTAGTTCCCTTGTTGATAAAGGTGTATGTAGTGAGTGCCCTGCTTAGCGTGGCCAGAGGACCAAACACTGTTCCTGAGATGGAGCCATAGCTGAATATGCAGATGCCCATTCTTAGCCAGATGCCTTCGTCTGTGTGCCTCATGCTCTGCTTGCTTCAGATGTTTCACTGACATCTCAAGTCTAGGAAGGTGCCATTTAGAATAAAAGATGGAATTCAATACTCAGTGATATCCCAAGAAAATATTCTAACTGCCTAATCACAAACTTGTTGTGGCAAACATCACACTGGATAATCCCAACTAGCAACAGCCTGTGGGACACACACTGATTATGAGGCACATGAGAACCAACCCCGAAACTTTTATTTCCTCCTTAATATGCACCACAGTTTTAAATGTCCACAGTCTGTAATTCCAATTTTCCAAACTGTTGTTGATGGTGTTTTTCAAGTACTAGATTAAAGCTAAGTGTCGTGGTTTGAATGACAGGTGTCTGCTAAGGAAGGCAGGAGCCTCCCTTGGAATGGAGAATTTAAACCCCCTCCCTCCAAATTATTATAACTTTTGGAATTAAGGGGCTCTCAGGCAAAGATATGGAAATAGGAATAAAAGTTCTTTATTAGGGGAACTAAAATAAACAATAAACCAAAAACATATACAGAAAGATAAACAAATAAACAAACAAAACCCACTGACAGAGTCAGGATCCAACCTGACATCCTGTGGGTCAGGGTGTTTGTGGCAGTCCCATTCAATGGTGACTGCAGTCCTAGTGGTAGATGTGGCTCTGTTGAAGTGATGCTCCTGTAGAAAAGTGGAGTTCTTTGGCTGAAGGTCCAGATGTGATAGATAGGCCTGGTCTTCCTCTGAGAATCCAGTAGAAAAGGCTACTTGGTGTTCCAACTCCCAGATTTTTATCCAGTTAGGAATACTTGGCTCCTCCCCCTGGTTGGAGCATTTCCCAATGGGATGATGTAATTTTATCAGTGAGGCTCAATGGCCCATTAGCAGAAGATCTCTCCCTGGAGGGAGGCTGGGTTGTAGAGGAGATAGGAAAACTGCCCCAGCTGGTTTCTTGACAGTTGGCCATTGACAGACAATTACCTCAATCCCCCAGCACCACCCCAGTTTCAACAGATGGTGATAGAACACACAGTTTTGGTCACATTTTGCACTGCAACCCATGACACTGAGATAAGCCTCAGCTGCTTTTGTTATGTTCCAGGCTGCTGATGCATCTTTAAAAACATAATGAAGGTAAAGACTGTAGAAACCAAGGTATTGATTGCTTGCAGGTGTGTCGGGAAACCTGTCTGTTTAATCATTTCCCTGTAAACCATTCTCCTGTACCACGTGAACAGGTTCATGACCTGAACCCATGCAGGACCTTGCCTGGGACTCCACTGGCCATTGGACTTCCTGCCTCTCCCAAGTTTCTGAACGTCCAGGTGAAGGCTGTGGGGCAACATCCCTTCCACCATCAGCAAAGAGCAGGTCTGAGACCACCTGATGGAACTGAATAGGCACAAATCTATGGAGCCTGATGAGATGCATCCCAAGGCCCCGAGGGCTGATGTAGTTGCCAAACCAGTCTCCAACCTACTTGAAAATGGTGGTCAGGTGAAGTCCCAGTGACTGGAAAAAGGAAAACATCAATCTTATTTTTAAAAAGGTGTCATGCTTTTAAGTCCAGCTGGAAATTCAGCTTTACACAGCCTTACACCCTCCCATAAGAGAGAAACTAAAGTCAGAGACTAGAGCAATTTACTGGAAACAGTAATATGATAAGAAAAGAACAGTAACAGCAACGATTTTAATAACAGAAGTAAACAAAAAAGAGGGTGATTTATATTCAAAAAGTGCTCACTGACCAACCAACCAATGCATGGTTCTGAGACAATGAAGAAAATGGCCCCTGGGCCTGACACATGCACTTTTCCCCCCCACTTACTTCTCAGAAATGAGAACCCCTCACTTCCACCCCACCTCCCCTGATGTGACCTGGTTGGTACAGAACAACCTGAACATGCCCACATAGCTCCAGGCTCTCCCCCTTCATGGCTACTGCAGGAACATTAACTCTGCCCTGGCTGGTGGAACAACATGCCAGTGACCATCACCTCTGTGCCTGGGAAGGTGTCACAAGTTTGGGAGGTTGCCCATGCACAAAAAACTCAAGACACACTCAGAATTGCAAAGCAAATTAATTGTATTAGTCACACTAGCAATTAACACATACTGGCCCCTGGATTCTAGAGAAGCCACTGAAACAGGAGAAAGAGAGGGAACATGGTTCTACAGTGGGAGCGGTAGGGAGGCAGTGCACTCTCAGGGCATTCCCTGGATGAAAACATTGTGCATCTTGTCTTCCTCTCTCCTCCACTCCAGGGCCACACCTTATATCTCCTTCTCAGGAGTGGCCAATTTCAACATCATCTCATGTGGGGCCAGTGTGTGAGGTGAGGTCATAACAGCTCATGATAACACCTCCATGCCAACAATGGCTTTATTGTATATTATTCCACTTTCACACATTGCTTCCCCTACCAGGTGATTGATACATAGTTTCATTTCTGAAGCTTAAAGTCTTACTAACTTCAATAAAGTCTTTTTCCACATTATCTTGTCAACATACGCAACAGTGGACCAAATATGGCAGGCCTTAGACACGTCTTTGGTCCCTGACAGAGAAGGGACTGGAGCAGATCTTCATGGAAGCAATATTAACGCACATGCAAGACAAGGAGTTGACCCGAGACAGCTTCACCAAGGGCAAGTTGTGCCTGACCACTTTGGTAGCATTCTATGACTAAGTTGTTGCAACAATTGACAAGGGAAGATGACTAATTTTTCTACCTGGACTTCTTTAAATCTGTGACATGGTCTCACATATGGCATCCTTATCACCAAATTGCAGAGACATGGATTTGAAGAGTGGACTATTTGGTGGTGTTGCAGTTTAAGAATGGTATTCTCCAGTTCAGTACTCCTGCTAGCACCATGCGCTGCTTCCCCTCCACCCGCTCTAACTGGAGGCTCAAAAGACAAAGATCATGGGTTGACATAAGAACAATTCACTGGAAACAGCAATGAGATAAGAAAACTAACATTAACAGCAACAATATTGATAACAAAAGAAAAGGAAGAGTAAAAAATTACAAGAAAAATAAATTATTTACATGGAAAGACCCCCCAAAACCCCAATACCAGACCAATTCTGCGCACCATATTTTTTTGGCTGGAACAAAGACAGTGAAAGTGTTTCTTTTGTGTCAAATAACATCTGGACCTTAGCCACACCCCCTCTTGGCTACTGCAAAAAAATTAACCTTGTGCTGGCTGAAACCAGGATAGATGGCTAAGAAATTAGCTGGAGTCCTCAGCCAGAGGTATGTGGTCTGTTGAGAATTAAAGTAAGATTACTTATAGAATATTAGAAATTAATTGTGTATGTTGAAGTTTAATTGTAAGTTGTTTACAGTTTGGCATGAGTGGGCCCTGTTTAAAGCTTGGCTTTGAGGTGAGGGGTAAATGAACTCAGTGAACATGAATGGGTGAGCAGGGGAGGAGACAGAGATCTGGAGATCTTCAGATAAAAGCTGAGACCCTGGAGGGCCCCAAGGTTACACCAAGCTGGATGAGAAGAGCAGATAATGGTCTGCCCATGTGGACATGGAGGAAGAATCCAATGAGGTGTTAGAAGACCCCAGATCACAAATTGCCATTGAACGAAGAGGAATGTACAGAACATTTGAAGAGCATGTGAAGGTCAGGTGCGCAGACAGTGAGCGGATGTAAGTGTACAGACTGTGAGCAGATAAAGGCCCAGGGGTTGTGCAGTTCAGGATCCCTCTTTGGAGGCACTTGCTCAAGCTGAAATAAACAGGCTGCCTCTGTCATGGTTATGACCTTGGTTTGCCGATTTGAAATTTCTCAATTAAGGGCAAAGCAGGCTTAAGCTTAAAAGCAATAAAACTTCATTAACTAACACTAAAAGAAAAAAAAAAATCAGAATAAAGCCTTCAAAACACTTCTCCTTCCCCCACCAACTATTCACTTTCCTACTCTAATATAAAAAGACAAAACTTGGGATTCTCAGTCAGTTATTATACTTAAAATAATTATTTCTCAATTCATCAAGGAGAAAGGAGTCTCTTGAATACCATAGAGAGTTTTTACAAGTTACCAGTTCTCTTGCTCTCACACTTCACAAAATGGCCCACCCAGGGTAGAAGAAAATTTGTCATTGTGAAGTCCCTTCCCATGAAACAGTCTTTACAGCTACTCATGGGCGATATCAGCTTATTAGGGCACAGTTTAAGGATGCTTCTTCTGATATAAAACAAGAGTTCATTTATCTTATTTTCATCTCAAAGAACAGAGGTCATCTCTCAATGGGCAGAGGGCATCATCTCTCTTGGTCTTCCTCTGTTCAATTTCTCCAGTAGATTACAATTACATCAACTCACAACTATGTGAGTTGATGTAATTGTAATTCTAGGTTCTAGTCTATGACTAGAACCTTGCATCCCCCAACAAACATTCTATATGTTACAGGGCATTAACTCCATTCTCTATGAAGAGAAGTCCAACCTAACCAGGCCACTCCTTCAATCTTCCTTTCAATTTAGGATTCTTCTCTCACGTTCTCCGACATCAGGTCTCATGCTGTGTCTTTTTACATTTTATCTGGTCTCTTCTTTCTCTCAATGGGTAAGATTTATGCTTTTGAAATTTCATCTGGTTAGGAAAGAGTTAACAGTTTCACTCAGGGGTGCAGAGCCACCCCTCAATCTCAGCCACGTGGAGTCAGCGGCTCCACTTGCTGCTGCATTAAGAAGTTTCTTCAGCGGTTGCGCTAGGAAGGTTGATGGCCTTTCCTCCCTTAGCCTGAGATCCAGCTCGGGTCTCCCCCGCCCGGCCCGTCCTGCAGCCGCTGCTCCCGGGGCCCCGTGGCCTCCCCTCCCCGCCCGGCCGCGCCGGGAGAAGAGGGAATAAACATCCCGATCAGTGCTGCAGCAGAGGGAGAGAGTAAGAAAAAACTTGGCTGGGCCCGGCCCGGTCCGGCCATAGGAAGAAGTTTGTATTTGTGAGTGGACTTAGTTGCCCTTGCACAGATGCACTTTGGTAGAAGCAAGCCACAACTTTTAACAACCCAGCTTGCTTCCTCTGAGCAAAAACATGCGGAAGGTAGCTTTAATGACCCTCCCATAGTGCCTTTTAGCCCTTTGCCCCCAGGTCTGGTGTTTTGACAAATCCCTTCAGTCCCTCATGTGGAACAATCCCTGTTCCTTTGCTCTCAGGACAAATAAGCCTCCTTGTTATTATCCCAGATCACCATCTAGTGGGTGCTGGAGATCCCAACACAGCCACGAAGGAGGGCTCTGCCATGGCCTAAGAACGCCAGGCTGCTCTTTTGAGCAGCCCTTAAGCGATACCTGGATGAGCAGAGTTGTATGCCAGCGGGACATTATTGGCATTTTGGAGTTTCAGTCAGCTGGGCTGTTGGTTTTGCAAAGAATTTAACAGAAAAATACTTCCCCTTTGTGTAAGTGGTGCCTTTGCCCATGCTGTTATAAGATCTGCAGTTGAAATTGCATACAACTCCTGGAAATGCTGAGTAAGCCCCCAAATAACCTCTTATTTTTATAAAGCCAGATTGAGTTCTGGAGTGTGTTGAGCATGAGCTTCACTCATGAATCAATTCACTCATAGGACATATTGATCATTCCACTTTAGCAAGCACTTTACCCTGTGAATTTTACCACTATAAAATAATTGTAAATCCTTGCAGATGAGGATATTGGAAGGAACTGAATTTAATAACCACCTAAAAACCTTCTGAAACTGCACCAGATGCCAGAGAAAAGACAAGATGTAGGCTGGTTGGTTCCTCAAACTCAAAACGAGATGACCTCTTTCCTTACAGTTGGAGAAAGATTGATGGCTCTCTTTCCTCAGGGAAAAATTTACCATTTAGTCCTCACAAAGGAGGAAACAAATGTTTCATAAGAAATCCCCTGCTGAGTTAGAACCTCTGAAAGCATTAATGGTGGTAACCAACGTCACAGTCCTATTGTTACCCTCAGATGTGGGGTGGCCAGCCCCACCCCCAATTACTTTGGGGTTAGGGTTACACGCAACTTTAAGTTTCCAGGGATGAACCCCTGCCTTCACATTGCGTGTTGCCTGAAAGCAGGTTAACAGATGTATTTTCTTTATTGCTGTCATTTCCAGCAAACAAGTGTTTGAAAATACATGGCTTGTCCATTGCTCAGTCACCTATTGTCATTAATATAGCAGTTTCTAGCTCAGGGTCATATTATCGGAGGAGGCGTGAGCTGCCGCAAGAGGGAGTACAACCTTAACAAAATATTCTGAAGTGGGTCTGTAAGACCCCCAGAAATGGTCTGGCAGGTGGGAAAACATGTGACATGGGTCAGTTGAGTGTGACATAAATCCATGCTGCTGTAGAAAAAGGAAGCCCTATTCCTCTTAAGGTTGCTTGTCCTTGCCATCTCCCCCATGCTGTAAGGAATGGGTTATCTGAGAAATAACTTCATTAATAATAAATAAGCCACTTGTTCAGAAACAAATTTTAAAAATAGGTTTCAACTGAATTAGCTCCAGCAGAACCTAACTTACACTGGATATATTTCCAAATTAATAATAATTACTGTACTGCTGAAAATCACAGAGCTGTGGGCAGAATGGACCTCAGATACAACTTTCTGCTTGATCCGGGTCTGCCACCAGAACTAGACAAGATAGTATATTAACTGACCTACAAGATGTGAGCATCTGGAAACTGCCTTCTTGTCCAGGACACTGATAGAGTGATAAAGCTAGAAATCAGACAGTGATTACTTGTGGTGCTGTCTACCCTAGAGCTACTATTTCTTTTCTTGCTGATGAATGCTTATGACTATGGATCAAAATGCCACTGTCATGCTATGGAACAAATGTGAATGCTCTGGAGTCTGAGTCCATCCAAATGACAGTCTGAGAAGTAGAAAGTCTTCAAACAGGGTGGGTTGGTTTTGGCTGGGGTTTTCATTTGCCTTTGTGTTTCTTGGTGGTTTTGTTTGTTTGTTTGTTTGTTTGGGGGTTTTTTTTGTTTGTTTGTTTGTTCATTTGTTTCTCTTTTGTTTGGTTGGCTTTTTGGGTGAGGTGTTTTTGGTGTGTTGTTTTTTGTGGGGTTTTTCTGTTTGTTTGGTTTTTTGTTTGGGTTTTTTGGGGTTTTTTTGTTTTTTTGTTTTTTTTAAAGAGAGCTCAGCTATGGAAAAATATTTAATTTTGTCAAAGTCATAGTGACTTTTAGGCCATGTCCCTTTAGAAATACTGACCTAACAATAGTACTAATCAGAAAGTATGGCATTTATAGTATCTTAATGGCATGCACCCAAAATAGATTCTAGTTATATCAGCAAGTTGACAAGCTCATAGGGTACAGATAATTCTTGTAATTAATTTCTAAAAGTCACAAGAACTGTGAAGTTGGTGTGGGTGGTGTTTACTTTTTATTGAAATAATAAATTACTAAAATCACATTTATCTTGGTATTACTACAGATTTACTTGAAGGTAAACTAAGTCACAATCAGAAACCTCCCAACACTGTTAGGATAAAACTGCTAATTTCCCTCTCTTACGTTAGCAATTCTGAGAAGTATGGGCTCTAATTAGAACATGAATAGAGAACACACTGTGACCTGCTGGTTCTTAAGTGTAGTGTAACTTTCTGAGGTACATTCTTTCTAAAGCACTCCCCTTAAATAGGTCACATCACTCACTATGCTGGTACCACACATTCATTAGAGAAGCACAGGACAGTAATTCCTATAATTAAAGTTGCCCAATATTTTCATGATAAAATCATGCTCACAGTTTCTTATAGGTTTTAATGCTCTAAAGTGAAATTTTCTGTAATGGATACCTGTATCAGAATAAGTTCTTAAATTAAAAATGTAATTATTTTTTTTTGACACATAATAAGTACTTACTCTGACTCTCACTTTTCAAGACTTTTGGCTCAGTTTGTAGGACATGTCTGCTTTTGGAAAGGAACTTAATTCCATAAAGACTGGAGCTAAATCAGCCATGTTGTATATCCCTGAAAACTACAGTTCTCGTGTGAATAGAAACATGCTAATTCTTTTGGCTAAATTCTTGGCAAATCGTTTGCGCTGATTGTTCTCCAGGGAAAAGGCACCAACAAGGTCTAGAACCACACACAGACTCAGGCTGCCATATGGACATCATGCAGTTGCCAGCACTAATGTCCAGCCTTGTAAGCTTCCAGTGGACATGGACACACACACAAAAAAAAAAATCTTACAAAGCTATTCAAAGTCTCTGATCATGATCAGAGGATATGCTAAAATCAGCTTTAAGTCAGCTGAAATCAAATGAAAAATGCTGCAGTCCCAGATATCTCTGGATACCATGGCTGGAGTTCTACCCTCAGGGAAAATGGGGATGACTTGTTCAGGACCATGTAGCTTATTGACAAGTGGCAAGTTTATTTAAGCCAGGGAAGCATGACAGGACTCATCTCAGGTGGAAAGCAATGCTCTTAATGGTATTTTTTTTCTGCCTTGGTAGCTGGAAAGTGAGAGGTTAAGCAGAGCCTCCTGCTGCTTTAAGTGCCCCCTGAAATGCAGATGTGGTCTTCACTGATCTCCAGGATCCTTTATAGCTGATGGAATGTGTCTGTTCAGTAGCATCAGCCAGCTTTCAGCCCACTCCCACGAAGCCCACTGGATCCCACGGAGTCATGGGCTGAGTTCTTGAGAGATTTTTGACTTAATCCTGTCTCTGAATCCTGTTTCAAAGCTCAGAGACTTGGGGGGCTTCCTTGGTGGAAGTAAGACATGGCAAGCTTTTGAAGTCCCTTGGCGGTATCAGCTCTACTTGATCTTTGGCTTTCCTAATACCACCTCTGCCTGCTGAAGAAGTACTCCTATTTGCACTTCAGTAGTCTGTCCTTGCTTTCATCCCATGTATAGTTTTTTGTGTTCATTCACAAGTTCTATATTTACAAAGTTTTATCTCTCAACACATTTACTTACTCTTCTGATTGCTCAGACAGACTGTTCTTGTACTTGGAGGAAGTCCTTAACAAACTGCCAACTCTTTTGAGCTCCTTTGTATTTCAGAGCTAACTCTCACAGAATCTCATTTCACTTGAATAACTCAAAGTCATTATCTTGAAGGGACTGCAGTCTGTCATTTATCCTTGTCACTCCCCTCAGAACCTTGAATGCCACAATTTCATGATTGTTACACCCAACATGACCATTGATCATCATGTCCCCAAACATTCCTCTCTTGGTCATGAGTACCAGATACAGTTGAGTGTCCAGCTGAACTAGATGGCCTGTCTAGCAAGTGTGGTAAGAATTTGTCCCTATCATGCTTGAGAAGATACCTGGATTTCTTGTGCCCACCGTCTTGCAAATTCAACTGATAATGCAGCTTGCACTAGCAATCATAAAACTTCAAAGAGTATTGCCTGGTCTATGGAAGTATTCCATTATATGGAATGAAGATGGACATTCATTTACAGACAGGTATTCTGTATTTAAAGATAGGTATTCTCTGTGGTGTGGTCAAAATGCTGCAGGGAAGGTATACCATCCAGAAGGACCTGGACAGGGTCATGAACTTCTACAAGGCCGAGTGCAACTCCTGCACATGTGTCAGGGCAATCCCAAGCACAAACACAGGCTGAGGGGAGAATGGATTGAGAAAAGGCCTGGGGAGAAGGACTTGTGGGTGCAGGTGGATAAGAAGAAGCTCAACATGCCCTGGCCATGGGCACTGACCCCAGAAACTTCTCCTGTGATGAGCTGAGCCCCCAGCATGGGCAGCAGGGGAGAGGGCGGGGGGAGTTCTGCCCTGCTCAGGTGAGACCCCACCTGCAGAGCTGCCTCCAGCCCTGGGGAACAACATCAGGAGGATGTGGAGCTGCTGGAGCCAGTCCAGAGGAAGCCACAGAGATGCTCCAAGGGCTGGAGCTCCTCTGCTCTGGAGCCAGACTGGGAGAGTTGGGGGTATTTAGCCTGGAGAAGAGAAGGCTCTGGAGAGATCTTAGAGCCTATTCCAGTGCCTAAAGGGGCTCCACAGGAGAGCAGGAGAGGGACTTTGGACAGGGGTCTAGAATGACAGGACAAGGGAGAATGATTTCCCTCTGCTAGAGGGCAGGGTTATGTGGGATATTGGGAAGAAATTCTTGGCTGGTAGACTGGTGAAGCCCTTGCAGAGGTTGCCCAAAGAAGATGTGGCTGACCAATCCCTGGGTGTTCAAGGCCACAATCAGCCTGGTCTAGAGGAAGGTGTCCCTGTCTATGGCAAGGAGGGGAATGAGATGGGCTTTAAGTTTCCTTGGAACCCAACCCATTCTATGATTGTTTTTGTTTTTTTGTTTTTTTTTTTTTTTTTTTTAATTAGTGCATTTATTCTTACCAAGTTTTGTCAGTTCTGCTGTTATATTCCTGATGGACCCTAGCCAACAAACCAGATAGTTTCAATGCATGGTACTTGCAAAAGGACTCAGGAGCCTGGCTCTTGGATTCTGCCTTATGCTAGTGCGATAGCTTGTGAGGCATGTAGGCAAATGATGGGCACTGTGCATACTGTTATTAAATAAGCCTTGAAGCAATCATTATGGGTGAGATGAGAATCATGAATTACTGTTTCTATCCCCTGCACCAGCTGCTGTTGATTAATGCATAGAGACCATGCAGTCAGGGGAGCTCTGGTGCACCAAACAAAGCAGACAATAAAATATGGAGCACCATCAAGAGAATGAGAGCACTAGTGTTGTTACAGATTGTACTCTTCTGACAGACCCTCTGTGACCATGTAACACTCTGGTGCACCTACACTTTGAGCAGTGTGGACTTCTGTAAAGCTAGATGTCACAAAGAGCGGCAAACACAGATCCATGGGATAGAGCAGCATCCTCCCAAAAACTGAGAGTTTGAGTCTTTAGTCCAAAGAAAAGGCTTGGAAAGGAATGATCCACAACCGAAGTGAATGAATGGTATGAAGCTGTGCCATGGGAGGTTTAGGTTGGATGTTAGGCAAAGGTTCTCCCAGAGGATGGTCAGGCACGAACTAGGCTTCCCACGGCAATAGTCACAGACCCAAGGCTGCCGGAGCTCAAGGAGCATTTGGACAATGCTCTCAGTACCAGGGTAGGATTGTTGGGGTGTCCTCTGCAGGGTTAGGAGTTTGCCTCGATGACTGCACTCAGGACGTTCGATGAGTCAATGCTCAGGGTAACAGCACCCAAGAAGAGTCATATCCCGGAGCAGGGGCCGGAGGAGGATTGCTGCCCCGTGACCGGCCGGGCGGCGAACTGTGAGCGCAGGACGAGGCCCTAGGAGCAACTCATAGCCTGCCCGCCTGGGCTCCGCAGCCACGGGAGGAGGCGCGGCAAGGCCGCGCACGGGACGGAGACTCGCGGGCAACTGGCTCCGCTCCGACGGCTGCGGCCGCCACGGTATACACAGTGTGCGGGCCGCAGGGAGCGATCGGGCCAACGGGGGACCCGTAACGAGCCGGCCCTACGGGGATGCTGCCCAGATCGGCCGCCTACAGCTACGAAACCGCCTGGGCACCGCCTGGGCACCGCCTGGGCACCGCCTGGGCACCGACTGGGCACCGCCTGGGCACCGCCTGGGCACCGACTGGACACCGACTGGGCACCGCCTGGGCACCGACTGGACACCGACTGGACACCGCCTGGGCACCGCCTGGGCACCGACTGGACACCGCCTGGGCACCGACTGGGCACCGACTGGACACCGCCTGGGCACCGACTGGACACCGCCTGGGCACCGACTGGGCACCGACTGGGCACCGACTGGGCACCGCCTGGGCACCGCCTGGACACCGCCTGGGCACCGCGCGGACCCCGCGATACCGCAGACACGGCCCCGCCCGCGACGCACGCGCGGAGCCGTCCCGGAGCGGCCGCAAATCGGGGACCCCGGCCGCGCGGTGCATTGTGGGAGCGGCTGAGGAAGTAAAATGGCGGACCTGGCGAACGAAGGTAGGCGGGAGTTGCAGGCGTTGTTACCCTGGTCCACAGCGGCCTCGCGCTGCCGTGGGCCTAGCCTAGCTTAGCCTAGCTTAGCCTAGCCTAGCCTAGCCTAGCCTAGCCTGACCCTGGCTCCGGCGAGGCCCGGCCCGGCCCGGCCCGGCCCGGCCCGGCCCGGCCCGGCCCAGCGCGGCGAGGTGAGGTGAGGCCCGGCCCGGCCCGGCGAACCGTGTTCAGGGCCGCGTCGGGGAGCGCCGTCTCCCTGCGGCCGTCCTGGTCCCAGTGGGGCGAGCGGCCGGACAAAGGGAGCGACTTGGCTGGGCCACCGCGCTGTCCGCGAAGCCAGGCTGGAGCCTGCGTCCTCAGGAGCCTCCCGCGGGTCAGTGGCTCCGGGCTCGCCATGCGGCCGCTCCCGGGGCCGGTGGCCGCCGGCGGGTCGGTGCTGCCTGGACGCGGACAGCGGGCACGGGCCCTGGAGCGCGGCAGCGAGCGCTGCGGCTCGGCCCCGGCTCTGAGCCGCTCTGTGCCCTGCCTTGTCCGCTTGATTTTTGACGTTATTGTCCACAACTTTCGCACCACTGTAAATCTCTCCTTTGCTTACACTCATGTTAATCCTTTCTTTAGTTAAAGGATTAATAAAAGGGCTTTGTAAAACAAGGCGGGGTATTATAGTAGATACATTGTATTTTTTTGAGCTGAAAACATCACAGGTGTTCTGGTATAGCAGCTTCATTTTTTTTTCTGAAGAGTATTAGGAGAACCTGGGCTGCAATACCGCCAATATTTGGGTATTCTGCCCCAAGATGCGTACAGTCGTGTTTGACGTGGCAGTGGGTATCTATATTTTGCCTTTGGGAATGACAAATGTCTCTCAGTGTTTTGGCAAAAGCCAGTTTACCCTGCTGTCTCTGTTGTTTCTCATAATTCTTCTAGCTAATGGAAGGGGGAAAGAAATGCCCAGAGGGAGGTGAATGAAAATCTGTGTGACGCCCCTTCTTTTAGGACTGTTTCTCACTTTTGAACTCTGTCAGTGGCAATTACTGTTCTGTTATTAATGTTAAACACAAGAAAATAAATGTTGTAGGTGCAGCCTTTGAAGATGAAGCCTACAAGCAGCTACCAATACAATTATACTTAACAAATCCTGTGATGCGGCATGTCTTGGGCTGTTGGCTTCCAGACTCAAGATGAGTTGTCAGTGCCCAAGGAGGCATGAGAAGTGGTCTCAAGAATAGTAGTAGACAAATCTGTAATGACTATTTGTGAGAAATTTAATGTCAGTATTTAATTTATATACTGCCATTATAATGATCTTATAATAAATTCTGATGGGTTCTTTTGTTCTCTTAGAACCAGAAGCTTAGCAATAACTATCTTAAGTCATGCAAGCCCCTCACTTTACCTCCCTTTTCTTCTGGGGAACACTAAGCTCAATAGTTTACCAATATTTATTACATCTTTTGATGATGACTTGTTATGTATTTCTGTCTCTACTTCTGTTTTTCTGCAGGGTCTTATAGACTGTCTGGGATGGCAAGGGGGAGTGTGATCCCATCCTTAAGACCCTTTCCTGCCTCCAGAGACTTACCTTACCTGTAAACCTCTTTAGTTTATACTCACCTGTCTTTCCAGAGTTGTCACCTTCATCTGTTGCTGTTCTGTTTCTTCTTGCAATAAGAATGTGTTACAATCTTTCCTCAGATAAAGCAAGATCAGCTTGTTTTGGAACTGTTATCTTCTCATTTTAATATCATTGACTGTTGCTAGTTTTGTTCCCTTCAGTTCCATTTTTGAGGTGTATGTTCTTTGCGTATCAGTGGAAATACATGCAATTCCTGGAATTTGCATATTTCTGCTGAAACTCAGAGAATTCTGTAGTCTTTCTACTTGGCTTATTTGCAGTCACTGTCATGGCAATGATCTTCTCAGGTGACTATCTTCTCCTCGTTCTTAAACACACCAGATAGTTTTATTTTTCCATTGTTTAGGTGAATGCTTTACTTCCTTGTGCCCAGGTATTTTCATCTAAATATGTAAAGTAACTATTTTGGTACTGATAATTCTTTGATCTTCTGCTTCATGTTGATCTTCTATTGTTTATAGCACTTGATAGCTCAATGTTCGTGTTCACAAAAAAGTGTGATTATAGCAAATTTCTTAACGTTCCTTAATCTCAATTGATCTGAGTGCTGTCTCAATCGTACTGCATTGTGAAGTGTGAAGGTGATTATTCTTTGACACATAGTAAACACTAGTACCTAGAATGAGGTTTCAGTCATTTTTGCAGACTGTTTTTGTTCAGTGTATTTAAACAGTAGGTTTTATTGTCTGTTCATGCAGGTGAACCTCAAGATTTTTGCCTGTTTGATTACTGCAACAAACCTTTTCCTGGCCTTGAAAAGTGCTGAGTTTCATGCTGCCTGTGTCATCTCATCTTACTAATACAAAGCTCTTCTAACCTGTAACTTTTACCATGACACCCGTCTTTCAATTCATTGATTGGTGTTTCTGTTTCCAACAGTATATTAGTTATCTGTACCTTCTAGGTTCTGATTTCTGTCTTAAATTATTGAATGTCTTAAATCACTGCTGAGTGGTCAGTACTACCTCCAAGTAACCATTCTACCAATGTCCTTTGCAATTTCAAGCTACTTTAATGGATGATCTTTCTGTGATGCGTTTCTTCAAAGCTACAATCATTTCCTCTAATAATTACTTCATTTTTTTTCATCCTTATTGTTCCACAAATCTTTTTAATTCACTTGTCTTTCCTATGTTTCTAGTGAGTAGGTGAAACTGCTCCTCTACCTCTTTATATTGGAGTGATGACCAGCTGTATCTTGATAGAAGAGGTTGTTGGTTTAAGGGAGTCTTCTACTGCATGGAAGGAGGCTAAGAGATTAGGTAGTCCTAGTGCCACTTTCCAAAGAAGTTTGTACTGTGAAGTTTTCTGGGAACAGATTCTGGTCTTGGAGTTCTTTGTCATGAAGGGAAATGAGCTGATAAGTGTGGAACTGATGAAGATGAGAGAGTAACTTCTCCCTAGCTGTGTGAAGTTTAATCGACTTTGCTGCAAAGACTGACATTGTGATGGTTTTGGGGACTGTTGTTGTGAGGGTGATTGTTGAAAACCAGGATTTTAGACTGGTAAGCACAATTGTTATTGGTACTAATGTATAAAGTAGTTGCTGAAGGTTAGAGACTTTCTTTGAAGTCTTTGGTACTTCACTGCCACATGTGTGAAGTTTCAGTTTTAAGACAATCCAGATAAAATACCAATGAGAACTAGCACCTTCTTGTCGGTCCTATTTATTTATGGGAACCTGAATGCTTTTCTCATTGACTTGCAGCTAATACACAGCTACTTACTGCTGAAGCTGCTCTTTTAAGACAACATTCCCTTGTGTGGGGAATTAATTACTTTATCTTTTCAATGGCCAAAAGGTGATACAAATTTTTCTCAGGCCTAAAATTTGATGGATGTGTTCACATTTCCCTTTCAGGAGGTGTCTGCAACTTACTTGGCTTTATGAAATCGCTGAGCATACAGTTCACAATCATAACAGGTATACTGTATGTAACTGCCTTAAATTAATTAGAGGCTAGAGAGCAGTGGTGGAGGAAGGGACCTGGGGGTGCTGGTCGATGACAAGTTGGGTCTGAGTCAGCAGTGCCCTGGAGCCAGGAGGGCCAACCATGTCCGGGGGGACATCAGGCACAGCCAGGCGAGGGAGGGGATTGTGTCTCTCTGCTTTGCACTGGAGCAGCCTTATCTTGAGTTTTGGGGGTGGTTTTGGGCACCACAGTATAAAAAAGACATTAAGCTAATAGAGAGTGTCCAGTGAAGAGCCACAAGCATGGGGAAGGATCTTGAGGAGAAGCTGTATGAGGAGCTGCTGGGGGCACTTGGTTTGTTCAGCCTGGAGAAGGGGAGACTGAGGGGGAAGACCTCAATACAGTCTTCAGCCTCCTCATGAGGGATGGCTGAGGCACTGGTACCAGTCTGCACTCTATGACCAATGACAGAGTTTGAGGAAACAGCATGAAGCGGTGTCAGGGGAGGCTTAGGTTGGATCCAGGAAAAGGCTTTCCACTCCGAGGGAGGTTGAGCACATAAGGCTTCTCAGGGCAGTGGTCACAGCACCAAGCCTGAGTTCAAGAAGTGTTTGGACTGTCACATGGTTGCCTTTTTGGGGTGCCCTGTGCAGTGCCAGGGCATGGACTCAATGTTCCTAAAGGGTTCTTTCCAACTCAGCGTATTTTATGATTTTGTGAAATGCACAGAAGGTGAGCAAACTGGAGTAGTTCCTTTCAGACTAATCAGTATCATTTCTCTACCAGACTTGTAGGATGCTGACATTACTTCTGTGTTGTTTTGGTAGCAGGGGTGGCAAGGGGTTGGCAGTTGCCCTGATTGTTTATTCTGCTTGTTTCATGGTAGCTTTTGGACAGAAGAAAGTCTCCTGTTACTTTGATGGAAAATGTGGCACTCACCACTGACTGTCTGCAGACTCTAGAAACAAGATTTTTTTTTTTCCCTTGTGGAAAAAAATAATGGCTCAGATGGATTAGTGGGTGCAAAGTTAGGCTAAGTGACATGTCCTTCTAATCCACACCCAGGCACCCTAAAGATCTATTTAATTGACAAGACAGAGCTATCTAAATGTTTTAATACTTTTTGTTAACACTCTTTTGGATTCTTTATATATATTTCATCTATGCTACAAAGTAGCCTGCCTCATGGCTTTTCCCTTCATGTGAAAATAAGGTACTTTTTTTTTTCCTGACTTATAATGTTTGCAGAAGTCAGTTCTATTCATCATGACATCGCTTGTGAAGTTTGGCCATAAATTACCCAATTGTGTTTCTTGTTCTTTCTGACATGAAGTATGGCTAGATTTTACTTGTGGAGGTTGTTCTGCAGATAAGCTCTTAGTGGCAGCTTGCTCTTTGCTTTGAGTCTCTTGTTAGCTATTGAAAGAGAATCTTGTGTTGTTATCAACATCTTTTGAATTTTATGGTGCTGCAAATTGTCTGTGTCTCTTCATATGTTACATTTAGCATGATTATTTTGCTCTTCATAATTTAAATAGTGGAAAAATCCCCAAGAACATTTTTTGTGACCTACAATGTTCCAATAAGCATAATTAAATCTAACTTCTAACTTTTATTTTCTTGACTCTTAGATAAGTGTTTCCCAAGTGATAAACTACTACTCTGAGTATTTTTAGTCAGTTAACAGCCTAATTGCTGTTCTTTTTAACACTCATTCATTGTTCACAGTTACTCTTTCTCTCAGGTGATTTATTATAAAGAGTTACAGTTGGAGTAGCTATATTCCCAACTTGTATGCTTTTGGTGGCCTAGAGTGCTTCTTCAAATCGAAGCAGGGACTTGCTTGCCAAGAATTTGCACTGTAGGGTTTTTGTTTTTCCCCTGCCTCATATAGTTTTCCATGTAATCAGGTGCTATTCCATTTCTAAATGTAATTTGGAGTAAATTTAAAAAGTGTTTGAAACATTGTAGTTCTTAGCTTTAAAAATAAATTCTTGTCTTAATAATGTGACTACAGCAGATCTGGTGAGGTCTTGAATGTTGTTCTCCTGACATGGTTCCTTCGAAAATTTAAGGATTAAAATAAATCACCAAGATACTTGGTGATCTGGGTTCCATATCCTGTGAGAAGAAGACTGGGTGTCTTCAGCATACAGGAAAGAAGTCTTCAGAGAGGCACGTCTAGAACTTATCACAGTCTGTGAGGAGGTTGTTAGAGTGACAGAGCCAGGCCCATCAGAGTGATATATGTTGGAAGAACAAAGACAAAAGGTGAGAGGTGGAATGAGATTTCAGACTGGAAATAAGGGAAAGGTTGGGTTTTTGTGGTGGTGGTGGTAGGTTTTCTCACCCTAAGAACAGTCAAGCAGTAGAGAAGAGATTACTCTGGGAGACTGCTCAGCCTCCATCTTTGGATTTTGAGAACAAGCTGGATAACCTGATTAACCTGGCCTGACATAATAACTGACTTTACTTGAAGCAGGAGATTGGACTAGAGACCTCCAGCCTGATTTATGCAGTATCCTTAGGGTAGAGGCACAATGGGCTCAACAGTGAAAAAGGTGACTGCTTTTTTGGTCCTTGTCACTGCTGTGCCATGAGATATAATCTGTGAGCCTGAGAACTCTACAGAGATACACACTCCTGCAGGTGTGTGTTTCTATTTTCATAAGAACCCACGGTTTGGGTTGGACGAGACCTCTGAAGACATCTACTGCCCCCCACCCTCAGTGTTCAGGGACACCTTCCAGTAGGTCGGGTTGCTCCAAGCCCCATCCAGCCTGGCCTTGAATGTTGCCTGGGATCCCATCCACAGGTCCATGAAGCAACCTGTGCCAGGGCCTCACCACCCTTGCAGGCAAGAATTTCTTCTATCTCACCTAAATTTACCCTGTCAGTTTGAAGCTGTTCCTCCTTGTCCAAAGTCCCTCTCCTGTGGAGCCCCTTTGGGCACTGGAATAGGCTCTAAGATCTCTCCAGAGCCTTCTCTTCTCCAGGCTAAATACCCCCAACTCTCCCAGTCTGGCTCCAGAGCAGAGGAGCTCCAGCCCTTGGAGCATCTCTGTGGCTTCCTCTGGACTGGCTCCAGCAGCTCCACGTCCTCCTGATGTTGTTCCCCAGGGCTGGAGGCAGCTCTGCAGGTGGGGTCTCACCTGAGCAGGGCAGAACTGCCCCTGCCCTCTCCCCTGCTGCCCATGCTGGGGGCTCAGCTCATCACAGGGGAGGTTTCTGGGGTCAGTGCCCATGGCCAGGGCATGTTGAGCTTCTTCTTATCCACCTGCACCCACAAGTCCTTCTCCCCAGGCCTTTTCTCAATCCATTCTCCCCTCAGCCTGTGTTTGTGCTTGGGATTGCCCTGACACATGTGCAGGAGTTGCACTTGGCCTTGTAGAAGTTCATAAGGTTTGCACAGTCCCACCTCTCCAGCCTGTCTGGATGGTATCCCTTCCCTGCAGCAAATGAGCCACATCACACAGTTTGGTGTCATTGGCAGACTTCCTGTGGGTGCCCTCAATCCCACTGTTCATGTCACCAACAGAGATCTTAAGCAGTGCTTGGTCTCCTGACTTGGTCTCTACTTGGATATTGAGCTATTTGACTGCAACTCTGAGTGGAGCCACCAGCAAATTCCTTTTCCAGGGAGTGGTCTGTCTGTCCAATTTAGAGACAAGGATTTGCTGTGGGACAGTGTCAAATGTTTTGCACAAATCTAGGTAGACTTCAGTTGCTCTTCCCTCCTCTGCCAACAATGTAACACAATCATAGAACCAGATTTGTCAGGTATGGTTTATGCTTTAAGAGAAGCCATGTTGGCTCTCACCCGTCACTGCCTTATTTTCTGTGTGCCTCAGCACAGTTTTCAGGAGGGTCTGCTCCACAATCTTACCAGGCACAGAGGCTTGCCAGCTTGTAGTGCCCCAAGTCTGCCTTTCCTCCCTTTTTGTAAATGAGGGTTATGTTTCCCTTTTTCCAGTCACTGGGAAAGTCCTCAGATGGCCACGACTTCTCAATGAATGGAGAGTGGCTTAGCCACTTCCTTTGACAGTTAGTTTAGACACTAGACAGTTAGTCCCTTAGGACTCATGGATATATTTCCTCAGTTTCCATGGACTTGCATACCTTCAGCTTCCTTAGATGGTCTCAAGCCTGTTTTGCTATAGCAGGTGGTCCTTTATGCTGCCAGTCCTTGCTGCTTTTCCCTTTTATAACTTGGGCAGAGTGTTTGGAGCACTTCTTGGTGAAGACAGAGTCAAAAACACTGAGTACCTCAGCTCTCCATATCCACGGAAACTGGGTCTCCTGTTTCCTGCTGGAGAGGACCCACATTTTCGCCAGCCTTTCTCTTATCAGCAGTGTACCTACAGAAGCTTTTCTTGTTGCCCTTGTCCCTCTGGATTTTTTTTAATGAGTCATTTTATGCTGCAATGAAGGTCTGACACCTTGTGGCTTGCTAGAGGTGCACACAGAGTTGCTGTGGTTGCGTTCCTGTGAGTGGATGTTTTCTCTAGCTGTGGGAAATGTGGTTGACATGGGGGAGTTTGCTACAGCTACTGGTGGTCACGCATCTAGGTTAAATCTCATAGTAAATGGTGTCAATGACTTGTAGATGCTATCTCTGCATGAGCTATGGAGGTAGTATTTCCTGTTTCTGCATTCTGATTTCCACAGCTTGTGAAGGAAGCTCAGCAGGTTTCATAGTATAGTTTTTTAATAGTATAGTTTAATAGTATAGTATGTTTTTCTGACCGCACATAGGGCATTTATTGATAGTTAATGACCTGATGGTTAAATATGTTAAAGAAATTGAGCCTGTGAAATCCAGCTCTTGAGTTTTTTGTAGTTATTCATGCAGGTTGAAATATCTGCAAAGTGAATAAACTGCAGGAAGGAGTTCTGTGGGTTCAGTTGTTTTTCAGTTGTGGATTCATTTTGAGTTGACAGCCTAAAACTATTCAGGTTTGTATGGTTCCAGATCTTGAGATTGGAGGGGTACTGTCTCTGATGCTAATTATTGAAGTTTTGCTTTTCTAACTGAACACCTTTATCAGAACTGACTTGGTTAGAAAATTGACATTTCTCCAGGTCTTTGTTTTGCCGTGTTTCTGTCTGCTTCTCTGAAGAAAAAAACCCAAGTCTAATCCTCAGTTGTTAAGAACTATGTGCTCTGACTGCTCATCTCTTGGTGGAGCAGATCTTGCGTTCTTTTACATGCACTCTACCTGAAGTTTGAAGCTTGGGGGTTTTTCCTTCATATATCATGCTTTGTTTTGTTTTTAAGTTGCTGACAGTTTAGTGGACCTGGCAGATCCTTTTTACCATAGGTCATCCCTCAGACACCCTTGTGTTACAAAAGCATGCTTGAGAACACTACCGTCTGGCCCAGAGGTTGGCTTGTGCAAATAGCAGTGGAATTCTTGATTTGGACCAGCACTTGACTGGAAAACCCAAAGAACTACCTAGTATCTGCATTTTTGATCTGCAAAAATAAAACCTGGTACGGGAGTTCTTCAGTTTACGGAAACATGGTATGTGTAAGTGCTTTTGTATGAAAAACTTTAAATGCTAGAAGAGCTCTATGTAAATGTTTGAAAACATAACTAGGTATAGGAACTAAAAGCTGGAGCTGGACATTTTTTACCAAGTGCAGAAATGGATGGTTGAGGGCTGTGATATTTTCTTCTTGATTCCTTCAACGAAAATGCTTACCCAAAGTTTAAATAAGGTTTAGAAGAATATGCAGTGTTTAATGAAGGTGGTCAGATTAGACAATCTAGTGATCCCTTCTTGCCTTGGGCTAGAATTAGGGAGATATTTCTAGCACTATGGTCTTGTTGCAGACTTCAAAAAGGACACAGTGATCAAGTGTTCCTTGTGTCTGTTCCTGAGCAAGCACTGGTACAGTTAGCTGGGAGTGCTTGTTGTCTCATTGTCATTCCTGACCTTGTCAGTTGATATCCCAGTCAGCAACAGTAGTAGTGAGATTCTTGGACCTTGAATAGTGGATGACTGTTCCTTCAGTGGACAAAGTCTATCAAACAATGCACCAGTGTTTCCTTTTTCAGGTTGACTAGCAGGCCTAGCCATAGTTTGCTTTATTAGATCCTTTTGTCATTCTAATTTGTCATAGCTGGACACAATCTCAAATAGTTGGGAGTTTCTTCCCTCTCTGTTGTTCTTTGTTACTTCTTTTTTTTTCCTGGGAGCTTCCTGCTGTTCCTGACATCTGTGTTCTTTTTTCCTGAGTGCTTAGTTTTCAATCACTGGATTCCATCTCCTATTTTCTTGTGTTACTTTACATCAGTTTCTCTGGCTACCCATTCCATCTTTCCCAGCTGTCCCATGCTTTTCTCTGCACTCTGCAGTGTTGTTGAATCTGTTTTTCTTTGCTTTTGTCTCTCAGTACTTCAGTCCTTTATTATGCACTAGACAGACAAGTATGTTTTTTGTTCAGTTCTCCTTGGTATTTGTGGAATTTGGTGCAGGACTCTCTTGTAAGGGGTGTGCATGACAATCAAGTCCCCCATTCTGGTAGATCTCCCCATTGATCAGAGGGCATGCTGCTGTAGCAGCAGCACTAATGAGCACTAAAGTATTACTGCATGGTGTTAAGAAATAACTGGCACTTTGAAGTCAAGGGTTAAAAGCTTGGCCATTGCCTCAAAGAATCCTCCCACAGGCAGGTTATACTAAGGCCAAGGGAAATGGATCCCTGGCTTGTTTTTTCAACGCAGTTTTTTTTTTTTTTTTTTGAGCAGGTATTATATTTGAGGATCTCTATTGTTTTCACTTCTGAAATGGATTGTCTGCATTGTCTCTTTAATTAATAAGCATTTTTAAGATTCAGCAGTATTTGATGAATAGATGAACTTAAAAAAAAAAGGGAAAAAAAGAGCTGGCAAAATGATGTAAGTGGCTTAATTTCTTGAATAATTTTGCCTTTAGAACAAGTTATGCCAGTCTTGCAAGATCAGTCTTGCAGTGTTTTTTGGTTTTGCTGAATTATCCCTTTGAGTTAGATCCACAGAAAAGTAGAAAGAGGCTCTTCTACTCTCACAATTAAATGCACAGTTCTGGTAATGATTTTGTGTATTTCAACTAAAGTTTCACTTTTTCAGCTAAACTGATCTAACACTAGCAGTTCCCAAATGGGTAGTTTCATCCCTTTTTCCTCATAAGGTGATCCGAATACTTTACTGATGCTGCAACTGATTTATGGAAGATTTTGTGATACTGTTCTTCTTTTTTTTTTTTTTGTGAAAGGTATTTCTTCTTGATAGCTGTATGTATTTTTTTATGCTTGTCTTTCAATCTCTGAAAGTTTTAAAATTTTTAATTTTCTTAGATGTCTAGACTTGTTTATATGACTGGATAATTGCAAAGGTGGAACTTTTTGGCTAATTCTTTGGAAATCTAGCTCTCCCTAAATCCCATTTCCAGACTGAAGTATTGTAATCATCTTTAGCTGTGCAAACATATAGGAGGGCTGCTGACTGCATAGTGTATGTGCAGCTTCTCTTCAAATACAACTCACACACAAGGTGCATCAGTTTGTTGAACTCTCAGGAATTCTCACTTCTGCTTTATCACACACATTCACCCTGTTTATGTGTACTTTTGTTATTCAGGACGCTGAGGTAGTTGTGAAATCTTGAAGGACAATGGAAATACACACTCATTCTAGATACTAATTCTACTCTTGTAGACTAGATGCTGATGTGCTATTTAGAAAATAGCATCCTTCTAATATTTGATTCAGAACTTCAAGAGGAAAGCACATGTGCTCTTAAATTTTGCAAAAAGGACTGGTTCCTCTGTGATACATATCTGATTTTAATTTTGAATTTTAGACAAATACTGATTTAGGACCTTTCTAAAGTTTTCAATGATAATAAAATACAAGCTCAGTGTTAGGTGACCTTTAAGAAAGGGGTATGTGGGTGTGTACAGCAAACTCTGTTTTCATTAATGCGTGACAATGGGGAAGGAAAAGCTAGTGAACTGCTGCAGCAAAGGGTCTTCTTCTTCTGATGTACCAAAGTTTGGTACAAATAACAGCTTGAAAGCGATCTGGATGGGAAAAACCAAAAGCCTTCAGATATTAGTTGTTTTGTTCGCCTTTTAACACTTTTTACTTTTGAAGATCAAGTCCTTATAAACATCTATTACCAGGAACTGATAGAAACAATATGTGCAACTGGGATTTAACCAGCTTAGGGATTCATTGTTGATAAAAATATCATAGAACATAATGTTTTCATAATAGTCAATATGAATGTGGTTGGAAAAAAACCCAATGATTTTTCTTTTTACAGAAAAACCTGCCATTGCTCCACCTGTCTTTGTATTTCAGAAGGATAAAACACAGAAGGTAAGGAGATAATTTTTTAAAATTTTGTTCTTAGCCCTGACTCCTTTCTTCCATGGTGATCCGCCCTTTGTCTACATTATGAAGCTGAAGATGGCTAATAGAGCATTAACATAATTAATGGGCATACACAAACACGTACTGAAGGGCTAAAAGTGGGAAGATGTGTGGTGGTTTCACAATTCAGTTAGCTCTTCAGACAGAAGATGGACCAATGTGGAAGAAAAACTATGGTGAAGGTGTATCTTGAACATGTGGCAGAGGAGTGATGACACTTGAATTGCATGACAAAGCTACAAAAAATTGTTTTTCTGATAATAGGGTTAAGATAAAGCAAAGAAAACCGGTCCAGGTTATTGCTTTTCCACTTCAGTGAGTTTAAATATTTCTCGTATCTTTCGTTCATATGCTGAGTTTCTTGTTACCTTGGGAAATGGTAATTCTTTTCCCTCACTTCAATATGGTATTTAATTCTGTCTGGTTAAAAGCTATTAAGATTTATGGGGGAAAATATCAATGTTACTCTACTTTCTGTTGAAGATATGGGAACCAAGAGAAGTGTATGATACACTTTCTGTTGGATCACTGGATTGTTTTGTTACCTGTGAAGTCAGAAATGTTTGAATTGAAATACTGAACCACTTTTCAGTTGATAGCTGTTCTTTGGTTTGTAAAAAGTACCAGACTCAAGCTTTCTCACAGGTTGAGTAGGCGTGTTCCTCAGCAAGAGCTTGAAATAATTTCTCAGCTGGGAAAATATTTAAGTCTGCTGTCCTCCTAATATTTGCTACTCAAATTAAATCTTCCAAAGAGTAAGTACTTTCAAGACATTCTTTTAATTACGTTTTTTACAGTGACTGTTTACCTATACCTTGGAATGAAGGGAGTGGTAGTGTTTGCACTACCGATTTGGTCATGTTTCCTTTTAGGAAACAGCTCCCAATCATTCACTGTTGCTTAGAATGTTCTGAAGTCTCTTTTGAGTTCCATCACGGTGAGTGTTCTCTGCAGGTGTCTTTTTCCCTGATGGTGATCATGGCAGTGTACAATCCAGGCAGAATGACATGGTCCTGTGTCCTTTTTTGCTGGCCTGGTCCTTACATGCCAAGATAGTAGTTCTTCTACTCTCAAGTTCCTTCATGTTGTACCTTTGCTTCTGCATTCCTCCAGCAGCCTGCACACTGCATGCCTTCAGCACTGAGCTGTGCAATCTCCTGCATTGGGTTGTGAAACAAATCTGTTGCACTCTGATAGGTCTCAACAAAATTTTTGTTAAAATATATTAATTAAAGGCATAATGTATTTTGGGGCTGGCAGAGAGGATCTAAGGAGAGAGATCTGTGGTTTAATCTGCCCAGCAGCCTTTGAAGATGCTGAAGTGGTGCTGAGCAGGTAGCTATATTCAGGACTGCCTCTGCCTTGGCACAGATAGAAAGTCTGGCTTTGTTGTGTGGGTTCCTGAGCATCTTGCAGGCACAGGAGTTAGAGATAAGTTATAAATTGATCTAAAATGCCAAGTGGTGGTGGTGTTGTCATGGGGGCTAGCCACTGTTGCTTTCAGCATAGAGTAAGTCTGGCTTGGGTGGGGGATAGGGCCTGTTCCTTGGAAGAGATCAGAGATTCTGGTAGTAGCATCTGTCAGTTAGTTGTCAACTTAAGTAGTCTCAGACATAAATGCTTATGCCAAACTGTGTATTGCATGGAGATGTAGGATTTTTTTAAAGGGGAACAGGCAGTGATGAATAATTTTAGTAGCTTTTATTGTGGTGTATTTGTCACTGCAGAGAAGGACTTGTAGAAGCATCAGTGCTGTGCTTCTTGCAGTTTGGTTACATTAAGAGCTTGTTGCTCGTGCCAGTAGTTGTTTTTTATACTATAGATACAATTGTACTATAGTCAGAACATGGTGCTGTGAGCCCAAAGTAACAGCCACTTAATCTGTGCTGTATATATCAGAACCTAGCATTTAGGCCAGCTTTAATCAGCTTAATTAAGGAAAAGTGCCTCAGGTTACATACTGGTTGAGATCTTTCACTGTATTTTCAGAAAGACTTAATAGCGATGTGTGCCCAAGGAGGGTAAACTCTGTTTCTGCTTTTGTAAAAGGTGCTTGGTTAAGTGCATTGCCTACCACAAAAGACTATCCTTATTAAGGTTAACGGGGAAATCCTGTAAACAGAGAAGCTTTTCCTAGAGCAGTGTTTTGAAGAAAATGCAAAAGTAACTTCAAATAGTTGTCAAACAGCACACTATTTGAATATGTAATTTCTTAATGGAAATTACAATTTTAATTTAGCAAAATGTCTGTCTAGTCAAGTCACTTTTTTCTATAAGCAGAAGTGTTAGTGGAGGTTTTTTAGTGCTGACACGGCAGTCTGACAATTAGCTGAGGGAGCAAAAGCATTGCATTGTGTATTCAGTTAACTGTCTGTGATGGTTGGTTGTTTGCCTAGTGTTTTTCCACATCAACCTGGACATCCTGAGCAGAATTATTTCATTGCAACATTTATAGATCCTTTTAGTATTGCAGCTGGGTTGATATAATTCAGTGGTCTTCCTGACTTTTCTGGAACTAACAGTAGTGTTTGCTATTAAGTTAAACAATATTTTTTTCCTAGAAATCTTGACTTAAGTTTGTGCTTGGGAGGTGTGTGACATTTGGGTCATGCTAACACCATGAAACACTTGAGGCTTGGAGCAGAATTGCTGGAAAGCTGTCTGGTGGAGAAGGATCTGATCAAGAGTGGGTGAACAGGAGCCCAGGTGTGCCCAGGTGGCCAGGAAGGCCAATGGCACCTGGCCTGTACCAGCCACAGTGTGTGGCCATCAGGACCAGGGCAGTGACCATCCCCCTGTGCTGGGCATTCCTGAGGCATTTCAAATCCTGGGTTCAGTTTTAGGCCCCTCAAGACAAGAAAGTTGTTGAAGCGCTGGAGCATGTCCAGAGAAGGGAACAGAGCTGGGGAAGGGTCTGGAGCACAGATTTGATGAGGAACAGCTGAGGGAGCTGGGGGGTGCACAGCCTGGAGAAAAGGAGGCTCAGGGGAGACTTCCTCGCTCTGCACAACTCCCTGACAGGAGGGTGGAGCCAGGTGAGGGTCAGGCTCTGCTAGCAAGGAACAAGGGACAGGATGAGAGGAACTGACCTCAAGTTGAGGTGGGGTGGTTTAGGTTAGATATTGGGAATTTCTTCACCGAAAGGGCTGTTCAGCCCTGTCACAGCTGTCCAGGACAGTGGTGGAGTCCTCATCCCTACAAGGATTTAAAAGCTGTGTGGATGTGGCACTTAGGGACATAAGTTAGTGGTGGACTTGGCAGTGATGAGGGAATGGCTGGACTCTGATCTTGGATGTGTTTTCCAATGTGAACAATTCTGTGGTTTTGTGGTCTTTTTCTCTGCTAGAAAATAGAAAGTATTCAGCATGTTCTAGGGCAAAGTTCACACTGGTCTGGAAACTATTTTTTAATGGTGTCTTCCAGCTAAGGATGTATACACTTGAATAAAACATCAGAACTTGCAATTTGGCATGTTTATTTAGCGGGGATAAAAAGTGTGTGGTGTTCATAATTGTGAAAAATGGAGTTCACTTCAGAATTTAAAAAAGTTTAATAATAATAGTAATTATAATAATAATAGTAATTTAATTAAAATAGTAATAATAATAATATTGAGATAAAAAAAGGACAATACCAGCACTGGGATGCCTTTGACAAACAGCTAAAGAGCACGTGGAACACTTAAAATCAAGGTCTCTATATACAGGTATGTTGCTGGGATTACATGCATATTCATTAGTCTATACATTATTTAAACATTCCTGGGAGTTTGTGATGTTACAGTTGTTCTTTGTGTTCGTTTTTCCCCATCTTTATCTGTATGACATCTATAAATTTTATTTCTTCCCGTGATTTAATTCTTGTTGATTCACACTCCTCTTGATAAGAAAAAAAATGAGTTCTCCTCCCATCTTCTCCGGTGCTCTGTCTTGTGTCACTGTCATCTTATCACTTGGACTGGTCAATTAATAGGTGATCTTACACAGTTCTTTAGTTACACAAAAGCTTTTTCACATCTTATGTTTTGTTAAGGTCTATACATCGTGTTACCATTTCTATAAGTGATACATAGGTATTATGTCTATTACGCTACTATTTCTAAAAGCAGTACAATACATACTTAAGCTGTGAGATTTTTATATTAACAAGAAGCTAAAAGGAGTTATAATGTATACTATGTCTAAATATTTATGATAAATAACAATATTGAAAAAGCTGCATACATATTAGAATACATAAATGCAAAAGCCAGAATTATTTAGTTATTTTTAACATAGTGCTGCCCCTTAATTTTACTTTCCATAAGAGGTTTGAATTTTCTTTTGCAGTTAAAGAAAGCATTAGTCTGTCCCTGTTTTCAGTTTAGCTGTCAATTAATGGTGGATGTCAAGTTGGTAGTTACTAAATATGAATGAGTCGGCATTTTTGTGATTTTTGTGTCTCCTTAACTATTTGAGAACTATTTTTGCAATGTGTGAAATATAATCTTGCAAATATCTGAATAGTAGCACTTCTATTCATGTTTCTAGCAGAGTTTCTAGTGTTGACACCAGTCAGGAAGTTGCATCAACTTAAGGCTCAAACTGTTGAGCTCTGAAAGCAATACAAAATATGAACCTCTATGTTAGGCATAGAGTATTTCTGTTACTCCATTATCTATCCAAATAACTTACTTATGAGCTGAGCTGTACTTTTCATAGCACTTTCTGAATTAGATATTTAAATAGATGGATGCAACTTATATCTTAATACAACTTATATATTAATGTGCTTAATATTAGACACTTCTTTGATGTTTCTGCTCTGAAACTGATTTTAGCTGCCATAAAACCGTTTAATGACAAGTTTCTAGCCATAGGTTACTTTTAAGTAATTTTCTGAAGTTAACTTTTAACATGCGTTTCTGAGGTGAAAGTATTATGTCATTTTTGGACTGACACATTTTTAAGCAAGTATTTTAGCTCATGCAAATTTAATCAGTACTAATGTAAAGAAACACTTGGTCCAAATTTTTTTTTAAAGTAGTGTCATTTGTTCTGTGTAGGCACACAGTTTGTGGTCATTGGGAGTGGGACTGTGGTGGAGCTTCATCCCTAATACAGATTCCCTAATACATCCCTTACACAGATTTCAACTGTGTAAGACAGGTGAGCAGTGTTAAAGGTAGATAGATGTGGAATGCTGAGGTGTAGGGACCAATCACAGAAGGGTGGAGAGGGCATACAGGTGTAATGCATGTAAAATGAATGGTATAAAAGTTGTACAGAAGAACAACAAGGCAGTGGTGCTTGGTCTGGTCTCCTTCATGAGGTCTGGTCTCCTTCAGTTCTGCAAGTGTGAACTGTGGTATTCTGGTTGTTACTGATTGTCATTGTATAGGATCATTATGACCTTCCTAGTCACAAGTATAGGGAAAGGTAGATTCTCCACTTGGCTTTAAAAAGTTTCTGCTCTTGAAAATGCCGTTGTATATGATGTAGCTTGCGCCTTGTCCTCTTCTCTCCACCAGCCTGTGTTGGGGTATTGGTAGGATACAGAAAAGAGCACCTTATTTCTAGTTTGTTTATAACTAGTTTTGATCAGTGTATTGCTTTCCATATGTGAATTGATAGTGGTGGTCCTTTAAGATTGAATTGACTCTGAAAGAAGGTAACTTACGTGATACTTGGATCATGTTCCATACTGAAGTGTACAAAGAGTTTAAGGGGTAACTGGGTCCTAAAATGCATAAGTTCTGGAGTGAATAAGGGGTTGTTAAATTGTTCTAGCTGTTATCATGGCATCATGGTCTTAACTGCATAGTTTTTAAAACTAGGTATAGACTTGTAAAAGTGATGTAGGTGATTAGAAGATGGCATTCCCAGGTAGCCTGGAGATCAAAATCATGAAGTTTTAGTAGGTTGGTTTTTTTGTTTGTTTGTTTTGGGTTTTTTTTGTGGTTTTTTTGTTTGGTTTTTTTGTTGTGTTTTGTTTTTTTAAGATATGTAAAGCAGGTGTTAGTTGAAGTCCTGGTTTGATGCTGTGTTACTTGGAAATGCTTGGGGTTTCATGGTTTGGGAAGGCAGATGTCTAGAAAAGAAGAAATGGGAAGAAAAATGTCTAGATGTCTTTTCATGCTGTGACCATGACTTTTGGGTTTAGGATAAACCCAGTGGAAGAGAGAGAACTGTGAATGAAGTAATTTGTCTATGGAGAGGCAAAACATTCCCTTTCCTTTATATCAAGTCAAGTCTTTATCTCAAGTCTGTCTCAGCATTGTTAGCATGGCTGCCAAGAGGCTTTGTTAGGATTCGCAGTGGAACTGTGTTGTAAGTCCATAGTATACTTAAGGAGTTAAGATTTATGATGAAGAGTTCATAATTGTGAATGTATTGCTCTACTTAAAAGAACAGTCATAAAGGTATTTGGAGAGACAGTCATGCCAGAAAAAACTTGGAGGAATATAGAGAGGCTGATAAAGTCAAAGGCTGTTAGTCATATAGGCAAGAGTTGTCCTTGGCTCTAAGCAGGTAAAAAATATGAAAAGACTGAGAGTAGTCTGTTTTGGCTATTGGATAAAGGTGCTGGAGTGAGGAAAATGAGGAAAGGAAGTTGCAAATAGCTCAACTTAGAATTGAGTGGAAAAGCTGGTCCAAGAGTGCTTGTGCCAGTCTTTATTGAAAAAGAATATTATTTCCTTGCCTATATTTGGTGACTCTAGTATAATGTGAGTCTTAGCTTTTAAGTATTCCTTCATGTATTTCCTTATTTTCTGCAATGCAGAAGAAGCCAAATCTCCAAATAGACTTAGATTTAGTCTGTGTGTGTTATTTTTGGTTTTTAATTTTAATAAAATAGAAATTGTTTGATCAGGCTGAGCAAGGTGAATTTGTATAGGTGGCTTTCTAATATTATTCCTGTCTCTCTTGATCTTTGCTGTAGTGTTTAAGAGACAGGAACAGGTTTCTGTCAAATTTTCCCTAGAACTGTATTTTATAAGGAATGTTTTCTCTAGAGAAGATAAGGCTCAAGGAAGGACACATTTCTCAGACAAAATATTCCAGCAAAAAAGAAGAGCATGAACTGTTCACCAGCTCCAAAAAATTTCCAGAAAGAGCTTAGATCAGAATTCATGAAGCGAAAAGACTGGGAAGCACTTTCAACAGTATGCATGACTAAGGATTAAAATTAATTTTAAGAGTTCCAGTTTCCTTTGGATATGCTCTTTAGAGAACAGCTGTACAAACTTCTGCCTGGAGCAGTTCTGGTTTGATAAATCCTTGTGTCTATTGTTGGTCTTGTCTTCCATGAGTTAAACTACATACTGTTCACAAAATTCTGAATCTTACAGTAGTTTTTGGTTAATGTATTATTCTAATACAATTTTATGTATTTATATATATTGGCCATGAAATTCTTGCCTTGGATTCAGATTTTTCTTCATAGAAGTGTTGATTTGCAATAATTATTTTTGTTTGTTCCTTTTGTGGGTCTTGAAGAAGATATTCAAGTCTTGCTTAGGATAGAAATCAGATTTCTGCTTATTTCCACCTTTTGCAGTGCTTGACACCAAGTATTTCATGTATTACAAGAGTTACTAAAATCTGTTGGATGTTTGTTTAGCCTACTTCAGGATATTCTGTACTGTTGATATTAATTATTTGCAAAATACTTTGTAATTTCCAATTTTAAGTGCTTAGCACCAGTGAATATTGAATGTTCTTGCTTCCTCTTCATTATTAGCAGTTTTTTGAACTGTACCTAGAAGTCAGTGTAAATTACTGGTAAGGCTTTTCTTTTTTTTTTTTTTTAACACATATTGTAAGTGCTATGGCCAGTTCCAGGTAGTCTTTTCCTGCTGTTTTCCCCAGATGGAAAGGTAAGGATAGGTTGCTAGACTGCTAGATTTTCTTAAATGTTTGGTGAAAAAAAATTTCTGTAACTGTGGGGTTTTAAGTTAGTGTTTGGGTCTTTTATTAACAACTAAATATTAAAATGTAAGATAACTTTGACAGTACAAAACCCCAGCATCCTGAACTTTTACCTGACATTTGTAGTATTATCCCCATAAATAAATAAATACATTTTGACTATTTTGAGCCTTAATTATAGTAATTTCTTGCATGATAAAATTTCACGTGTTGCTGGCTTTTGTTACTGTGACAGGACAAGCTTTGAAGAACTCGTCTCTTAAGATGTTAAGTGCTGCTGTTTATTTTTGAGGCTTTTCCGTACTTTTGTGTGCAGACCTGGGCAATAATGAGCACTTTTAGTCTTTCTTTGTTCTACCAAGTGTTTTCTGGGAGCAAGCCAAGGTTGTGTGCTTTTGAGTGCCATCGTTTCCTTACTGCTTAATTCTTCAGATACTTCATAAGATGCAGGGAAGCTCAGCCCGCAGACTGCAAGTGGGAACACATCCTTGGCCTGCATGTTATTCATGGACTATAACTTAGTCCTTAATCACAATACAGTTGTTTGTGCTTAAAGCCTTTTTAACTTTTCCATTCTTCAGATGTGTACAGAATATGATAATGCTAATTTTTGTTGTGCAAGCAGGGATGTGCAGCATTAAATGATGTGAAGGAATGAAATGTCAGTGGCTTTTTTTTTGCTGAAGTTCAGCAAATACCATATCCCATTAGGGTGCACTAGTTATCCTATCATGTCCCGTCTTGAAATAGATTGAAACGTGCTAATTTATGAAAAAAAGCATTGGTGTTGCTTTTCAGATAATTCACCATCATATGAATATGAAAGGATCCTTTCTCTTGTGAATGTTAAGATAATTAATTTCTGTGAGAATTTTATAACCAATCTCACCTTCCACTAAAGCAGCCTGAAGTGACAGTGAAGGACACTTACTTAGAATAATTGTCTAATTTTTATATCTGAATCTGCAGGTCAAAGCTATCAGCTGTCCTTTAGTCCTTGAGAGAGGGGAGGGGTTAAACCCCAAAAAGCCTGTAGCTGGCAAAATACTCTTTGCTGGGGATGCAGATGATTTCAGTAACTTTCAAAAGAGTGCATGTGCTCCAACTGAGGCTTTTTGCAGGGAGGAGAGCTAATTCTGTCAGCAGGTTCTGTTACAGAGTTTTTATGTATTTTAATTGGTGTCTCAGCAACAAGCAGCTGCTTCTGCCATACTGTGAAAACAGTGAAATTTAAAAATGGGTCCTCTCATTAGGATGACGGGTCTCTCATGTTGCAGCCTTGCATTGAAGGGACTTTGTCTTTTCTGCTCACAGTCCCCTGCAGAGCAAAAAGCTTTGTCGGATTCAGGCGAGGACCCCCAGGGAGAGGTTGAGCCCCCCTACCATGGTCTGGGTCACACAGAACCAGCTGGTGAGTGCGACTCTGAGCACCTTGCTCCTGCTGTGGCCTCAGTCAGTGCTACCCTGAGTCCTGCTTCTGAAGCCCAGCTTCCTCCTATTCAACAAGAACTGGCAGGGGTAAGTGTCAACCTACCAAGTACTTCTGCTGGTGAGGGGATTAGAGGAAAAAGTCCCTTCCACTAGGTGGAATCTGTTACTGTTCACTGTAGGTAGTGCAAATCACAGTCTGTCTGGTTCTTTGACCTCAAGTGTTAGTCCTCTCTAAACTGTCATTCCAATTAGATGAAATGAAATTTGTGAGTCTCCCTAGTAGCATAACTGTAGAAAGCACCTCAAGTATTTTAAAATTGAAGGTGGTGCGTAAACTGAGTATTTGCTAACAGACATGGTAAGAGCACTTCTAAGTAAGTGAGAAAGCAGGTCTGTATTTGTCAAGCTGCAGGATTATGGTCCATAGAGGGAACAAAGTGTTCTCTGCTACCTGTTTGAAGCAAATCCCTCAAAGTGAGCAGCTAATACTGCTTCCACTGGATATCTCATGCCAACCCAAAGGGTATTTAACAGATTAAAAGCACCAAGCATCATAGAGTTTTGAATTTGGGTGTTTGGAGTTGGGAGGAAATCAGTGTCTTGCAGAAAAGCTGTCAGTGTTCATAATTTGATTTTTCTACTGGTGATGTAGCAAAATCTTTTCTGAAAGATTGCATGACTATATGCATGCTACTGCATGCACATATGACTGCTACTATACAGTCTTTCAGAGCAACTTTGGGTGTTCCTAATCTTTCTGGTTGGTAGATGGTTTTCTTTGTGCAGGTGAGTGTCACTGTTCATTCTGGCATCACACCCTAGGCATGTGCTCTTAGCTAGATCTTCGTTTAGGCTGTTTCACCCAATATCTGCACCCTTTTATTGCATTAGTTGGTTTGGGGATTTTTTTGTCCAAGTATCAACCATTTGAAGTAAACCCAGTACTGAACGGATTGTCATGATAAGGTACTAGTAGCTGTACGTTAAGTGTCTCAGTGGTTTAGACTCTTGCTTGATTACCTGCATAAATGCTGTTTCTTTTCTGAAGGTTAAAATTTTCAAGGGTTAACATTTTAAAATATAGCTGGTAAACATGGGCAGAAAATCACACTCTGAAAAGCCAGTAAAGGAGATGGAGAAGTCCTGCAAATTTATTTAAATAAAGGGAGAGAGTCCATTAGGCCACAGGTCTTCAGTGGGTTTTCTCTCTTGAGGTTTTGGAGGGTGCAGCCTCCTTGTATCCTAAACTCCCAGCCACATGTTGCCCTCTTCCCTTTCCTGCTGGCTGAGGTACTAGGAAGGTACAGCCTTCCTGAATTACATACCACGTAGTGCCCCTTGAATCTGTCATTTTACCCCGAAGTTCAGAAGTTCGGGCGTGTGCAGAGTCCCCTCATTTGTCTGTTTTAGGAGTCAAAGGTGTCTGGGCTCTGTAACAAACCTGCTGCTTGAAGTTAGTGGAGGCATTAAGACCCATTTCAAAGACATTAACACCCATACCTTCACCCACAGAATTGCTTGTAAAGACATTTTCATACATCTTTCCTATCAAACGTAATCACAGACTTTTATCTCATTTTTCTGTCGTTTGAAATTGCAGTGTTATTAAAACTATCCAAGAGAACTAATAAACAGACTTTCAGGAACACAACAGCAAGTGGTTATCTTTGTCTTGTTCTTAGAGAGCAGAAAATCTTACCCCGTCAACCCAGTTCTGAAAGAAATTCAAAACCCAAAATGCTGTTGTGGATTATATACAGAAATTAGTGACTGTACGGAACTGTTTCAGCAGTCCTTCTTGACTCCATTCAGTTAGATGTATTGAATTGGATGGTGCTTAGTATGGGCATGTAACTGGCATGCACTGGCAAGTACTCTTCAAATTATCCCAGTAAGACCACTCCTTACCTTGAAATCTAGAGAAGGTTGATGAACCTTAAGAGTACTTGTACTAGTTGGTTGGAGCAGCAGTTCTCATGCAATCTTCCCAGGGCTTGGGAAGATGGATGAGTTAAGACAGAAGAAGAGACACTCCTTATTGCTTGTTTGCACACACACTGGCAGATATTTTTGATACGACATGAATTTAGTGTGGCCATGGGTAGAGCCCCTTGCAGAGCTGATGTTTATGTCCTATCTCTTTGCTAACCCACACCAGCCTCCCACAGCATGTGGCCATCCCAGCAAGACTCTGCTGATTAAGAGGTTCTGGAACAGCTTTTAAGCAAATCATGGCAGTTCAGTAATGCCTGTGTATGTGCAGAATGTCTGGACGGAAGACTTGCTTTACTGTGCTCTGAAGTCCTTTGTGTATGACTTTTTGCATCTTAAAATGCATTTTCAAAGATAAACACTAGAAGTGTACTCTTAGAGCTTTCCCTGAATTACATTGATCCTTTCTGCTTTATCCAAATTCTCCCTTCCTGTCCCTGTTTCTGCTCACTAATGTGAATAAGCAAAAACTGACAAATTTGTTGAAGTTTTGAAGTTCTTCTTTTAGCTTGATGTAACAATGGTGTGAGGAATTAATGTTTGTATGTAATTCATTACTGTGACTTACATTTTTAAGAAGCAGCTGATAGCCTTTATGAAGCTAAGTTCCCTAACTAGAAATGTGTCACAATTGTAGGACCCTCTATTTATGCATAAATATAACTTTTCTCTAGCTGGATTTCTGAAAGCCAGGGGCAGAGGGAATAAGTGAAAAGTAGCTTCTGCTCTTAAATGAGAAAATTCTAGATTAGATTTTGCTGTTACCAATTTGTGTGTCATCAGCACCTAAGTCCAGAGAACAGAATGAAGATAAATTTAATCACCTTGGTGGTTTCAAATGAGATGGTCCTGCCTTTTGTTTCCATTGTGCGGGGTACTTGTATAAAGCAGGTGTTGCTGTAAAGTAGACTGAGTAGGTTGAGAAGTGTGAAATGGAGAGGCTGGACTGTTATTCATTGTCACTAAATGTAATTTGCTGTTTTTCCAGTCTGTCAGGCCTGTCATACATATATACCTCTGTTTTTTGTCTAGTCTACCCAGCTTCTTCTGAAGCAGCACTGGTATGCAATTCTGGCTGCAGTGGTGACTTACTTTATCTGTGGCTTCATAGAAAAGTGAAGCTTATGCTAATACAGTAGATCTGTGTACCCCCACCCCCATGGAATCTACCTGGCATCTGTTTTCCAAAGGTACCTAGCTTTAATCTCCCAAAACTCTTGGGCTAGGAAGCATAGAAATAACTGGGAGCAGCAGATTCTCTGTTCAGATTTGCCCTTAGTAGGGTACAGAGTTGGTTTTGGATATTGATGCCTGTTGCCCACTAAACATGGTGATGGTACATTAGTTGTGGTTGTCAGTTATGAAATTAGAATGATAAGATGACTTGAGGCTTGCACTATATAGGTTTAATTTTGTATGTGTTACTTGAGCATTGAGAATGAAGCATATATTAGTAACATAAGTTTTTACATTCAGGTGGAAATCACTTGTTTATTTTTAAGGATTTTAACACATAGAGATCTGTAGTTCCACTCATGCAAGTTTCTTACAAAGTGTTTTCTTTTTGCTTTCAGGATTTGTGATAAAAGTGGAAACAAATTGCTTGTCTATGTGACAACACTTTATGTGCAAAATGGAATTTTTTCCAAGTTCAGATGCTGGTTGCTGGAATACATGATATCATGGTTTCCATTTGAGCCTCATCTTTTCGGAAAGTATTGTGTATTGGCAAGGGCAATAACAACTAAGACCACCTCCCAGTAGTACCATGGACTGCTTGACTAATTATGTGGGAAGAGCCATGGATCATCAAATGCAGCCTTAACATGCTGGGCTGATAGGTGTGTGTGAATGTAGGGGGTTGCATTCCAGAACTGTTAGTAGCTTCTTATTCCCAGTGCTAAAGGTTTCAAAAGTACTCAGCTAGGGTGCTAGTGAGGTAGCTGTACTTTATGAACATAAAACAGAAAGGCCTTTAAAGGTAAATAATAGGCAAAGTACAGTGTAAGTGGGGTTTTATTAGCATTTAGTGGAGTACTGATAATACAGTATTATATGGGTTCTAAATGTTTGCAGTACTAAATAGAAAGTGTTCTGGTATTCTTACACCAAAGGTCTGCCTCAGATGTCAGTCCTGTGCAGACTTGTGCAGTCCTTCTGTGTGTCTGCCTGCTCCCAGTGCCCAAGAGGGCCAAATCATGGTGGGGAAGGAGTTTGGGGCATCAGTGGGCTCTGCACAAGAGCTGCCATTCCTCCATTTATCAGCCAATCTCTGAAGTGAGACTGAGTGAAGCAGAGGTTTCCTTCTTCATGTCCTGGGGCAGGAGTTGGGATGAAAGGGTAGTGTTGGACTATGTAGATGGTCCAATATGTCATAGCTATCTGAAAAGTTGATGTAGTCAAGGTGGGGGTTGGTCTATTCTTCCAGGTAACAAGGTACAGGACAAGAGGAAATGACCTCAAGTTGAACATTTAGATTGGATACTAGGCATGTTCCACAAAAGGTTTGTTCACCCCTGGACAGGCCTGCCCATGGCAGTAGTGGAGCCAATATCCCTGCTGGGATTTGTAAGGCACTTGCAGACATGTTTTAGCATTGGGCGTGGCAGTACTGAAGGATTTCTTCGGTGTGATCTTAAAGGTTATTGCTAACCTAAGCAATTTGATGATTCTGAGATGTTTTGTATTGAGATGAAGACGCTGATGCAGCCCTGATCACTTTCTGTAGAGAAAGGAATCTGTCATGGGGTTATTTTTTGGATGAGCAAGGGAGATGATATTAGTTGAGGAACTGGCAGAGAAATCAGATGAGAGAGCCATAAAAATCTTCAGAAAATATGTAGAACCTTTGTTAGAAGACTTTTTGAGTGTCTGTGATAGTTGGTAATCTGTGACGCTTCCTTTTTGGTTCCTGGTACTGTGGAAGATGTTAGGGAACTGTCCATTTCTAATTCCAATAAAAATACTGTTTTACTGGTTAATAGAGCATGCTTTGAAAGACGTTCCTCCAATGCTACAATTTTGTTGAAGAAACTAACATCACTTAGAATAATTAGGTAAAGAACTTTGGAACAAACTCCTAAATAATGTGTATGTTTATGTTGAGCTTGAACCCTTATATTTTAAAAATGAAACCAATTTTGAAAACATGAAAAATTTTCAAATTTTCAGTATATAGAAAATGTAACTAGTAATTGTTAGAGTCCCTAGAAATATTAGTGCTTGGGATATGAATTTTCAGGAATCTTATTTGTAAATTAAATATTTTGAATTAATTGTATTTATTCTATAGTATTAGTGTAAAACTGTACGCTCACATGTAAGTCAGAACATTATTGCATTGAGTGTGTATCACTGAAGTATGTAAAGAAAAAAATCTCCTGATTGATGCTTAAAACATTTGGAACAAATGGAAGAGACTGAAATGTTCAGTATGTGATCTTTGTTTGATCAGTGTAATCTGATTTCAGAGATCTGCAGATGGATCAAGTCCCGAAGATGGAGATGGTAAGAGATTTCATTGTAAAATTAAAAGCTATGAGTGTGTGTCTTGCTGGGATGTTTTGCATTTTCTCTAATATTTTTTTTTCTGCAGAATCTGATCGAGAGGATGGAAGCTACTGTCCACCCATAAAACGTGAGAGAACTTCATCTTTGACTCAGTTTCCTCCTTCTCAGTCAGGTAAATGTTGCTGCAGTACTGTATATGAGGAAACATATGTATATGTTTTCCTTCCTAGACATTCTTTTTCCAATCATGTCTTATTATTGTCTGCTGTGCTTTGGGCTAAGACCACAGTAGCCATGTACTCATGTGAGTAAATTTGGTGAAGCCCAAAGGAGTTGATAGATATTTTTAAAAAATGTTTTTTATCTGTAAGTTTATGTGTATTTGTAGTTTCAGCTTTTACTCTTGTGCTGTTAAATTGCAGAATTAACCAGAAATCTTCTGGATTTGTTGTGATCAGGTTGCTTCTTTCCAAATTTATATAAGTGCTACCTTTTTCTTAGATACTCTGCTGCCAGGGAAATTTTTATAGTCTCAGCTCATGTTTTAATCCTTTTCTCTCATTCCTTTTAAAATGGGAGGGATTTAGTGCATTTCTTAAACACTTGCCGTATGCAGGAGAGAATGACCACAGCCTGTGTGTGTCAGGGCAGTGAAATCTCTGGGATAAATTCATGCAGTTCACTTGCACAGGAATGGTCTTGATTTGTGCCGTCTCTCCTCACAGATCAGATGAAGGTTTTAGCTTCAGTCAACGGTTATGTTAGTTAAGATATATCAGTGTTTGAGACAGATTTTGAGACTGCTACTTTATTTCTACCATCTTAAGTTGAAATAAAGGAGATGAAAAACCTTGAAGGAGAGAATAGTAAAAAATATATTCCTCTTGTGTGCAGCACATCTTGGAGATGTGACTAAAAGGTGAAAGCCTAGTTGATTTGATTTTAATTTTAAAGACATAAATGGCTATGAAATCCAAAGTGTAGTTGCTAATATTTTTTGGGCACAGTACTCTAAATTCATGCACCAGTGCTTGTCAGGGGAAGAAGCCCTTCTTTTTTAGACCCCAGTTTTCTGGTGTGCAGCTCAGTGGGTCTGCAGATGCCATTCTATGAATTGAGTGACCAGCATTGCTGCTGTCTGCTTGCCAAAAACCCTTAGTAAAGGAATGCACAAAAATAATGAATACATAGATTTTCAGTTAACAGTATGTTAACAGGTTCTCCACAATCTCTAACATTCCATTCTGCAATGTCTTTGTCTTAAAAGATTAGAATCTCTGTGTTAACATGTGTTAAGAAGTGGAGGAAAAGAATTCACTCAACTCTTTTCTGGTTAAATACTGGATGTTCCAGGACTCCAGTGTCCTTTCTCAAGCCTCTGCTTAGCTAATGTATTTTGTGAGGATGTGGTAATTTATTTCCTAACGTGTCTGTTATCGTCTGATGTGTGATGTTGTTAAACACTGACTACTTTTATTTGAATTGGAACTTCCATAACAATATTCTTTGACTATTGTTGACATTATTCAATGGCTTTGATTTTCAGAAAATCTTTTACTATCCATGTTATTTATTTTTGTGGGGTTATGTTTCTCTCAAGAATAGGGAAATTTAATTTTACTTATATGAAACTGTGTCATGTTTAAGCTTAAGACAGACAATAATAAAGAGAAGGTGTAATTAAAGGAAATACAAAAAATATTTAAGACGATTTTAAAAGGCAAATGTCACAAATTTTAGTACAATAGTGTTCAGAGATGAACTTCATTTCTCTTTTCAACGTACTTCAGCTTTTTCTATAGACTTATACAAGCTAAAAGAGCCAATAAATACTATTATGCTTTTCTTTATGTGAAATGATCTGTTGGAGAAATCAGTCTCCTTCTCTGGTTGTCTTGTTTCATAAACTGGATTGTGATTTTTATATAACACCAAAAGTACTAACAGGGCATCAGCCAAACTCCTTATTACTTGCTTCTTTAGGTCCCAGCAAAGGGTGGAAAAAACTGCTATCCTTTGCCTGTTTTTTCAAACATTTTTTCCCTTTTGTTGACTATTATGCTGCTAAGGTGATATCTGACAGTACACTGATGTGCTCTCCTCTATTTCTGTAGGAGATTTGTCTTAATGGGGTAGTTCAAACATGCGTTGCCTCTTGGTGCAGGCAGTGTGGTCCATCAGAGTCCAGATGTTCACTTCTACTCTCTAGCAGGCATTACCCAACTTTCTGCTCTCTTTCTGCAGGGGCCTTTTGAAATGGCATTATACGTTTTGCAGCTCTATTATAGATTCTAACACCACTTCTAATTCCTAATTCAGATGCAATTCAGATTGGGAATCCTGTATTTATACAGGATTCAGAAAAAATGAAATTTGTTCCTCCTCTGTTTCAGGAGACACTGAGAGGATTTTATAGACTATGGCTTCTTTGCAGCTTCAGCTGTTATACTGTTTTAGTTTAGAACAAATGAAACCAAAATAAATTGCTAGAAAATTAATTTTCAGTTTGAAGTTCGGCGACAGGTTTATTATAAAGGACAAAACATACACAACTTCCTTTTTTTTTTTCTTTTTCCTTGGCTGCAGTAACAAAGAACAATGTCTTTATGCCATCAAGCTTCTGTGAACCCTCTGCGGGCAATTCTGACTCAGAACCAGGTGAGCTTCCTCATTTTTCTGCTTTTTTTCTTGAACTGCTGTTAAGTTGTTGTAATCCAAAGTACTCTGATACTTCAGAAGTAAGACCCTATCTGTGAGAATGGGAAGTGATGTGAGAATGGAAGTGATGATGGTTCTGATCTTAGAACTGTTCTCTTGCTTGCTTTGTTGTTTGTCTTCACCCTTGCTGGAAGTAATTAATATCAAAATTGTTAAATGTGTTGGGAGTGATGGTAGAATACTGCAGTATTACACTTTTTCCTGCTAGCCTCGCAATAAAACCTATGGGAAATTCTCATTCATCTACTTTGGAATGCTGTTAGATTCTGCTGGAAAGCAAAACAGCAATGCAATATGGTCATGCTTGTGTTCGACTATCACCTGTGAGCCCTGTGTTGATAGAATTGCTGATTTTGTAAGTCTCTGTAGTTCTAGTTTGGTTGTGTTGATGTCACTGTAGCGCACATCAGTATTGTATGCTTATAACCAAGTACAGTGAGACAGTAAGATGCTGAGTTGTCTTATTCTGAGTACAGATATTATGCCCCTAAAAGGGAAGAAGTGTAATTATTCTTTGCAGGTTCTTAGGAACTACATTTTTAATAGCTGTTGAATTATATTTTTTTTCTTAGCTTTTGGTAGTTAATTAAAAACCCATAACTGTAGCGACTTTCAGCAAAAGAATTTCTTTCATCTTCATACTACAAAAGCATGAGTAAAAGCTTATTACAAGAAACTAAATTAAGAAATTAATTTCTGATAATTAGCAGTTAGATAGGTGTTAGCAGCTGTCATGTTCAGTCATAATTTTGATTGTTCTTTCCTTAGTTTGATTATCACTTAGAACCTTTATTATCTATATTAAGTCTTTCACAGAAGGAGCCCCATTTCTCTGGTTATCAGAGTATTTTTCCTGTTTCTTCTGAAAAAAATTTTAAACTTTTTGCTTGTGGCACCATGTGTTTGTACGTGATGTATGTTTGCTGTGATGATCACTGTAAATTCAGGTTTGTTTCTTTTAGAAGAGAATTTGTTCTTTAGGAATCTCCTAAAAACTTTGTATGTTTATAGATCTTGTGGGTTGTTACAGTGAGGAAAACATGAGGAATTTTATGACTGAATGGTTATTCCTGGTATGTTACAGCTCTGTGATGGTAATTTTGTATTTCACTTCCAGAGGAAAAGAGCAGTGGATTCCGGCTGAAGCCACCAATACTTATCCATGGTCAGGCACCTAGTGCAGGTGAGTTCACTGTTTACTGCAACACTACAAAGAAACCAGCTCAAGTGTTTTATTTAGTTAATAGTTTTGTCAGTTGGCTATTGTAAATAGAAGGTGGCAGTACCTATGTGTCTGCAGGAAAAAATCTTGTCTTCTCTGGGGTGATTGTGCCCGTATCCTCTGTGTAGCAAGTATGTGTAACAAGCATCCATGTTTTGCATTGGATCAGTTGTGCATATCCAAAGTGCAACTCCCATCTGCTGCTGTTAAGCAAACTTCTCTTAGTGCTTGGACTGATCCTACAGACAGCAAATTCAGTTCCTTTGGTAGTAAACCGTAAGAAAAAGGGTCTTCTAGAAGTGCCTTGGGCAATTTCCAGCCGTTACTGAGTGTTCAGTCTGGGACCAGGCCAGGGCAGCTGGAAGTGTCAGTGAGTGCCCACTTTTGCTCTCCCTGGCCTTTGGCAGCAATATGGGTGGCGGGTCCTTGATCACGCTTGTTCTGCACAACAGGCTGGCTATGACTGAGTTTCCTGTTTTCTGGTGTAGACTCAGCCACTATCAGAAAGGTATTAGTACTACAACCCCTTAGGAATTTGAGGGGGAAAAAAAACCCAAAACTATTTAGGCAATGAAAGCTATTATTGCATATAAAAGCTATATGGAAGCTTTATTTCACTTGCAGCAAGAGTGGTAAATTTAAGAACGGAACAAGCATTTTTGAGCTTATGAATGTTTGAACTTAGGATAGCTTTATAGTCTGATGTCTTGCCCTTTGAATATGGGTGACTTGAAATGGAACTAATTGCTATGAGTGAGTTCTGTTGCAGTATTTTATTGGATCAAGAATTCCGCTTGACTTTTTTCAGTTAAGAAAACTGAACCTTCTGGGCTTGCCATAACCTTCAAGAGTTGATGTTATGTTTGGGAGCATTTTTATTAGGTTGTTTAAGATCAATTTGCTTTTTGAATCATAGCAGAATTAGAGTTGTTGTGCTTGTGCATCTTTAACAACCAGAGAGGCCACCAAGTTAATTCAAAAAGCCAAAAGGCTTTTAAATGACACAACACAACTATTACAGTACTGACATGTTTGATTGTATGGATTAAAAAAATACCTTTAATTAGTATCTGGAAATTACTTCATTGGAAGAAGAAAAGAAGACTTGGAATGTGTAGTTGAATAAAATGTCAGTGCATAAATAGGATTACTGGTGTACTGTTCATTTCTCTTAAGTATTGGCTTTTATTTCTGGATCAGTAGTAAGCTTTTGTTCTGTGCTTTCCAGGATAAGGTAGACAATATATTTTTAAGTGTATTTTTAGGCTAGAAAATAGTCTTCTCTATTTGGGACTAACTCTCTTTTGAGGCTAAGTAAGGAGGGTTGGGAAAAAAGTGAGTAGAAGCTTTTCTAATGCCTGTTTTTTCATTGTGTGTTCTGTTGGAAGCAGTTTGAGAACATTGGATGAGTCCAGATTTTCAAACTTTCAAGCTTTATATTTCTTGAAAAAACTTTACACTTGCAGGTCTCCCTAGCCAGAAACCAAAGGAACAGCAGCGAAGTGTGCTCCGTCCAGCAGTATTACAGGCACCACAGCAAAAAGCTTTCTCACAGATAGGTAAATAATGCTTTTGCATTCTAAATATAGTGGAGAGAGAACAAAAATATTGAATTTGTTTAGTGTGGTGGTTTGGTTTTATTCAACACCCACCTTGGTTTTTCTAGTTTTCTCCTTTCAGATAAGAAACATCTTAAGTGGTAAGTGTGTCTGTCTTGCCTGAAAGATAACGTAGTGGAACCTTCAGATTTTGTGTAGGTTCATCAGATGTGCCTATCTGATGCTTCCAGGCCTCTAACTTTGGTGTAGTCCATGTCTGAATTTTGGGATAAAAAGACTTTTAAGAGTGTGATATAGTAGTCAATCTCAAATGACAGCATTGACCATGGTGTAATAAGCTACTACTGATAATTGATCAACAATAAAGTACCTAAATCAGTGAGAGGTGCCTCTGGGTTTGGGAACTATTTTAGAGTTGGGACTTAGAAGTACAATTTTAATTAAAAACATAGGATTTTAATTCTTAAGTTTGGTCATTCATATAATGTTTATGGAATTATGGAATTTGATATAGCTGGTGGAAATAGACATGATTACAGTGTGGAAGTTAATGCAAAAAACTGTTTAAAATGTCCCTGTCTCCTAAACCTTATGTTTCCCCAGTGTGATGCCATTTGTTATGTGGAAGTTCAGTTGAACAGAAACAGGAATAATTTCAGTTAATGCAGAATCTGGCATAGAACCAAACATTTCTAGCTTGATTTCTTGATGTGCCTCCTAACACAGATTGGACTCCACAGAGGACTTAGTATTGGGGTAAAAATTTTCAGTGGAAGTTCAGTATATGAGTAGATAGATCAATCTGAAGACAAGCCCTGCTGGTTGTGAATAGTATTAGATTGCAGCAGGATGGTTGCTTGTAGTTGTACATTTTGAAATCCTTAGAACATTTATATAGATTAATTTGTTGACTTGGTTTTCTGTATTTGGAATTTTGGTTCTGCTAAGAATTGCTGAATTGTGGTCCTTATGTCTCTTGCAAAATACTATAGGAACTTTTTAGTTTACATTGCAATGTTTAATGGACTTAAGAAAACTGCAGACAATTTTCATAAGAAAACTTTTATGACAGTCTGAATAGCTAGAGAGTTTGTGTATTTTTTTTTTTTATTTCTGTGTTGCAGTTCTCAGCAGTGGCACCAATGGTGTAAATATCCCTCCAGATTCTGCAGCCACATCAGAATCACCAAGTGATGCAACACTGAAAAGTTCAGACTCTGAAGACAAGGTGAGTGAAGGAGAGTCAAGATGACAGATGTAAATATTCTCTGAACAGAGTAAAAGGCCAGTAGCAACACATGAATTCCCTACAGGAAGTGGACAGTGCAGTTAATGAGGGGCTGAAAAGCTTCACCTAGAGCAAAAGACATCTAAGTGCATTGGAAGTTGTTTATTTGCTATCATGAAAGAAAGGTAATAAAATATTTACTTCCAGTTCTGTGTAGCATGTCCAGTCCTTTCCTTCCCTGCAAGTATTGAGCTAACCATTAGTGTTTGAAGGTCTTGACTGTTAGCATGAGGAAGATGTTTGGGGATTTTGAGTGTGGTTGGTTTAATAGTTTCATTAGGCAGTTGTTTGCCTTTTGTTGCCATATTGAGCATAGAAATAGTGTTGATAAGACAAGAGTATGGAACAGTTCATTTGAAATTCAAGTCTTAAATCTTGAATGTGCAAGCAGAAGCACTTGCAGTGTGAATGGCTTTTTAAGGTTTAGTGGAAAGCTATTGCCGCAACTAAGAATCGATAAGTAAATTTAATGAACATGCCAATATGTAAACTGTGGGGTATGCTTGTAACCCAGCTGTGTATGTCATTAGGGACACCCTCTTACCTGCTTTTAACATCCAAAAGTCCTCTTAAGTTTTTTAATCAACTGACCTTGGAGAAAGTCTTCTGGCAGAGGAAAGCTCTTAAATCTGGCTGCTAAGGATTTCTGGAAGCTCAGTATAAATGGTATAACGCTTTATAGCTGAACATTGTAATTTTACCAAGGGTTGTGGTGAGATATTCTATTGTCTTGGCATTTGTAGTCAGTTTTCTCTCCCTGAAGCTTTCTAGCACAGCTAGAAGTAATTTGAGTTCATGCAGTAGTTGTGTTAAATGCTGGAGTCCCTGCAGATGGCTTGGTGGAGTGAAAGATTACTTCTGGAATTGTTTCATATGGGTAATTGTATTTGCAAATCTGTGGCATAGATTTGATGCACCACAGAGAAAGAGCGCTTCCTTGTGAGGGCAAGTATATGTTATGTGCAGTATTAAATGAGCATGGTCTGCCTTTGTTTGAGCAGATGTGAGTCGTGGTCTTATTTTACTGTCAGAAAAGATTTTTCTTTGATGTTTCTGCCCTGCCTTGTGCTTAAACAAGGTACAGAGTAGGAATGTTCTCAGTCTGGTGGTTGTCATACCCTGAGCAGCTCTGTGGCAACTTACACCTATCTTGTCTCTGTCTTGAAAATCCCTAGGAAACTATAGGAGCCCTAAACAACATTGTCCTCAGATGGGTACAAGCTGAAGCCTTTGATCCAACCTTCCTCAACTGGTAGGAGAGTCTGGTGGCTGAAAGTCATCAGGTGTGCAAGGAAACTTGACAGCCCTCAACCTTCTTGGTAGTGGGGAGATGCTGATCCTTATCCAGAAGAAAGAGGACCTGTTAAGGAAATCCTAGGCTAATGATTTCCTTGTGTTCAACAGAATGCTCCTTTACCCTATGTATCATTAACTGGTGAAGGACTACTCCCAGTGATCAACACTGGCCCATTTCTAATTTCCAGCAGAAAAACAATGCCTTTGAAATGCCAGAATTAGAATGTGAAGGCAAATGACACAGCTAGATTATGCAAAGGTTGTCCCTTAAACATAAAATGGGATTTGTGAAACTCTTGGACCTAATCTAGTGTTGTTTTCCTGCTGCTTTTTTTGACCTATGTGATCTGTGCAGGAAGTGCCATGGCTGGCACATGGAGGCAGCAACACCTTGCATGAGAAACTAACAGAAGGAATTGTAAGTCCACGTTGAGATTGTTCTGTTTGGGATCATGGATACAGGAGGTTCACTTGGGCAACTGGAGTCCTGCATTGGATACCTGAGGACTTTTTAGGAAATAAAGCAGGAAAGACAGACAGGGATGGGTTCCACTATGCTAAAAAAAGCTGTTTGAATGCAGAGGCTTTGTTTTGGGAAGGCACTGAATTGGTCAAGGCTTTATAGATTAAGGTCAGAGGGGAATCCAACAAGAGGGAGATGAAAGTGAGTTGGACTGATCCAGTAGAGAAAGTAACTAATGCCCTTGAAGAACTAGAAGCTTCACAATTATAGGCCTTGGTTCTAAAAGGAGAACTTTAATACTTGGACACCCGATTAAATGGCAACATGTCCTGGTAGAAATCCTCCAGAATGCTCCTGGAGATCTTTAGAAATAAGTTGATGAGAGTATTTGCATACACTGGGTAAGTAGACATGGGAGGCATTTAGCTGTACCTGGTATTCACAGCAAAGAACGGGCTAGAATTGCATAGGTTGAGAGTAACTGTCATTACAGCTTCAATGAGATGGAGTTTGAGATCCTGAGGGAACTAGTAAGTAGCAGAATAAAGATCCAGACTTCAGGAAAGAAGACTTCAGGTTGTTCATTCAGCTGGTTGGTAGGATTCTGAAGGATAGTAGAACTCATTACCTCTATGGACACCTCAGAGAATAAATAATTTATCCCAAAGTGCATGAATGTGCAAGTATGATAGAAGGCCAGTATGTATGGGCTGGGAGCTCCTTAAATCCAGAAAGAGAATGTGTATATAACTTGTGAAAGCAGTCAAGACACCTGAGGAGTGTACAGAAGGACTGCCTGGATGTGTGGGAGAACTGGGAAGGCCTAAATTTGGCTGGAGCTGGAAATGACACGGAATGAAAAACTGCAAACAAGGCTTCCACTGGTATTTGCAGCAAAGATAAAATTGTAGGCATCCTGCAAAATGCAAAATGTTGAAAGGAACCTAGTGGTGAAAAAAATACTCAATACCTTTGTCGTGTTTTTTAATGAAGAGGTCTGCTGTCAGGTCTACCAAGTCCCTTTTTTAGGAGAAGTTTAAGGGAGTGAATTATTACAATAAATTTGCTTATGGACTGTTTTAGACAGTTAACATACACAGGTCCATGGTATCAGACAGGATGTATCCATGGGTGCGTAGGGAGAGTCATGGTTTAACCCCAGCTGGCAGCTAAGTGCATGGAGCCACTTGCTCACTTTCTCCACTCAGGTGGGATGGGGAGAAGAATCAGTGGATTGAGATAAGAACAGTTATTTAAGTGTTGAAACAGAGTAAAGTATAATAATAGTAATGAAAAGGGGAGAGAAGCAGAAGAACAATGCACAAAGAAAAGAAGTGATGCCCAGTATAGGTGCTCAGCACCCACTGATCTGTGTCCAGCCTGTCTCCCAGTAGCAATCAGCTGTCACCAGCAGCTTCCCCCAGTTTACACACTGGGCAGGACATTTTGTGGTGTGGAATATCCCTCTGCCCAGTTTGGGTCAGCTGTCTTGGCTATGCTGCCCCCCAGCTTCTTGTGGAGAAGAAGAAGCTCCTCTGGCAGAGCATGAGACACTGAAAAGTCCTTGATTGGGGGTGAACACAACTGAGCCACAGCCAAATATCAGTGTGTGATATCAAGATTATTCTCATCCTGGATCCAAAATACAGTGTTGTACCAGTGTTGTACTGGGAAGAAAATTAACTCAGGACGTGGAGATAGGGGGTTCTAGTGTGAGACCATTACCTGTCCTCAGAGAGTTGTGATACTGTGGTGAGTTCTGGTTATTGGGGAAGAAGAAAGTATGGCACACGTTTCCACAAATGGCAAGAAAGAGGTTCCAGGAAAGTAGAAATGGCTCATCTCCTTCCTCTCCCTTTATGGTGAAGGAGTCCTAGGCTATGATGCACCTTAAAGGGATTGAGAACAGCCAGCATAGATAAAATAGAGACCAACCTGATGGGGTTTTTTATCCTCTTGAGATTTTTTGCTTTGCAGAAAGTCCTACTTGTTGATTTTGACTTTAGGCAAGATCTTTGTATGGTCTGAAGTATCATTGTTGTAGCCAAAATGGAGAGAGCTGTACTGGTTGGGTGGAATTTAAAGTGGGTGAAAAATCAGGTGAAACAGTGAGCTTTGAGGGTAGCAGCCAGTGGTCAGTCACTAGAGGCCTTCCTTAGGGCTGTTGTTCAACATATACACAAACAACCTGTCAAGGTGGAATAAATCTTGTTAAGTTTGTGGATACTAGTACACTCTAGGAAGAAGAAATGGTCAGTATGTTGGAAGGTAGGGTCTGTTCAGCAGGATCTCAGCAGGTTGGAAAAACAAGCTGAGAAAAACTACCTCGTGGTCAGCAAATGCAAAATTCTGTACATGGAGTGAGACAACAGGTGTATCACAAAGACTGAAGAGGTGCTGGCTAGAAAGCAGCTGTGCAGACAAGTCTTGGAGATCTTGATATTGCATGAAAAGTGTTGAGACAAGTTCTCACATACAGAATTTATTAGCAGATCTATAACTGATAGTGTTGCTTCTAAGTGTGACAGTTTATTTTGGAGGAAGGAAGATCAAAAAGGGAAAGAAAAGTGAAAGCTTTGCATTGACCAGCCATAAAGACTAGTAATCAGTTCCCTAGACAGGCATCTTCCCCCTGAGTGTCCTCTCCAGTGGAGCAGGTGGTATCCCCTAATCCTCTTCCTATAGTAACAATATAGTTTTCTTCATAATATGCTCAGACTTCGTGTGTGGTTTTAGGCTTTTGTTTCTGCTTATGGTGCTCTTGATACTGATGGAAGTGTGCTTTGCTGAGAGGCAACTGCTGTATGTGGGTTGCTTCTAAGGCTTTGTGTGTTCATAGTGTTGGGTCTTCCCATCTGTGTCAAAAGCTGTGGGGTAGGAAATTAAGACAGAAGGAAGAGGGAGTGATTCCCATGCATGTTGCAATTGCTTTCCAACACTACTTTAGGGGTTTTTAAGTGCAAGGCTCTGAGTATAGTGGAACAAGAACAGTAGTGTGGGAATAATCAAGAAAAGTGGCACCATGGCATATACAGGGAGAAGTCACAAAGCCACTTGTGGAAAGCAGGTGGCAGAGGTGCAGAGTAGAAAGTCCTTAGGAGAACGAAAGGTTCGGGAACCTTCAGGTGCTGTGCGGCAGTGATGAACAATAGATTGAACATGAATAAATAGTATCTATTGATTAAGAGGACTTAGGGGCTTTACTAAAACTGCAGCCATTAAGTTCAGGAAAGCTTTCGTTTTCATTTTTTGCCACTGGTAAGTGGCATCAGGAATACCATATAGTTTGAGGCTTGAACAGTACATGAATGACATTTAAAAATCACCTTGGGGACTACTGGCTGGGCGACAAGATGTGTGATGAGAGAATGAAAAAGCTGAGTATGTTCTGCTTGGACTAGGGCAGGGGAATTGGATTGTTCCCCTCAGCTCTCAAGTGCTAGGTGGTACTAAGATTAGAATGAAATTAGGAAGGGTCTGTCAGACAGATAAGAAGCTGCAGGTGTGGTGTAAAGAGGATTCCAGATGGGTTTTAGGACATAACTGTCATACTTGGTATAGCTGAACATTGAATCAGACTACTAAAATGTAAAACTGTCATGTGGATTTTTTGAAACTTGATACAAGATTTTGGGCAGCTTAATGTGTTTGAAGTCGATGCTGCTTTCAACACAGTTTGTGTTCAAGGACCAAATGGCAGTTAGAAATTCCTTTGAACCTTAACTATTCTGTGATTTGCTAAAAAAAGCACTTAATAGCAGAGACATTATTTAAATGCAAAATATGCCCTGCAGATTTGGAAGTGTTATTGGCTTGTCATTGTAAATGAGTGTTATTCACCTTGTCGTAAGGTGTTTTTATTTAAAGAAACTCAACTTCTTAGGCTACATTTTTCCATTTCTTTAGGCATCAGAATGTCAGAAAAAGGAGTCCAACAATACTTCAGATGATGACAGCTGTGAGAAGGCTGAACTAAGTGCACAGCAAGCATTTGTTTTTGGGCAAAATTTAAGAGATAGAGTTAAGGTAAACATGTGTTTGTTTTCTTAACTAAGAGTTTATGAAGTACTATGAAGCTACTGATGAAAAGGTTAAAACCTCCATGCATATATGTAAAATTAAAAGCTATAAACATAGTATAGTTGACTGTTTAATGACTAGTCTTCTGGATATTTAATAAATGAATTCTGTTAAGTAGCATAAGAAGCTTTTTCAGAAATAAATGCATCTCCTGCAATCATGAGTAGCGGCTAAAGCTCAGTAGAATGTAGTGTTTTCTCTTACCTTTTGGGTTAAAATGAAGTTGAAATGTGATCCTAAGATGCTACCATGCAACCAAGACTTCACAGAAAAGATGGGAAGATAGCCTGAGCCTGGGCTCAAACTTGCGCATAGAATAACTGAGTTGGATTGTTAGTACCTCCTGTTGAAGACATGTTTGCTCAGGTTTCCTGGCATAGTAAAAGTATGTGTAGTATTGGAACATAGATTTACATTGTTTTATTGTAGAAAGCATTTGTAGATGAAACTTTGTCTTTAGGAAGAATGAGTTGAAAAATTTGTGGTCAGTAATTAAAATTATTGATATATACTTGTTCTTTTTCTAGCTAGGAGATGAAAACAGTGAAACTACTGATGTACAGAATGCTGGCCTTCTGACATCAGATACACCTTCTGCAACAAACTATTTTCTACAGTACATCAGTTCCAGGTGAGACTACAGGGAAACCAACAGTACAGTTCTCCTTACTCATTATTGAAAATTAATTGTTTCTGCTCTTTATTGGATGCAGGGGTTAGATTGGATCAGTGGGGACCCAGACTTCTGACGAATGGAGTGGCAATCGTCAGATCTGGGCGGGAATCCTCAATCATCTTGTAAAGGGAGATGCATTTGATACTACTTATTTGACCACATCCTTACCAAAATCTCTTCAGAAAACTGACAAGTGTGACATGAGAAGTCTTCTCATGAGTGATTAGAAACAGTGATGGATTAAATTTGAGCTACCAGTAGAATCTTGTGGAGATCTGCACTGTATTTATGTTGTTCAGTCGATTTCATATAGGATATGGATAAAAGGAAGAATAGTTAAAATTTTTTCATGATAGTAAGCTTTTCAGAGTGTCCTGTATGAATAAGTAGGAGCCTAAATGTGGGAGGTTTTTGAGAGAACTTCTGATGAGGCAATAACATCAAAAATGTGACGTATAGGTAAAGTGAGGCAACCCAGGAGCGAATGGCTAATCCTGTCTTACATAGTGATGAGCTCTGAGCTGACAGACTTCACTTGAGGCTAAGGTAGTGATACAACTCTGTGAAAGTCCTAGCTTAGTAGTGATCAAAAAAATGAAGTAGTGTACAGAATGAGAAAACAGAAGATACAGATCTGTGAATTCAGGTAATAACTGGAGAAGTGTAAGGGGAAATCCCACCAAGAGTGATGAAGCAGAGTAGCATCTCTGCTCCTGGAGTAAGCTGAAATTCAGATTGAGGCAATTAAATAATTGTAGGAAAAGCACCAATACATGCTTTTTTTTGTCCTTGTAGTTGGAATTTTTAAGATCCTGTTGTTCTCTATGAAGGAGGCGTTAGGCAGTTTTGCAGTCAATGAACTTTTGATACTGAACTTCTCAATACTGCAGAGGTAGAGAATACCTTTGCCCTCTTGATGCCAGATCAATGTCTTTCCAATAGATACAGTCAGGCTTCTTTAATCAGATTTGGCACACAATAACTACTAAATTGTGGCCTTCAAATACTGGAATATTTTTTCACATTTTTCAACTCATGTGACGTCTTTTGTCATTTCATTTTGTCTTTACTTTGGGAGGATTTATTCATGGTGAATCAATTGTCAGAAACCTAGTTTTACACTTGTCTTAAAGAAAATAGTGTCTCTAAGGGGAGTTGGCTCTGTTTTTCAGCTGAGATGGCAATGCATTATGGCAATCAATTTGTAAAAGGAATCTCCTCTCTTTGTGTAACACTGTCAATTCTTTAAACTGTAAATGTGCTAGGTGGCATGGCAGGTACTGGTTTCCCACACTGAGTTGCCTGTCAACATTTGGAGCTCAGAACTGTAGTATTTAGTTCCCTTAGTGTAGGTAAAGCTATCTTCAGTTGAGGATCTCCTTTGTTCTAGGAATGTTCTTAATCAGAAGTAGCAACTCTACATGTAAACTTTAAAGGTTTGTTTGGTTTCACTTCAGTCATGTAGATATCAACCCCCATTTCCCAAACTTGGTGAAATTCATGTAGGTTTGATTCAGAATGGTCTGCCTTTTGTATGTTCGCTTTGGGAGCAAGTCTTAGGTGTGCCTTATGGGAAGGGTCAGGAACAATGACTTGTAAAGCCTTTTGAGTCTGTAAAACAAACTCTTGTCCTTCCTAAATATGATTTAAAATCTGTTAATAAAAATACTAATGGGAGGAGGATGTTTATTCTGTAGGGAAGAAGTAAAGGCTGTGACTTGATTGTGAAACTTCTTGGTGAGGCTGTGTTAGTGCAGCTAGTCTGATAAAAGGCATTACTCATCTCTGCTACCTTTGCTTCAGATATGTTATTGGAAGTGCTTTTGTTTCCATTCTTTCCCTTTCTGAGAGAATTGACCTAAAAATGTGTAGTAATTAAAGTCTGTGCATGTAGAATACTGTTTAAAAAATGTTATATGATTAGACAATAAGCCCTCACTTAGCATTCAGCATTGCTTTATATGTTATTAGTTATCTGAAGGGGAAGATTTTTACAGAGACAAAATCATTTGTTGTCATTCTGAAAGAATTTTCGTTCTGTAAAAGCAGAATGTGCTCTTGTGTTAAGTTGCATTAATTTTTACCTATGTTTGTGTCAACCAGTGCTTACTTTTTTACAGCTGCTGACAATCGCTCACTTCCTGAGGAATTTTGTTAGCAGAAAATAAGAGGAATTATTTTCTGTCTTGTAAAATCTGGCTTATTTCTTGGCTTTTTTTCAGTGTAGAGAACTCTACGAACAGTGCAGATGCATCTAGCAACAAGTTTGTTTTTGGGCAAAACATGAGCGAGAGAGTCCTAGTGAGTATCCACTATGTATATGTTGTGATTTTGCCAGTAGTTTATGCATCTCACTCGGGAATTTTGAGAGCTGTTAGTTATACTTGTCACTTGAGGATGGGGTTTTTTCAGTGGTTTTCCTTGAAGGTAATTTACTTTGACCACAGGAAGTTCATTATGAGCTATTGTCTGCCCAGCAATACTCTCCAGGATTTCCCTGCCAAACTTTCTCAGTGTAAGGAGATTCAGTGCCTTCTTTATAGTGCATGTGTTTCTTGTGCCTGAGCATTTTATTGCACAGCTTGTTGCTTTAAATGGCTATTGCAGTGTAAGTATGAGGGTATTTTATGTTTGTCCTCAAATTTGAGAGCAGTTCAGTCATGTGACTCCCCCCAGGGTGGGATTTCAAGCCCAGCAGTAAAGCAGCTGCCTCAGAACTGAGGTTTGATTCTAGAAATGCAGTTTATGATGTACCAACCTAAGGAATAGCTTCTATTACCTAACTATTTCCTGCTGTTGTTTTTATTCCTGTGCTGGAACAAAGTGGAAACGTTTAATGCTGAGTGTTCAGACCTAACTACCAAGCAGTAGTTCAGTCAATTATGCCATGACTAGCTGTAGCTGAAATTGACTTGCTGTGTTGAACAAAGTAAGTCAAAAAGCCTCAAAATAAGGATTGAAATCTGGTATTAGTTCAAGGAAAGATAATTTGAACTGGTTTTCAGGTCACACTCCATTCAATTCCTTGGTTGAGGTAGTAGGATAGCTTCAACTGTGGAAGCATGTTGTCTGTGAGATTCTTTTTTTGCCATATGGTTTATAAATACTGGAGCTGCCCTCAGTACTTGGTCACTAGTCCTGTTCAGCAGAATTAGTGTATGTTTTCTCTCTTCTGTTTACCTCCTCTTATTTCTGTGATAGAGTCCACCAAAATCAAATGAAGGTAGTACAGAGAGTAATAAGGAGAATGCAGCTACAGAGTCTGGGTCTGAATTGTCTTCTCAGGAGGCCACGCCAGAAAAAGGTGAAATCCAAAATATTACATTAGGAATGGTAGTTAATGCTTTTTAAAATTACTGTCTTTTTCAATATCCTGTCAATATCCTGTTACTTTTCAAAAACATGAGATTTTTATGTTGCCTTTACTGTCTCCTGTAACCAAAGATACAGGCTGGCTGTGGAAGTTGCTGGATGCTGTAGATTCTCTAATATTAAACATGTACAGGCTGCACTTTTTCATTGTCATTCTGTGGTAGTAGGAGTATCTTCAACAGAATAAAATTAGAGGGAATTAACAGAAATGGTAGTAGGATTTATCAGAGAATGTAGGAGAAATGTGGCAAACTTTTTTTAACAAATCTGTTTTATTTCAAGTGATTGAATTTGAGTCAAATATGTATTGCATTGAGTGGATGCCCCACATGTTGCTTGAACTCAGAACTGTTTGCTGGGTTCCATGACTTCAAATTGTCAAGATATTATGAAAATTCTGGGAGCTATGGGTTTTCTTCAGTAAACTGCTTGCAAGTCCAAACGAAAATGGAAAATTAATTGCACTGTCCTTGTGTAGACACAGCTGTATAGCTGGCAAAGGTATCAGTACTGCTGGAGCATCTACAGATAAGCAGGTGTGTCCATGCAAAGGTTTTAAACTATTGTGTGTAGGGACAAAACTTCTTGAGAACTTCTTTTGTCCCTTATGCTTGTAAAACAAGTATTAAAAGACAAGCTTTAACTTCTGCTTTAAATTTCAATCCATTTTTATGTATTCTATTAAGGTCTGTCTTCTATACTCTTCAAAAGGTCTCAAAATTGTGGTGTACTAATGTGAGACCTTTGTACATCTTATAAAATTTTATGCTAATCATTCTCAGACTCTCAAAATGTTGTTCAGCTAATAATATTTCAGAATCACTGGCAGAGTCTGCAGCAGCCTATACTAAAGCAACAGCAAGGAAGTGTTTACTAGCGAAGGTAGAAGTGATTACTGGGGAGGAAGCTGAAAGTAACGTGTTACAGGTAAGAAACAGAGTAGAGGAGCTTTGAGTTTGTGGGGATTCATATGGATGTCCAGTGAATGCACACCATCTGATTCCCTACAGCTCAGCCTTCCTCTGTATCTCTAATATATTTTCTTGTGTTAAAATGCAAACATTAGATTTTTATATCACAACCTTATTTATTAACTTGTTATCCATTGATTTTTAATTTTCTCTTTCTGAATACATTTTTGTGTATAAGCCATCTAGGTGTATCTCTAAGCATATTTTCCTGAATTCATCACAGAGAAGCTTCTATTTTATATGAGACAATTATTTGAAGAAAATTTAAATTCACTAAACGTTTTTGAGTTCTTTAATTGTTGTATTACTGAAGATTTTCTAAAATTTGAAATAGATTATTTATGCTAGCAATCTAGTTTCTTGCAAAACAGAAACTATATCACAAACACTCAGGAATTTTGCTTGAGGTACTTAATTGAATTAGTGATTTTGTAGGAGGATATTTGGCTGTGACTTAGATTCCTGATTTTAATCATGTTAAATATAACATTGTAGTTACTCATTAACTTAAATATGCTTACTAACTCCAGTGTGTTCTTAAGAAAAACATGCAGGGTTTTCATACAAAATGAAGTGGTAGATGTATTTTTTCCATCTCTTTATCCTCCAAATATAGTTTGATTTTTCCTTGAGATATTTGAACTGTGTTCTTTTCAAGGATCGCTTTTTTATTCTTACAGATGATGCTTACAGGGATGCTCTGTTCTGACACCAAACAGTTGCTCAGTCAGCATCTAATGCCTATCAGTTATGCTTGTATTACCTTACAAAATTATACTCTATATAATGTGCATCTTCTTGGACTTCTTTTGCCAAGACATAAATGGTTTATAAATGGTGGTTCTGGTCCGTCTCTGTTTCTGTGTAATTCAGAAATGTCTGGATGGTTCACATAATTGAACAAGACTCAGAAGAGATAAGAATCTTGTTTCACTCAGGAAAACCACAACTTTTGGCAGTTGTATGCTTAACAGAGGAATGACTTGCATGAATATGTTGTAAATTAACAGACCTTTTGCCTAACTTTAATTCATTTTTTCTTTTGAAATGTAATGCATTAAAATTCCAAAAGGGACTTGTTCAGACAGAACTGTGTTAAAGTTACAGAAACATACAGAGCTAGATGTCTAGGGGTGAAGAAAATGAGAAATGGAGGGAATGAAAATGGAAGTATCTTTTCCACTTAGTGCATGTTCATCTGTGGGAAACTTGAGGGATGATGATTTGAGGTATAAAACTTCAGCAGTAACAGTGAAGTTGGATTAGAGAGACCCACATGGACTAGAGATGTTTGGCATGAAAGAATAAGGGAGCTTGTAGGTCAAGACAGATTATTCTTGCTTTTGGAAAAAATGCATACAGCTTTTGAATTTTGTAACCTATGAACCCTGCAGGGAGGCAGTAAAAATATCTCACTTACTAGTTACTTTGTTTGTTTCAGGCTTTGCTAATGAATTGATAAAGAGCTAACATGTTTGTTCATCCTTTGCTTCCTTACAGGAAGAATTTTGCTTTGCTTTCATTATATTTTCTGGGTCTTCCCAGCAACAAATACCATCTTCGGTGGTGCAATGTGTACCTAAGTCTTTTAAAAGAATTGACTGATATAAGACAGTCTCTTATGACATTGTTTCCTCTGTGAAAGTTTATATTTTACCTTTATATCATACCTGAAAATTACTTGTTTTGATCTTGAACCCTCTTATTCTTTAAGAATATATAGCTGCTTTTAACAATACATGATGAAAATAGACAGCATATTTTGAGAAATTTATTGCAAAAAAGAGGATGACTGTTTCAGTTTCTACAACTATAAACAATTAAAAATTCCAGTACGAAATCTGAATATTTTTTTAACAAACTGTAGGTGACTAAGTAGTATATGATTACTTCAATCAACCACTATGCCACAGAGATATTTTCTGTTACAGATTCAGTGCAAGCTGTTTGTATTTGATAAAAGCTCTCAGTCTTGGGTGGAAAGAGGTCGAGGGCTCCTGAGACTCAATGATATGGCCTCAACAGATGATGGAACATTACAGTCTCGACTGGGTAAGGGGAACCAGGGGAAATGAGATACTGGATGACAGTCATGCTATTTTCATAAGGTTCTTCCTTTATACACAGCAACATTCACTTTAGCTAGTCTTAGCTCCAGCAGCTCAAAAGCAGTTGGGACCTTTTCTTTTGCTTCAATTAGTGAATACTGCTTCCAAAGAATATTTCATACCCTTCTATTGTGGCAGATGTTCAGATACTTTTCCCCCCCATAAAAGCAAGCCATGTTTAGTAACTAGAATATTTGTCTAGAAATTTATGGTAACATTATGCAGATCTGGCTGTTTTGGATGGGTTGCTTGTGGTGGGGGAAGTCTTTTTGAATAGTGAACGATTGTTCAGGCTGGCAGGAATGTGCATTGGCCTGAGATTATCTGCTCAGATGCAACTGCTGAACTTTAATGTATTAACATATAAGGCTTCAGACTAAATAGCTTTAGATATGACTCATAATCTTTAATAGCCTTGTTACAGTTTAAGCCCAGGCAGCAGGCAAGCCCCTTGCAGCTGCTTGCTCACTCCCACTCCAGCAGGATCAGAGAGAGAATTGGAAGTGTATAAAAGTTAGAAAACTTGTGGATAAAGACAGTTCAATAAAGAAAGCATGCAGACAAAGCAAACCAAGAAATTAATTCACGGCTTCCCATGGGCAAGCAGGTGTTCATCTATCTCCAGGACAGCAGGGTCCTATCACATGTAGTGGTGATTTGGGAGGACAAATGCCATCACTCCAAACATCCTCACTTCCTCTTCTTCCCCTTGCTTTATATCCTGAGCATGGTGTTATATGGTCTGTAATATCCCTTTGGTCAGGTTGGGTCACCTGTCCCAGCTGTGTCTGCCCCTAACCTCCACATACTCACATCCTCCTCATCAGTGCAGTAGTATGAAAAGCAAAAAAGGCCTTGGCTCTGTGTGAGCACTGCTCAGCAATAACAAAAACATCTCAATATTGTCAACCATATGTTCAGCACAAACCCAAAACACAGCTCCATACCATGGGATAATACTTTCTTCCATGGGGAGAAAGATGTCTCTAAGCCAGCCAAAACCAGCACAAGTTTGCATTCTTCTCATTTACAGTTGTGACAAAAGCTCAAGAGGACTTATTTGTAGAAAGACTGAAACCTTTATACAGTAAAAAGTGTCTTGATTGTTTTGAGCTTCCTGATGTGTCTTTTTCCACCTAACTGACCTTGTAACTTGGCTTTAGTGATGAGGACTCAGGGGAGTCTCAGGTTAATCTTAAATACCAAGCTCTGGGCTCAGATGCAGATCGATAAAGCCAGTGAGAAAAGTATCCGGATCACTGCCATGGATACAGAGGACCAAGGAGTTAAAGTTTTTCTTATATCAGTGAGTACTGTTTTTTGTTCATGTGTTAACCATTCTACTGAAGTTGGTGCTTACTTGAGCTGCAGTTGAGGTAGTATTTACGTTTTTCTTTGCACCCTACACTGTCTTAACATCATCCCTGCCCCAAAGACAAGGCGCCTGGCAGATTTGCTTGTCTAAAAAGTCTTGCTAGTTGGGAACAAATGCCACATCAAAGGCTGCCCTAGGAAGCTAGGTTGTCCAAAGCATTGCCCATGGCATCATGGGATCTGTTCCATACATACTGAGAATCTAACTATGGTGTTTAATGCAGATTGTTTTCTGATTAAAAAAAAATGGGCATTATTTCATAAATTTTATGCAGTAGTTTAACCAAAATTAGATCTGCTGGAACTTTCAGCACAGGAAAGCTGTTGTTGTCTGCAGTGCGGGAGGATGGATAGGTGCCCACTAAAAATGAAACACTAAAACTGTCAAGAACATCATATTAGGACTTAAGGGTTACACATTTTAACTTTGATTTTCTTTTGATGCAGAGTATTAAAGCAGTAACAGGATAGTGAAAGTGATTTCTGTGCTTGCTAAATGGGGATTGGCAATCCCAGTGAGAATTACTCGGGATCTGATCATACAGTCAGCAAGGAAGAAAGGTCACTCCCTAATGCCTGCTAAAGTACTTGCAGATTTGGAGAGGTCCGAACACATTCTTTTGATTTACACTGACTCTACACAAGGTGTTGCAAAAGAACTAGTGTTCCTAGGGATCAGAAATTGAGAGCATCAATAAATGGTCAGCTTTTCCTGTGACATTAGATTTGTAGGGCTGGGATCTGGAGTCAGAATGGAACTTAATGATACCAAATATGCATTGATGAAGAAAAAGAAGTGAAATTATTGGATAAATTTTTCTTCATATTTTTCTAGATTTGAAAGTTTTGAGTTAATCTGTCGTTAGGTTACTTTATTTTAGTACTGAAAAAATACCTTGTTTGGAATTTTTTTTTTCATTACAGCTTATTGTAGGGGAATTTTAGAGATACAGAGGTGACAGACTCAAGTGTCAGTAGGGGGCAGATGGAAACTATTTTTTATGAAAGAATTCAACAGGTTGTTAAAAATGCTTCCCTCTGAAACAGAGACTGTTCAAGAAAATTGGAATAATTGCCTGCCTGTCTGTCCATTGAGTTTTCTCATTATATCTCATATTGAAATTTCATGTTAGTGCCTCATGAAACAATTGGCTTGATTACGGTTAACTAATGTGTGAAGCTGAATTATTGACAGGCCAGCAAAAATCTGCAAGATTTGAATTGAAGGTCTCTTTAATGAGTTTTTGGGAGGTGTCAGGAAAGCCGTGTGGTTTCTATGTGAAGAAGTCTGTATGAGATCAGCAAGTACTGGGTACGTTAGCTGGAGAAAGTTGGACCTAAGTAGAGGAATATACTCGCACCACCAGAGTTCTGTATATTTAATGTGCTGCTGTGTGTACCACAGCCCATTCTGACTTTCTGAGAACTAAAAAGTATATTTTGAAATTTGGCATGACTGGTGTATTACATCAGCAGTGTTTTATTGTGTTATAATTCCATGCACCTTTTTCTTATTTCTGAATATTAAAAAATGCAGGCAAGCTCTAAAGATACAGGGCAGTTGTATGCTGCATTGCACCACCGGATCTTGGCTTTGCGCAGTAGAGTAGAACAAGAGCAAGAAGTGAAGAATGTAGCACCTGAGCCAGAGGTAACGCAGTCAAATGAGGAAGACAGTGATGATGATGTCATTGCACCTTCAGGATCAGTTGGAAGTGGTAAGAAAGACAATGGTGGTTCCTGTTTGCTATGCATTTTTCTGTGTCATTTCTTAAGGCAGACTGTGCTCTCTGTATATGTCTATAGAGTAGGACTATTGCATGGATTTCCTTTTTGAATGCAACTACTTCTTGCTTCTTCTCCAAACTGGTACAAGGCCTCTCTGCTGCCTCTGAGTTACATGCCACAGTTTAGCAGAGGTTTTCTATGCTTTTTATCATTTACTGAATTTCTAAGGGTGGTTCTGAGTTTCATTTTTGCCTTCATCATGGCCAAGAATTGCACATAAAACCTGAGATGACTTAGGACCAGCAGATAGCATCCAGATTGACCTTTCAGTAGAGAGCTGTTTGGAAAGCAGAAGGTTTATAGAGGGTTGTGGAAGGAGTGTAATGTTGATTGTATGTGAGGACGCTATAATTTAAGAAAAACACTAGTCTTCATTTGAGGAGGGCTTCCTTTTGTACTCTCAACTTGGAAGTCATCTGTGCTTTGCTTTCTTGTGGCTGAGAACATCCAGCCTTTGACAGCCTTCCATCCTGATTCACAGAAGGGGATAAAAAGATGAATGAATATGAATAAAAGCAATGGGAAGATTGAAGATGTTGGAAACTGAGCTTTTAGGTTTTGGGATGCTGCTGGGATTCCTGAACCAGATTAGTCCAGAGCATATAATTCTACAGTAGGAAGATCTTAGTCTGGAGAAGGCATATGCAATGCAGGGGAGGAGGAATTCTGCAGTTCTCATTGAACACCTGAATCTGAGACTTCTGTAGGCTGCTTGGGATACGTCTCTTACTGCAAAGCAAGAAACGAAAGATATTTCTTATGACCAAGAGCTACTTTTATTGTTTCAGGTCCTAATGATGAAGGTGATGGGCAGAACATTGGCAGCACATAGCAGATGTGAGCTGATCTGCTTGCAAGGCTGCTGTGAACGCCATCTTGCAGGCATCTCTGGATACCCCAGGCCAGCGATTTTTCAGGCAGTGTTGAGAGCTCCAGGACTTACGAACTGTGCATCTCTATTCTGTAGTTTGGATTTTTGGTCTGGATCAGTTGATTCCACACACACACAAAAAAAAAGCAGACTTGGAAACTACCTGAATGTGGTTTGGGACGTTGAAAGCTCATCATATTGATGAGCAAAAAAAAAAAATTCCAACCCCAAAACAACAAAAATCCCACAAAATGCAACCACCCCCAACCATTTCCCCTCTTCCTTGTAATTAAAATGGCACATTACAGCTTGTCACAGCTTTTCATTGGGACCTTCTGGCTGTTTCTTCAGTAGTTCATGTCTTGCAGGTCTCCAAGATAGAACTTTTTGACTTGGTTCCAACTCGAATTCTGCTTTTATTCCCATATTCCCCTTTACACAGGGAAACCCAGTCCTCACCAGCTCCTATGCTTACTGAGTTCCTTTTTTTTTTTTTTGGACTGCAGATGGGGCAGATTATGTTTTTATCTTTTAATCCCTACATAGGTTGTGGATGCGGATGCCATTGTTTGCTGTCTAGTGGGTTTGTAAACAGAAAGAAACAAAACATTGTGATTCACCAGAAAAGCTTTTTTAATGCGATAATAAGACTTTAAAGTCTGCAGGATGTTCTGCTAACTCCTTTTTTCTTCCCGTTTCATTATTATTTTGGGGGGATTTATATTGTGGTGAGACTTTTTTATTTTAGTTTTTCAATAAGATGCTCTTGTGTGTTGAAAAAGTGAAACTATTGTTTTGTACTGTTCTTTTCTGTTACTATTTAAGGGAGAGCTAAGCCACTATATATAATAGATGTTGCATACAAATTTTCTTAGAAAATTTTATGTTTCTGTGGCTGCAGTAAAGTGCAGGAGGCATACAGGTTACACCTTCAGAAAAGTTAATGACAAAACAGCTGTTAGCCCTTGGAAGAATAAATCAGGCTCATGTAATGAGCTCTGCCAGCCATTAAAATAAATCTGTATAATAAAGCAGTTCTCATTTAATGGCTTGATTCAACAAGCCATTTAGGCACTTGCCTGACTTAACTGTATGTGAATAATCTTACTGAAGTCAATGCAACTCTTCATGCTTAAAGTTGAGGACATTTTTTAAAATCTTGCTGAAGTAATGGCCTTAAATAGAAAATTTAACTTCTTACCCTTCCTGTCCCGGTTCCATTTCCGTAAGTCTTGCAGCATGAAGAAAAAGGTAATCTTGCCAGCCTTTGAGTAGTTTGGGCTGAAGGTTATTGTATTCTGTTCCACCACAAATAAAAGGAAGAATGTGTTTTTCTGTGTGTAATTCTGAAGTACTCCTACTGTAACCATAACTCACTTTTTTTTAATTTTGGCTTTGGGTGTGTTTTAATTGTTTTGAGCCTTTTGTGTGAAAGTTGAGTTTTATTTTCTTATTGAAACATATGGTATGTTCTTGTCCAGTAAAGCTGGAATTTAGTAGTCATCAGGTCACTTTCACTATAAATTCCCCCAATTTTTCTACTTCTTTTATAAATAGCTTGCTGATAGATAACTTATGACTTGCATGCTTGCTCCTTTGTAGGTTAAGGACGTAAAATTCATCACCTTAAAAAAAAATGGAAGGGGAAGAAGCATTTGATGTAGCATGAATTGAAAACAGAAACCCAGATTATTGCACAAAATCAACTTAGAAATTGAGTATTCAAATAGCAAAATAGTCCTTATTGCTTCTAGTTCAATGAAATACACTTTTCACTGGCAGTCAAGAACAAGTCTTCCCCTGTTTTCTGTTGTTAACCGTCACTGAAGACTGATGCTCTTGAGGCAGAGCATACTTTTACTTTTCCTGATATACTTTTCCTGAGCCAGCTGAAGGAACATCTGTGATTACTTTTCTGGCATTTGAAAACGGCTAATAAGCTGTGCCACTGCATTGTGATCTCTCTGGATTGTCTGCTCATGCCTGTTGCTGTTACTTATGAACAGAAACACACAGACTGTAAGTTCATCAGAAGGCTGAAAATAGGAATCTTTATTAATAAAATGGAACACTTTATATAAGGTACTTTGCTAAGTAAAAAGCGATTGGTGAATAGGAACACCACCTTCCCTATTACCATTGGCTAAGTAAGAGAATATATTCTATGTTATGAAAAACATCACCTGTTGTTTTGAGAAAGAATATTGCTTGGAGAGTATGTTTACAAAATTTCTCTTGGGAAAGTGAGAAGCTTTCCCTTGGGCGGAAAAGATCTTGACATGCCTTTAGCTATGAAGTTTTAAGAGACACAGATCTGTCTGCCCCACACATGCCTTCTTGCATTTTTGTTTTCATTTTCCCTCCTTAGAGTTACAGGGTTTTTTGACCTGATGCTGTATACCCCATACAGGAATATGGCAGGTCCCTTAGTACCCACTACACAGTTGTTTCTGAATCACAAGGTCTGGGGATTTTCAAGTAAGTGATCTGCATTTTTGGATCTGGGATCTTTTTACGTTGTTGAAGTACTCAGATTTAAGCTACTCTTTTCAAATACCCTTGCACTGTAAAGCAGTTTCTTGTCAGCAGCTTGTTCATACGGAAAATTAATAAAGTGTCTCAGCCAGCATGGCTTACTTCTGGGAAAACAGGTATTATTTCCTGGTCCCAGGCTCTGTGGGGAATCTCACTTTGAAGTGCTTTACCTGAAATGCATTTGATAGTGCATGAAGATTCAGAAAAATGGAATACACATGCTTGCTTTGGGGTTTAGTGGTATACAACCACCTACAGCTTTCTAAGAGATTCGGCAACTATTTACTTGTGCAAATTATATTTTTATCTAGGAGCTAGCTTGTGTTTCCTGTATGATGCAGTGGCTGATCAAGGGGAGGATAATGGTGACCAGCTCTGCTGCCTTATATTCCCCTTGATCATGCTCCTGCCCCATCTTTCCCCTTAGACCTCTTACTAACTTTCGTGTGGTGTTGACAATACCTGTATAAACTGTGTGGCTGCTGACCCACACAGACACAGCCTTTCTGGTTTCCAAGTGGAAAAAAAATACTGAAGAGTGTACTGAAGTTGAACATGCTTGCTGATGACTTAGCAGTGTACTCTGGCAACCAGGAGGGCCAGCTGTGTCCTGGGGGTACCAGGCACAGCCAGGTGAGAGAGGGGATTGTGTCTCTCTGCTCTGTACTGGGGCAGCGTCACTTTGAGTTTTGGGGGCAGTTTTGAGCACCAAAGTATAAAAAAGACATTAAGATAATAGTGTCCAAGGAGGGGCTACAAGCATGGGGAAGGATCTTGAGGGGAAGCTGTATGAGGAGCTGCTGGGGGCACTTGGTTTTTTCAGCCTGGAGAAGGGGAGACCGAGGGGGAAGACCTCAATGCAGTCTTCAGCCTCCTCATGAGGGATGGCTGAGGTGCTGGTATCAGTCTGCACTCTATGACCAATGACAGAGCTTGAGGAATCAGTATGAAGGGGAGTAAGGGGAGGTTTGGCTTGGATGTCAGGAAATTTTCCACTCAGAGGATGATATTAGAACTGAAACAGGCTCCTCAGGGCAGTGGTCACTGCACCAAGCCTGAGTTCAAGAAGCATTTGGACAGTGCTCTCAGTCATAGGATGGGATTGTTGGGGTGCCCTGTGCAGGGCCAGGAGCTGGACTCAATGGGTCCCTTCAAACTCCACGTGTTCTATGATTCTATGAAAGTGTTGCTAGAATGGTGATGTCACTGAAACAAGAAGTAAGCCTTTTGCCCGTAAAATGGGAAAAAAAGATGACGTCCACAGGAAGTACAACCATTAAGGTAGGAGAATGTTGTAATTACAACATCATTCTATATTCCCAGTGCATGACGCATTGCTTTAGAGAAGACAGGGCAGGAAATTATCTAAATAAATGAGTCCTCAGCCATCCTGCACTAGAACTAGGGTGGGAGGTAACCAGACTGTTAGAAGCCTGCAGGAATAAAATCCCTCCAACTTTCTAATTGCTCCTCTGTTCCTGAAGCATCAAATGATGCCATTGCTTGGTATTACTGCCATTAAATGACTGTTCCTAATATGTCCCATTCTGCAGTTCAATTGGTCTCTTGCTCTCCCAGTGAGTGTAGAAAATGGTTTATTTACTTTCTAGAAATGTGCTACATATTTCAAAATTTACTATGTTTCCCATGATCTTCTCTAGTTTTAGGAATTCCAGTTATGATAATTGCCATAATTTGTCATACAAGATTTCATTAAACTGACTTTTCACTGTGTGCTTTTTCTCTCAGTGTTACTTGGTCTTTCTGTGCGCTGACTGGCCTAAATTGAGCTCTAGTCCACTGTGTGGGTAGCAGATTTTCAGACAGGATGTTACAAAGATATTTTAATTTTTTTTAAAGGGTTTCTTTTTTTCTCTCCTGTGAAATTAGCACAGACCAACACGGGTGCAAGAGAGAATTGCTAAATCAGACAAAGTCAGTCTTGATTTTTTTCTGCTAGGTGAAAGTACAGGTATCTCATTAATAAATGCTTACAGATAATTTCTGTAAATAAAAGTCTCATTTGAAGATAGTATTCAGAGCTCACTTTTGACTACCTCCTTTCAAGGACTCCTTTCCAAAACTCTTCCTTTTGTAAAGATAGAAAAGCTGAATTTGTCACTGAGAACACTTAAATCTGTTGCATGGGTGGGCAGCGAGTGCCTTTTCCAGGGTTATATGTGAATTAAATGTGGGTTTATTTTAAATTAACCACTCCTGATCAAATCCTCTGGTAGCTTACCTTCAGCTTCTAATGAAACTGGAAAAGCCATGTGGTGATGTGATGTTTGCCTTCTCCTGTTCGAGAGACCAGGAGGTGTCATTGAGCCCCCACTGCAGGCTCTCTGCTGCTGGTAACATGCAGCTGAGCACCTGTGTGCTGACTGTACACTGTCCTTTGAAAAGCAGCTTGCTGTCTCTAGTCCATTTAGCAGACAAGATAAATTCCTGCTCCAGAGAATTCAGAGCACAACTGCTGCTGCAGACAGATCTGTTGGACAAGGCACTACAAAAAACTCCCAAGAGGGAAGGATGGGGATATGTTTTGAACGCCATCTGCTGATGGATGGTTCTGCCATTTCTGAAAATGTTTTGGAGATAGAAGGAACCCCAGTTATCTGCAGCTTGTAGTATGATGACAAGCTCCTACATATGTTTAAGGGAACTAATATTCTGTATCAGCAAGTTTGTTTATCAGCAGTAAAAATATTTGGAACCAAATTAGCGTTTTAAGAGCAACATTACATTAATTATGCTTTGCTTTCCCTGGAACTTGCCTATTTGTAGTAAGGTAACTCTTCACTCCCATTGTAACAGCTCTCTGAATAGTGTTGACTGCTTGGGGAGGGTTTGCAGTCCAAGGATGCGTATCTGCTGAATAAACCCTACCAGCAGTGTGGCAAGGTTAGCTGCATTCTATCCATGAGGCAAGTGGAAAGCTATACACACCAGGGTGCTGAATCTTGCAGCTACAGGCATTGTATCTTGGTGCAAAGCAGAAGGGATGTGAATTCTCTGTCCCACTCCCTTGTTGGTAGAAGAGCATTATGAATCTACAGCATGAGATACAGCCTCAGAAGAGCTTTTAACGGCTGCCTGGATCCCAGAAAGCTATTTGTAACTTAATGGCATAGAGTTTTGCCCTGTGCACGATTCAGTGGCTTCTGTATGTTTATATTGGGGAGAGCATTTGCAGCATGTGCCAATCTGCAGGAAAGTGTTTTCTCCACCCTGCTGTCTGGAAGGGTCACACAGCCCTTCTTCTAAAAACCACTTCCTTTATTAAAACACTAGTGAGTGCCTGCTGGTGGCATTGGTTCTGTGTGTAAGAACAGCAAGATCTCCGGCATGCAGAGGAAGCAGTGCCTAAGCCAAGGGACAATAGCAGGCCCTCTGTTACGAATACACTCCACACCAGCTCCTTCTGGTGCTGAGAGCTCTGGAGCGGAGGTGATTTGCCTGCTGCATTGTGAGCACACCCCAGCACATTTCTGGAGTGATACAGCCCAGCACAGCTTATGAAGCCTCGACTTTACTGTCAGCAGGTTACAGTGCTACAAAAAAATTCCTTTGGATAACAGAGCATCCAACTCCAGCTGTTTTGAGCTCCTATCACAAAGAACAGATACTGTGGGGGACTCAGCATACTGGAAAATACAGAGATAAAATATGTAATAAACTTTTCACATACAGGGAAAGGAGGTAGGAAAGCTTGAGCTAACACTACAGTTGTAGGCTTCTTCACTCATAACTTGGAGTTATTTCAAAAGTCATGAAAACAACTGAAAGAGCTTTGCTTGAAGGGATGTCACCGATAGGGAATATTCGTACTAATGTCTTCACAAGCAATTCTGTGGGTGAAGGTATGGGTGTTAATGTCTTTGAAATGGGTGTTAATGCCTCCACTAACTTCAAGCAGCAGGTTTGTTACAGAGCCCAGACACCTTTGACTCCTAAAACAGACAAATGGGGGGACTCTGCACACGCCGGAAGCCGGAACTTCTGAACTTCGGGGTAAAATGACAGATTCAAGGGGCACTATGTGGTATGTAATTCAGGAAGGCTGTACCTTCCTAGTACCTCAGCCAGCAGGGAAGGGAAGAGGGCAACATGTGGCTGGGAGTTTAGGATAAAAGCAGGCTGCACCCTCCAAAACCTCAAGAGAGAAAACCTGGTGGGGGCATGTGCCCCAGTGGCCTCTCTCCCTTTATTCGAATAAAGTTGTAGGATAGCTCTGTCTCCGTTGTGGACGCTGGCTTTTCATAGTGTGATGTTCTGAACAAAATGGGGATTCATCCAGGATCCTTCCAACGTCTGGGTCTAGCCTCTCCCAGTTTTAGCTGACCAGCACCCTTCAGTCACTGGGCAATTGATTGGGTACCCTAGGGACAGACTAGGGGGATCCATAAATAGTCCACAGGAAAGAACTACTGGAAATCTCACCAGTCAGTACAATAGGAACTTCAAGGAGTAAAACATGGCAGGATACCCAGAGGGGGCAGTAAGGGAAAGTTGAGAAAGGGTCTCGACTATAGGGCTGATGATCCTGAAATACCTCCGAAAGGTCCTTCAGGAAAATATTGGGATGGTTTGCACATTCTCTCAGAGGCAGATAAGGACATGGGCGCCCAGAAGGGGCAATAAGGGGAGATGAGGAAGGGTCTCGGCAACAGGGGACAGATGGTGTTGGTTTGGGAAAGGATTGGTTGAAGGAGAGTGTGAAGGAATATGGTATGGAAAATAGCAACAGGGGACTATGTAAAAAGAAAAGAGAAACAGTGAGGACTGAGATTTCTCCACCTTATCTTTAAAATCTGCAGTCTAATACAGGGCCATCTTTTGTATTCATGGCTTCCAAGATAGGGAAAACATAGAGATATTGTTCCTACACCCCTGGTCATTATGGAGCCAAGGTGAAAGATTTGGGTTTGTCTGCTTACTGCTCAGGACTTAAGGGGGTTTCTCCACAGTGAGGTGCACCGAGGCTGGGAGCAAGAGTGCAGGACGGGCAACTTGGGCTGGGGACCTGTGGAGGAGATGTGGGGCTGAGCCAAAAGGTGCCTAAAGCTGCAACCTCTCTGAGCAGGGGCTGCAGTGGCTCCCAGCCCCATGAGGCTGCAGGATGTTCTGTCTGCTTGCTGGTCCCTGTGGCACTGTCGGCTGTGCCTGTCAGCTGAGCTGTGCTGGCACCTGGTGCTTTACAGAGCTTATGGTGCTGGGAGAGTGGCCTGGGCAGCCTGGATGGGCGTGCTGGCAGGGTGTGTCTGGACGCTGCAGGACAAAGACTGTCTTTAGTGTAAGAGACAATGCATTACCAAAGCCTGGTTTGATGCAAGAAGGGATTTTGTTTAGATCACCGGGGAGGTGTGTGATCTTGCAGAGTTTGGAGGTGGTGGGAGGCCGAGAGCCCACAGACAGCAGGAGCAGGGGCTGGAAAGGTGGCAGAGTGGGACCTTCCAGGAATCGGTTAGAAAGGCACATCAGGTATACAAAAGATATGAAAGAAGGGATGAGGAAAAGGTAAAGGTACAGGCAAGGATAATGTCACAGTTTTTTCAACCCCCAGTGGGGAAAAATGTGTAAGGAGTCCCAGGACCAAAGGTAAGGGGATTGCCACCAGGACAGTGATTGGGACGGACTCAATGTGCCATTTGTAAAAGAAGATATCACTAGAAATGGATTGTTAGGGGTGTCAGGATCTCCTATTCTACCATGGGCACGCCACACTGGAGCCCTTGCTGGACTGAGAAGTGTATTTCGTAGTGACACAGGAGCCTCTCTGTCTACTTTGAATTTTATGCCAAAGGGGGGACAATTGTCCAAGTCTTCTTTTGATAAGTGGGAAAGATAAGCTTGTGTGTTTTATTCAATTGTTATTGGTGAATGTAGGAGATGGGTTTGAAATGTGTGAGTTTCTGTTTGTTCCTAGTTGTAGTTGTGTTTGCTAGGAGGGGATTTGATGAGTGTGTTGGGAATGCAAGTTACTGTCATGAGACGAGATGGGGAGGCTAGTGCTGTTGTACTGATAAAGCTTATGGTAAAGTGAGCCCAGAAGTGTGCACAGACCCAGTGGAATGTGGAAAACTGGAGATGGAACCTCTCCATATCCTCAGATTACTCTGAAGCAACCTGGACAACTGGTGTCTAAAAAGCAATACCATCTTTCAAAGGAAGGAAGTGTCGGAGTCCAGAACACTCCTCTGACTGTCCTGAGAGATTCTAGACCCAAGCAGGGGGCTGGGAAGCCTTGGCAGGGAGTCAAGAACTCCTGCGGCTTTGATTTTAGCCCCTGGGAGAAATTACCACCATTGTGTGAAGAATTACAGACCACGGGACTTTAGATAGGGTGATAATTAGCTACACACCGGGTGAAAAGTAGATTTATGTAATGTTTAGGTTAATGGGCAAAAAAACACAAAATGGAGTCTCCACGTGGCTCTGGGGTTTCTTCCTTCTTCTTCGTCTTCTCCATTTTCCTCTGTATCATGGGCATCTTTGGTTGGCTCAGAACAGAGTCCTACCTTCTAACACGGGAGACAGGTATTGGGGATCTTTTGTAAATATAGTATACGTAGTTTGTGGTATAAAGATAATCGTCACCTTCGAGGCTGGGCCTTTTCCCCGTGAGCTGACCTGCAGAACAGATCTCAGTGGGTCGGAGAAGAAACTGTACCGATAAGGGAAAAATAAACAGCCTTGAAGAAGCAGAGGAGACGGCTCTCAGTTTTTTCTCCTTCTATCTCGGTGCTGGGCAAAAGACTTTTACACTCTCGGGAAGAACAACATCACATAAAAACCCGAGAGGAAGGAAGAGGTTGCAGCCTGTTGCTGCATCCCTGTTACGGGTAGAGCTTTTAGAGCCATTTATAACAGTCTGATATAGTGATAGATGCCAGATAAGCCAGATATACAGAGCCATGTATAACACCTTTTAACACTCCTACCCTGCTAGTTATGGTACAGGACCTAAGAATAAATAACGAAACCCAGGCACTCCACAGTCCCAGATCCTTATACCATCTTGAGGAAAGTTCCTTCCTCACACTGCTACTAGTCAGGACTTGATTTAAAAGATGCTTTCTGGGGATGCTTACTTACAGAGCACAGTAAACACTATTTTGCCTTTGAGTAGGAACAAGATTATTTGGGCAAGATATTAATTAAATTTACTCCACGCCTAGAGATTAGGTTATTGCTGTATATGAAAGACTTTTCTTGAGAGAATGGGAGGAGGTGGTAGGGGAAGCCTCTGTGATTTTCTGGCTGGAAGGGAAGCTTGGAGTGCCTGAAGGGAAGGCACAGATGATGGACAGAAAAGTTAAATATTTGGGGCATATTTTGACTGAAGGTTTTCATTGTATTGGCCCAGAGGGGTCCAGGGAAACTTGGAGGAGCTGTTGCCCAGGGCTGAAGGGGGACTGTAACAGTATTTAGGATTGATAGAGTATTGCAAGAAAATTAAAAGAAAGATTGATTAATGTCCCAGTTTTAGCTTTCCCAGGCCCAGAAAAAGAATTCGATCCTCCCTTTACTCCCTGACTCAGCTGTTGCTGATGAAGGGGGGGGGGGGGGGGGGGGAAATGGTGCTGTCTTTTCCACCAGAGGAGTTGGAGGTGATTAAAGGTGGTGTAGTAGAAGGAAGAGATTTGATTTACAAAGGACAGTATGCCAGGAGCTTTCACCCTGCAAATATTAAAATGTGAGGGGGGTCATTGTGAGTCTCCAGGATTGGCAGAAGCCTTCCTCAAGACTGCCTTGGGTCTTTCTGTTTTAGCAAAACAAGCTACTGAGGGGTGCCTGGCTGAAGTTAATAGCCAGACTACAAAGGAGACTGCAAGGTGGGGCAGTGACCTTGGGCTATTCTCCTTTCCAAGGTTGCTGGGTATAGTTTGCGGAGGTGCTGTGGGCGAGAGGGCTTAAATATCCTCTGGTAGTGGTATGCCAGCTGGCAGGGTGGCCAAAGGAGTTTCTGGTCACATCAGCAGCTATTGCATCAGTTATGAAATTATTTTTGGAACAAATAATTACAGGATATGGGATTGTGGAAGCAGTGGACTTGGATGGGAGAACTCATTTTACAGGGGATCCTTCAAGGGATTTTGACTACTTTGTGAATTCAGTGGGACCTCCATACCCCCTAGCACCCTGAGAATTCAGGTCAAGTAAAAAGGATGAATGGACAAATAAAGAAACAACTTTGAAGCTGGTGCCAGAAACTAAGATGCCATGGGTACACTTTTTGCCATTAGTTTTGGAAATAATAAGAGCAAAACCCCAAAGAAATAATTTCATGGAAAGAATAATAAAGTACTGGAATGTTCTGCCCGGGGAGGTGGTGGAGTCACCATCCCTGGATGTGTTTAAAAAAAGACTGGATGTGGCACTCAGTGCCATAGTTTTGTTGAGGGGTTAGGGCATGGGTTGGACTTGATGCTCTGGGAGGTCTCTTCCAACCCAGTGATTCTGTGATTCCCCTTGACAGGCAAATTAATCCACAAACACCAGAGGTTTATGTCCAAAAAGGAGACAGAGGTGTCCTGTAACTTTATTCCAATAAAGGGGCATTTCTCATGGGGTCTCTCAAATGGTTGGAGTATGCAGCCTCCTTTTTATTCTGATTTCCACGCTGCATTTTCCTCTTTCCCCATTGGCTGAGGTACTTGTGAGGTACAGACTTCCTGAACCACCTACATTACAGTAACAGACCCCCTTCTAATGTGTACCTCCCCCTGTTTTTTTCTTCCTTTTGTCTCTGTTCTTTTTCTTAAAGTCCAGGGATTTAGTATAGCCTTGACTAAATGGCTATTGACACTGACTTGTCTGTGTCAATTAATGGAATTCCTGTGGATTTCCATTGCTTCTTTCACCTCTCAGTATTTGGATTTACCTACCAGCAGGCCCACAGTTTGTTTGTAAAGACACCTCCTTCTCATTCCTTTCACCCTTTGAATTAATTTTCAATGTCACAGGGAGATAAAGATGTATATTTAAACATACATCTTTAGATGTATGATTATACATATATATGTATGTTATACATATAGAAGTATAAGGCCAAGAGACTATGTATTGTGAGATCTCTTTGACAGGAAACAGTTAGCACAGACACTGCCCAGAACATCCAACCAGGACTGCAGAGACAGCAGCCAGGACAGCTGAACACAGGTGGACCCATCACACTCGGCTCAAGGTCTCTAAAGCCCTGGAGATTTGGACTTCTCAGCAGTAGGAAAAGGACGGCAGACTTCAGCAATCAGTAGCTACAGTTCATTTAGAAGAACCTCTAATGATTAATGGGCTAATATGAACTGTCGTTGTCTACTTTATTCTCTGTATTTACTGTATTCTGTTTCTCTGTATTTGTTTGCCACACCTGGTGCATGGGCCAGATGTGGAAATGTTGGGAGGGAGTGTTTCAAATGTTAATCTTTGTACCATGCCGGGTTGATAAAAAACGTTAATAATAACCTAGGGTTTGTGAAGTCAAATTGAGGAACAAGAAGAGGAAGGATTGATAGGGTGCGCTAATGTCTTTACAAGCAATTCTATGGGTGAAGGTATGGGTGTTAATGTCGTTGAAATGGGTCTTAATGTCTCCACTAACTTCAAGCAGCAGGTTTGTTACAGCCCAGACACCTTTGACTCCTGAAACAGACAAATGGGGGGACTCTGCACACGTCCGAACTTCTGAACTTTGGGGTAAAATGACAGGTTCAAGGGGAACTATGTCGTATGTAATTCAGGAAGGCTGTACCTTCCTAGTACCTCAGCCAGCAGGGAAGGGAAGAGGGCAACATGTGGCTGGGAGTTTAGGATTAAAGGAGGCTGCACCCTCCAAAACCTCGAGAGAGAAAAGACCCGGTGGGGTCATGTGCCCCAGTGGACTCTCCCTTTATTTGAATGAAGTCAAAGGACTCCTCTGTCTCCTTTATGGACACTGGCTTTTCAGAGCATGATTTTCCATATATGACTGAGATGGCACAGTAGAGTTGTCTTTTCATTAGCGTACTAAGAACAATCAATGTTTATAGTCCCCTAACCCGAACTAGAAAAATCAATGTATACAACGTCCCTACAGTCTATGTCAAAGCACCTTTATTATTTCAGAAGGAGACAGGGCCATACAGCAGTATCAGCAGTATAGGCACAGTTAATTAAAACAGAATCCTTGAAAATTCATTTAAAATTAATTAAGCGCCTTTAAGTAAGAGTTGTAGACCCTACCAAAATCAAACGAACAAGAAAAACAAACACGAACCACAAACAAAAAACAGTTCCTCCTCCACAAAAACGCAAAACACCCACAACAAAACAAAACCACACCGATCTTACCGCCCCATAAGCAGTCAGTAAAGACAAACGATAAGGTCAGTGTCCCGGGGGTTAGGCAAAAAGCCTGAGAGGCTCAGGTGAGGCACCTGGGGACAGAGGTAGAACGCGCTCAGTCCCGTGTCGGAGCGCGTGTCCCCGCCCAGCGGCGGGCGCGCAGCGCGCGTGCCCGCGGGACGATCCCGGGCCCAGCGCATCGCGGGGCGGGGCCGCGCCGTCCTCTCGCGATAGCTCGGCCGTGTCCTTGTCGCCATGGCGGGCTATTGGGACGGGCCCGAGGGCGAGCAGTGCCCGCAGCGGACCTGGCTCGCCACGCGCGTAGGCGCGGCCGCGGGTGGGCACCGGGGGGAAGAGGGCACCCGGGGGGGCTGCCGAGCGGGGCCCGGGCAATGACGCGCGGTGCTGTCTTGCAGGCCTGGTCGGGGCGGCGTACCGCATCATCCTGCTGCGGCCCGGCTCGGCTCTGACCGCGTTGCAGATGGCAGCGGCGGACAGCGTCACGATGGGTAAGGGCCGGGCCCCTCTCTGTGACACTGTAGTGTGGGACTTCCCGCACACCGCAGAGCCGCCAGCCGCGCTTCTGCTCGGTCTGGCTGCGTCCTCGCTTTTGCCCTTGCCTCTGCCCCTGCACGGTTTCGGTGGTTCTCTCCTCCACCGGCCCTGGGTGGTTGTTTAGCCAAGTGCCAAAACACGGAAATGGAAAGACATAGCCTTGATTTGCAGGTCAGGTAACGTATTTTTTTGCCATTTAGAGTGAAAGGTACATTGGGATTTTGTTTCTAGAATACTGAGTTTGCGGGCAACAACATAGGGTAAGCAAATTTAGGTTTTTATGTAAGTAATTATTTAGGTATTGTATGTAATGAACTGCGTTTGCTAAATAACAGTGCAATGGTTTTGGTTGCAAAAGGAGAATAAATGTGGGGGGTTTCCCATGTTCTATAGACAAGAAGAAACCATGTAGTTGTTTTGAATTGGCTTTGGAAGACAAAGTGGATGCTGAAGAGAGGAAGAGGAGGGAGCTGAAGGTGCTTCTTGGTTGAAGCTCCCTCTGCCCCTTTTCTAAGTGCAGTTTTCCTCTTGGCAGACTTTTGCTTTTCAGTCTAATTCAATGGCTTGTGCTACCTCTGCTTTTCCCCAAGTGCTGGTGCTCTGAGCTGAGGCACAGTCCAAGTTTACATTTTTGAGTAGTCCAAGTGTGAACTAGGATCTGGCATCTCCTCTGATGAGCTGAAGTCATTATGAAGGGACTGGATCATGTAATCAACTGTGATTTCAATAAATCCTTTAATCCTAAACAGGCATATTGGGTCCTCTTACCAGTTTCATGGTTACCCGAGGAAGGATTTGTCCTGTCTACTGTTCAGGGGTCACACCTCATGGCTTCAAACTCTGCATTTTGCCTACAGATGCCTTGGTCCAAAGCAGGGAGAGCAGGAAAGTTGAAATGCAGTCCTAGGTCTGGGAGTTTTGTTTCTTCAGTGCTCTTTTCAGTTAATTTTGGCATCAGCATAATTCATTTTCTGCATAGGTTTGTAACAGGAGCTGCTGGTTTTATGTAGGGACTGAAAATTTTTATCCTGGACATTTTTGTTGTTCCCAGGAAAGATGAATTGAAATCTGCAGGTGGTGCCTGGTGGACAGTTTCTTGATCAAAAGTTTGTATTAGATACAACCCAGCTTTTCTTTACACAGCTCTTTGCCAAAGTGTGAAATTATATCAGTGTAGGGTTTGATGGGATGAAGTGTGGAATTCAGTGGACAGGATGCTTCTACTTTGCAGTTTCTTGTTTCAGTTCAAAATTCTTAATTCAGTTTCAAAGTCAGTTTGCAAACAAGAATAATTTACAAACTCAGGTTTTTTTTTTCTGCTATCCAGTAATCATTTTGAGCCCCAGGCAGGCAGAAGAGGAAAGTACCAGGACTAGCAGTGTACAGAGAGAGCAGAGCTCTTGGCATTGCTCTGCGCAGTGCTGTGAGGTGGCTTCACAGGGACTTGAAGGCTGAGTTACAGTGCAGAGTTCAGGCAGAGTTGGGGAGGTGGCTGCACAGACACCATTGCTCCTTCCCCTCCAGTACCTCCGGGTGTCAGGGGTGCCCCATTGCCTTGTTGGGAAGGGCTGTTGGGCGGTACCCTGGCAGGATGTGGTGCTGCTTGGTGGGAGTGGGTGCAAGGGTGCTCTGAGGCTCCAGCTCACAGCTGAGCAGGATCCACGTGGTGCAGGGGGAGAAACCAAGGGAGCTGGGTGGGACTGGGTGAATGCTGAGACTCACTGTAGCAGCTGGGATAGGATGTCCCTGGGAAATGGATCTTGCTTCATTTACCATTGTAGTCGCTGCAAATATGAAATCAAGCTCAGTGTGAATTCTCTGGTCCTTGAGGATTATGTTTTTGGTTTTTTACTTGTTTACAGCTACACTGGGAGCTGTGTTTGGCTTAAGTACCTGTCTTTGTGCTGAAGTCCGGGAAGAGCCAGAGGATCCTTTAAATTATTTCATAGGCGGCTGTGCAGCAGGAGCTGTCTTGGGAGTGAGAGGTAACTGTGGACAATTCCTGCATTGAAATGTTCTCTTGCTGGTTTTAGAAACTTTTCTGTTGAGGAAAAACGTTAAAGAATGTTGATGTCAGGCTTCTTTGGTAATGATTCAGCTCAGCCTCTATTCATGCCAGTTTCATTGGCATTGTATAGGCCTGCTAAAATAAATATGGCTGCAGGAGGGGAGGACACCAAAGGGAGTATGAAGTGATAGACAGAATGAAAGAAGAGCTGTGTCAGTACTGCCAGCAGGAACTACCAGTTATACTTTAAAATTGCAGGATAGGAGAAAATATAGTTGTGGAAATCAACATTTTCTTGGCAACAAATGTGATATATTTTGGACAGCAAGTACAATCTAATATCTGCCTTGTGAATTCTTTGCATAGTCTGAGGGACAAGCTGTGTTCTCTGGCTGTAGCTCCTATAGCCCCTTGTAAGACTTTAGTAGCTCCTGCAGATACTGATACAGCTCTGTTTTCTGTAGACATTCATACTTGAACTAAAGTGATTGTTATTTTTGTCACTCAAATGAGCCATTTAAGATTGCCCACTTAAGGGGATGGGGCAGTGTATTACTGAAATTGATATTTCAAATTGCAGGCCATAAGCATGAGAACTCAATTTTATAAAAGGGCCACTTTTCCAATTCCTCCGTCCAGACAATGTTGCTGATGGTCAAAATACTTATGAAAAATGGCTGTCTATGCAGATCGGTTGCAAAGAATTTGTGCCTTAATGGATCTTTTCTGGTTTGGTGTGTTTTCTTCAGCTCACAGTTACCTCACTGGCACCACAGCGTGTCTGGGGTTTGGAATCACTGCAGCTCTCATGAAGATCGGTAACAAGGAAGGCTGGAGGCTGATGGGACCTCCTAAGCTGTAAATATCACCTTCTCCCTCCCCGTGAGCTGGCTTCTAAATGTTGTATGTATTTACGACGTTGTGTAATAAAGATTTGGTCCCATCAGCGGTTGTCACAGCATTGTGGTGTCACTTGGCTGTTTACTGGCATTTGGGCTGAGGTGCACAAAGCTGGAGCTGCTGAAGGGGAAGTGGCAACTTCTGGTCAGGCTGCGATTTCTGTGCATGAGTTACTTTGTCTTCGTGTCTCGGTGTTGTGTGCACACAACACTGGAGCTTCAGTGAGGTCCTGGCAGTTTGAGTGGGCCCTGTGGGGCTTGACAAGGAGTGGGATTACACTGCACTGAGCCCGTCAGTGAGGATCTGGAGCCAGAGCTTCTGAAGAAGTGCTTGGCTCTGAGCTGAAGATGGGGAAGGTGGGGTAGGGAAGAAGTTGGATGTCCACAAGGGAATTTCGGGAATCTGGGGTCATTCTTCAAAAAGCATTTCAAGAGGTCTAGAGCTAAGTGCTTCAGGGTTGAAACGGAGGAATATCTGAGGCTGGAAGGGACCACTGAACACCAGCTGAGAACTGTAGCAGATTGCTTATAGCTATGTCTGGTTGAATTTTCTATGGACAGGTGTGTCCTGCAAACGCACTAAGGAGGTGGAGAGTGTGGAGGCACATGATACACAGAGAGATGAGAACTGGATCATTTTTCCTGGAGAAAAAGTCAATATTTGATCTAATAGCACTTTTTCACAACTTAGTGGCTACAGAAAGTGCAGGCTCAGGTGTGCACTAAAGGATGGGAAATAACAAGGTAGGGAAATTCTAATTAGATAGAAATCTCACAAGCAGGATAGGTAAGTACTGAAAAATGAACTTGTAGAGGATGTCACTCTAGGGACATCTTTAGGGACACAATTCAACTGGACATATAGGAACAGTGCAGTGCAGAGATGGGTGCATGAGTTACCAAGACAGGAATGTGGACATGAGGGATGCAGGTGTGTGGGAGAGGGAAACATGGGGTGTGAGGGGAGGGGACAAGATGAGATTGGGGCACCAGAGGACCGCTGAGCAAAGGACGGTGATACCAGGACGCAGTCACAGCATGCTCTGGTAGATGCTCTCTGTGGGCTGGTGGGGTCCTGGGGGCACTTTAGGCTGGGCCAAGGGGCTGGTGTCCTGGAGCTGAGACCCTCAGCTCTTAGGGATTCAGTGGGGCTGGGCTGCAGCTCAGGAGCACAGCAGGTGGTGGTAGACCTATCACCTAATAGGGGGTGGGGGAGCAGGCAATTGTCTGTCTCCTACCTGAGTGCTTGGGATGGGGCTCTGCTTCACCCTGGGCTCTGGAGAAGAACAAGGTTTAGACAGGCCAGGGACCCCCAGCAGGACCTGCCCAGGGTAGCATGGGGTTTACAGAAACTCCGGTTAGCTTCAGCTGGCCCTGCTGCCTGTCCTCAGAGTTCAGTGACCCACTGTCCCAGCCTGGGGACCCTGGGGCCTTGGACCTCCCTCTGCCTGAGCCTCTTCCAGCTCCTGGCTGGGGCCACGTGTTCTGTCTGGTCTATAATTACCCGGGCACATTCCTAGGGAGTCACAGGAGTTCTGCAGAGCAGCAGCAGGCGGTAAGGGGGACAAGTGCACAGCGCAGCATAACAGGCCGCACAGTAATGCAGAGGCATGGCAATACGGCAAGGGCTTCACTGGGCTGCAAAGGGCATGGCCTGAGCGAGGACAGGCAACACTACGCAAACAGCGAGCAACGTGGTGGGGACAAGGGGTGGTAATAATGTCATGAGGGTCAGCACATCTCAACAGTGTGTGGTGCAGGGGAGCGTGACATGCAATATTGCAGACAACTAGGAGGATAATGCATCACAATGTGTGACAGTGTGACACAACAGCTAGTGCACTGCAGGCACTACCATGCACCAAGCAGGTATGACAGGTGCTTTGCTGGGGGCTAGCAGCTTGGTTGCTGTTGGAATATCAGTAGTTTCAGCTATGGGGCAATGGCTGAGGAAAGGCATGGTTGTGTGTGTTGTAGGACTGAAGGTCTGAGTGGTGACTGGCCTGAGCTATGGGGCTGTGGGGCAGTAGTGTTGGTTGTGGGTCAGTAGCTTCATGCTAAGGGTTCAGAGATGAGGCAGGTGAGGAGATCAGACTCATCTATGGGGCAGTGAAGTGGGCTGTTGTTCTCACTTACGGAGCTATTGAGTTTTGCCAAGAAGCATCAAATGCAGTAATGGAGCAGTAGTAGAGCCTGGTGGCCTTGGCTGTGGGGTAGAGGCTTTGGTGGTAGATCCAGTGACTTTGCTATGTGGCAGTGCCAGTAGCAAGACCCCATGTCCCCAGCCAGGGCCCCCAGCCCTGACACCCTGCTCCATGTGTTTCCACAGGGCAAGATGTGGGTTGCAGAGGGGCCGGCCCCAGACCGATGGAGCCTGCGGGATGGGGCTCATGCTGGACACTTCCTGGCCATGGCTGACCACCTCCGCACCACAGGACAGCTGGTGGATGTAGCTGTGGGCCCAGAGGGTGACATGGCCCATGCTGTGGTCCTGGCCTCCATCAGCTCCTTCTTCCACCGCTTCCTGGAGGGCAGGACCAGACAACTCCACCAAGATCCTCCACCCCATGTCCAGCTGCCACCTGGGGCCACACTGTGGGGCTGGAGGGCTGTGCTCACCTTTGCCTATGGGGGAATTGTGCCCCATGGCCGGGTGAAAGAGGTGGAGGAGTCTGCCCGGGTCCTGGGTGCCCCCCCGGGTGGTGGCTGCCTGTGCCCTGCATCTGGAGATTGACAACCAGGAAGAAGGTCCTAAGCCTCTGGAGGAGCAGTGGGAGACACTAAGAGCCATGGAGCAGCTCCATGCCAATGGTGTGGGCTGTGACCTCCAGCTCCAGGCAGGGAACGAGGTCATCCCAGGTGGGCAGGAGGTGGGGTTCCTGTATGAGGGACTGAGGAGTGGGACAGGGCGCTCTGGGACAGCCAAGTCCTCTGGTGGGGATGGTAAGACTGCAGCTCCAGATGGGGATCAGGCTCTAGAGGTGCCTGCAGGGCTGCTCCCTTTGGCAGAGCTGGGGCTTTGATGGGCTGGGGCCAGAAGACCTGAGTTCTGGGGGCTGCACAGTGCAGAGGGTCCCCTGCTGCCTCCCACCGTTATTCCTCCTTCCTCCTAGTTCAGCGACTAGCCCTGAGCTGCTCCTGTGACTTCTTCCGGGCCCTTTTCACCTGCCCCATGCGGGAGGCCACCCATGACCCTGCCAACCCACTGGTTACGGGGCTGTCCCCAGCCGAGCTTCGTCTCCTCCTCTCCTTTGCCTACACAGGAGCTGTAGCAGGGCCATGGCCCATGGTCTTGGAGGCAGCGGAGACCTCCCTGCGCTACCAGGCCTGGGGGCTCCTCACTCTCTGCCTGGATGTTTTCACTCATGGCCTGACCCCAGAAACTGTTCCTGATGTGCTGGCCTTTGCTGTGGCCTATGGGTTGGATGAGGTGGTCCATGTAGCAGAGAACTATATCTTGGCCACCTTTCCCTGTGTGGTGGTTACACCAGCCTTCCTGGATCTTCCTGCACACCTTCTCATCCGCCTCCTCCGCTCTGATGGTCTCAATGTCCTCCATGAACTGGAAGCCTTGGAAGCAGCATCTCGGTGGCTTATGGCCAATGGAGATGGTCAGGAGGATCTAGCCAAAGAGATCCTGTCATCTGTTCGCTTTGCCCTCATGTCCAGCCTGGAGCTGAAGAAGGTCCTATCTGTGACTGCAGGGGTAGCTGACCCAAAGGTCCTCCGTGAGCTCATGGTAGCAAGTTTCACCCCCATGGCCCAGCTGCCATGCCGGGTACGTTCTTTACAAGAGGTGTTGGTGGTTTGTGGTGGAGACAAAGTAAAGGGCAACCTGGCTGCCCGGAAGCCCAGCAGACACCTTTGGTTTGCAGACCGCTACCTCAGTGCTGTGGGGCTGGTGAAGCAAGTTGAGTGGCGGGCACTGGGACACTTTCCTGATGGCCCACGCTTCCGTCATGCTGTAACTGTGGTGGGCAACAACCTCTACGTCCTGGGTGGAAAGCACTACTATGGGGTCCATGACACCCTAGCCAGTGTCTACAGGTGAGAGCTACAGAGGACTTAGAGTTGCCATGTGGCACCAGGACATTGTGGGAGGTATTGGTAGAGCTAGAAGCTAGAGCTGCCCTGTGGATCCAAGACATTGTGGCATTGCAGCTGGTCAAGTGGCCCCAAGACATTCTGGGAAGGGTTGGGTATAGGACTATAACACCTCCTATTCTGAGGTGTTACAGGTTTTTTGGGAGTAGGAGTGGGAGGCTTCTCTCTGGAGATGCCTCAGGACATTATGGGTTTGATATTGTCCAGAAGGAGGGGGCATTCCCATGCAAGGTGACCATGTGACCCCAAGGGCATTATAGGATTGACAAGTTGTAGGTGGGTTGTAGCCCTCAGTGGTGCCAACATCAGCTCGTGGTGTTGTAGGTAACAGGCAGTCTCTTGCATCTTTGCCTCTTAAACCCAGGTACCAACCTATGGATGGTTCCTGGGAGCGTCTGGCCAGTATGACATGTGGACGGAGCTACTTTGCTGCTGTGGCACTTGGTAATTTCATCTACGCCCTGGGGGGCTGCTCAGGGGAGCTCTACTGCACAGATACTGTGGAGTGCTACGACCTGGCCAATGACATCTGGAGGTGAGGCTGCTCTAGCAGATGCCTAGTTTCCCTTTTCTCTCAAAGCCCCTTGTCTTGGCCATGGTGCCCTCTGAGTGCTTTGTGTCACTAAACCTCCAGTGGAGGGTTGACCTGCAGTGGTATTTGAGAGAGGTGTACTGAATGTTGAACAACCATGTCCCTTGGGACTGAGTGTTGGGTAGTGTTGCCTAGTGGGTGGCAAATGAGTTTTTGGCCAGTAGTTGCATTTCTTGTTGGCCATCTGCCAGCGAGAGAAGTAGTTTGATTCCTCTCATAGGTAGAATGTTCATGGGGTGAATGTTGACCATTGAGGGACCCCACTGTGGCTGACCAATGGTGTGGTGACTACAAAGTGTTGAACAGTGATGCCCCTGGGGCATCCATTCTGTGTCAGCTGATGTTGTCCACTGGGTCTCATTGGATGTTGGCGAGTGTTGCCTGCTGAGTGGTCAATGAAGCTATGACTCACAAGGAAACCTCTAGGTAGTCAGTCACTGCAGGACAGCCCTGCTTAACCTGTGCTTCACCCCTCCTTCTCTCCTTGCCCAGGAGGTGTCAGCCCCTGCCAATGGCTCTGTGTGGGCATGCGGCGTGTGCCCTGGATGGTGAGCTCTACGTGTCGGGTGGGTGTGATGAAGCATACCAGTGCCAGGCATCCTTGCTCCGCTATGTCCCAGGTGCACCTGTCACACTCCTGGCCCCCATGAATGGCCAGCGAGCTGGCCACATCATGGAGGAGGCAGGTGGGCAGCTCTATGTGGCTGGGGGCTTGTGTCAGCGGGCTGGGCAGACTGGCTACAGGGACCAGCTGACCTTTGAGGTCTACAGCCCCAAGCAGAACATCTGGGTCCTCCTCAGCCCACTCCCCCGTGCACATGTAGTTGGAGGTGCAGCTGTGCTGGGAGGGGAACTGCTTGTACTGGGAGGGTACAGTCATGAGACATACCAGGACACACACTTGATCCACGCCTACCAGCCGGGTACTCGTCGCTGGATCACCCGGGGCACCTTGCCCCATGCCTATGCTGACCTACAAGCCTGTGTTCTCACTGTACCCCCTGCCTTGCGTGCCCCCAGCTGCCTTAAGGACCCCTTGAGATCAACTGAAACTCCCAGTAATGCTTAGGGTATGCTCTCCACACCCCATACTGAGACACCCAGGTAGCAACCATGGGTACCTCATGGGACAAAAGTGTCCAGATCCCTCTCCCAGAGTGGGATCCTCCCATGGTTTCCAGCAACCCTTCACCCTCTGGGTACATGTCCTGGGCTGTTGTGAGCCTGTGGAACATAAAAATTCCCCACACTGTGGCCCTGTGCTTCCAGGAATACTCAATCCTCTTGTCTGAGCCCTTCACTTGGGAGCTGGAAATCCACTAATTTGCCCCCACACTTGGGTTGAATAAAAGTGCTTCCTGAACTGTCTGTCTGGGTCTTGTTGTTTCTGGTGGGGAACCAGACATCCAAGTGCTTCTCACAAGGAACAGGAGAAGAGCAGGGGACCAGTGACCTGGGTGTCCTGGGTGGGTGGTGCTGGGCACTGGGGCTCTGTGTGCCAGTGTTCGCTGGGCACAGGGGTGTTTGTAGGTGTCTCAGGACTGAGAGGGATCTTGGGGTGCATAAGGGATCCTGAGGGAATAGAGTCCTGGGGGTGCCAGGATTTCTGGGGGTTGATGGTGGAATAGAATAGGGGGTCCTGGGGGCTTTGGGATTCCTAGATGGTTTTTGAGAGGTTTTGGATTTCTGGAGTGACCTGGTGTGCTTTGTGTGAAGAGGTGGGAGAATTCTAAGGAGGAGCTGCAAGGAGAGGCAAAGGTTATGGGATTCTGAGAAATACTGGGGTACCAGTAATGCCTGTGGTGAGGAAACTGGGTGGCTTCAGATGTGTAGAAGGCAATAAAAAAGTGTAGTCTAAAGAATTCTGAGGAGAAGGGGATTATCACTTCCCATGACCTGCTGGGCCTATCTCTGTTGACCCAGTGCAGGTTTTGTTGCCCTCCCTTTGCTGCCAGGTGCACTGCTGGGCCTTGTTCACTCTTCTGTCCATGAAACACAGATCTTTAACCACCGCTCTGCTCCCCAGAGGTCTTGCTCCACTGTCGAGGCCTTCAGAATGTGCCAGCACCAGAGCTGCTTGCCTCATTTTTTTCCCTGGAAACAGGGACAGAGGGAATGGTGTGTTTAGAGAACAGCACTGACAGACAAGTGCCTCCTTACAAAGGCAGTGTGTGTATGTCCATGGACACACTTGCACACCAAACTCTCACCAGCAGACATACTCATGCTGGCCAAGCACAGGAACACATTCCCACCTGTGGACCCAGCAGTTAATCTGGCAGAAGGCCATGCTGACTCACAACGGTTTGACAATTTGGGGCAATTAGAACTGGAACTGCATTTCAGGCTGGAAAAGTGATTCATAGGATCCAGCTGCTGCATTTTTGCTCCAGTTCTGGGGCGAGCCATTTGATCCCCACTAATGATGACTATTGTCTCCTTCTCACACCTCCCACAATGTTTGAATGAAATCTAGACAGGTGGTCACAAAGTTTGGCCAGAGTGCTTTGTCCTAATGTAATCCCGTACAAGTCATATCTGTTGTCCTTCAAAGCCTTCCAGCCTACTCCTCCACATCTGGCCACCCCATAACAAGTCATGCAGAAGCATCAACACTTACACTTTCCTTATTACCTGCCAGTGGGATGCTTTTCCTGTGTGATTCAGTATCTTGTGGAAGAATCACACATTTGAGGCCAAAGTCAGGAACATAAGTGTGCAGTTTTGAATGCCAGAATACAAGAAGGATCTAAAAATGTTAAGAATTTCCAGAGGAGGCCACAGAAATGGGGAAGGGTCTAGAGGGGTAGGATATGAGTAGCAGTTGAGGACACTTGATGTATTCAGCCTGGAGGACTTCAAGGGGAGACCTCATAGAAGAGACCTCCCCTTAGCGGAGGCAGAGACCCAACTCTGACCTCTGGTCTCTGTGACCTGGGACAGAACCCCAGTAACAGCTGGAGCTGTGTCATGGGGGCTTCCCAATGGATCAATATTAGGAAAAAGTTCTTCCCCCAGAAGATGATCAGGCACTGAACAGTCTCCCCAGGCAATGGTCACACCTCCAAGGGTGCCAGAGCTCCAAGAGCATCTAGACAATGCTCTCAGGCACAGGGTGGAATTGTTGTGGTGTCTGTACAGGGAAAGGAGCTGGACTTGATCCTCAGGGGTCCCTGCCAACTCAGGATATTCTAGAATTCTGGGATTCCATGGACTTTTCTTTGCTATTCCAAATATTGAAGACAAATTTCTCATTCACTACGAGAAAGGACTTGACAGGACTTGTGGCAGGTCCAATGAAATTAAACCAGCACCCATTTTAAATTCAGGTAAAGAATATTTATTATGTGATTAAGAACCTGGCACTGAGTGGAAAGTGTATTGCATCTTTCTGTGCATAATTTGAACAGAAGCAGTTGCGATAGGGCACAACAATAGTTCTGCTTACCCTTGCTCACCCCAAAACCAGGCAGTGGAAGCCCCAGACTATCACCGACCAGTTTAGGACATTATCTCTCTCTGCCAAATACCCAAGTAATTATTTTAGCTCTGAAAACCTCAGGCTGTTTGAGAATACTCGAAGAAGGAGCTGGATGGCTTCCCCCTAAGCAAATAGATCATTCCCTTGTAAAATGAAGCATATAAAGCAGAGCCACGACTCTCGATCTCTTTCTCTGAGCATACAGAAACATTTACATGGTGTTACCTGCATATTTCACTCTGACATCACCGATTGCCTTGATACCCCTATCTAGGCTGTGAGAAGATGGGGTCCTCACGAAGCCAAGGTCTGTGACCATCAGCTTCCTGGAGACGGGCTTGACTGATGTGTGCAGAGGACTGTGGTGAACCCACAACTCCTTTGTGGTGCAGAAGGAATACCTTGCAGGAGGACTGCGCTGTATCCCCAGATCTTTAATTGTGCAGTAGGTAACCTCAGGGCACAACTCCACTTCCTTAATTGTACAGAATGTGGAACGCTGGAGGGGGATTTTGAAGCTGCTGAGATGCATCACAGGGTTTTCTGTTGACTCCTTCCATTCCAGCAGTGGATACCGCACCTCTTGGGTCTGCAGGGACTGGTGCCAGGAGGGTTGTCCCACCAGACACATCCATGCCAACCAACCTGCTAGACCCAGCATGGTCAGGACCAGCAGAACCAAGGAAGCCAGGTAGAGCACCCAGTGCAACAGGCAGCAGTGTCTCAGCACCCACTGCCCCCACTGTGGACCCTCCTCACTAACCTGCAGATGCAGCATGGGTACAGCCTGTCCTGGGATGGAGCATGGACAGAGGGGAGGAGGAGCAGGTAGGGGGGAACATGCAGGCTGGGTGAAGTGTGTGGTGTCCACGGGGGGTGGTAGTGTTTGGCCATGAGTGGAAAGCATGGTGCTGGCTGGCATCAGAGGAGGAGATGGAGACCTGACAATGGAAGAGGCCTCTGGCATGGCGGTAGAAGGCACTGCTGTGGATGTGGTGGGAAATGTGCCACTGGACCCCAAGAGAATGCCATAGATAGTCCTGGCAGCAAGGGTGGTTTGGGGATGGCCACTGTTGCTAGAAGGGCTACTGCTCATAGTTGTTGGCAGGGAGGTGGCATTGTCAAGGGTGGCAGGTCTGTGCAGGATGATGGTGGTAGCAGCAGTGAGAATGGTGGCAGTGCTGGAGGTCTGTGTGGGTGTTGTGGTGGGATTGGCTGGTACAGGAGTAGTGGTGCTGGAAGCTCTGGTGCTTGTCAGCACTGCAAGCAAAGTGTTTGGGGAAAGGGGGGAGGTACTAAGGGTGCTAAACGAAGATCTGGTAAGGGGAGATCTTGTGGTAGTGAGGGTAGGAAAGCAAGATGAGTTAACAGCACAGGGCATGTTAATGTGCTCTTTGGAGAGGAATGGATGTGGAGGGGAGGTGGTCATGGTAGCTTTCTCTGTTGTTTCTTCCCCATAATTATATTCATCCCCTCCTTCCTCATCCACATCCTCCACAACACTGCAGTTAAGCTTGAAGTGAATGATGGGTTTCTGCCTATGCTCAGCAGGGCTGTGGCACAGTACCTTCTCGGGTGCAACCTCCACCTTTGTTTCCTCCAGACCCCGCTCTGGCTGATAGACAATGGCAGCATTCTTCTGGATCCAGGTCTGGAGGTAGTGCAGGTCACAATTGCAATGCCAGGGGTTCTCAGTGAGGAAAACGTACATGAAGAGGTGCCCCTTTGGGAAAAAGTCAGTGGGCAGGGTCTGCAGCTGGTTCCCTGATAGCCAGAGAGTCTCCAACTTTTGCAGGTCCTGCAGCAACTCCTTGGGTAGCACCTTCAGAAGGTTGTCTGAGAGGTCCAACTCTGTGAGTGCCTTCAGCCCTGCAAAGGCCTCCTGGGGCAGCTGCTGCATCTTGTTCCCTCGCAAATCCAGGTTCTGCAGCTTTGGCACTGTGCAGAAAGCCCTTGGGACTAGTGTCTCCAGGCTGTTGTGGGCCACAGCCAGGTGGGTGAGTGCAGGCAGGCCCTCCAGAACGGGCAGGGCTGCCAGTGCATTGTGGGAGAGGGTCAGCTCCTTCAGGGATGGCAGCAGGGCCCCCATGTGCAGAGCCGCCAGCCCATTGTTGGTCAGGTCGATGTCCTGAAGCTGGGTGAGGGGCAGAAAGGCAGCAGTGGAGAGGGACTCCAGGCAATTGTTGCTGAGCAGCAGGATGCCTGTGTCCACAGGGAGGTCTGCAGGCACTGCACTGAGAGCCTGCCCCGTGCAGTTCACTTCCAGGAGGTCCTTGATCTTGTTCATCTCTGAGGGGCAGGGCTGGGCTGAGGGCAACAGGGTCAGGAGAGTGACCAGGGTAAGGTCAGGGAGCTGCATGGCCTGGTAGGAGAGAATCAAGGGGTGTGGGTGCAAGCAGGTATGCACCTACACATTGCCTTTCTTCCCGCACAAGCACCATTTGTAGCAAAAATGGTATCCCCTGCCAGACTCTAGCACCCTCTGAGCTCTACAGCACCCTGGGATGGTGGAAGGGAGGGATGAATCCCACATCTACTGCCATCTTGTCCTTGGAGGTCAGCAGATGATATTTTGCTCTCCTCATTCTCCTCCATAGTGGGAAGAACCTGACTCATGGGCTTCTTCACAGCAATGCCATCTCCACTGGGGTAGCATTGCTACCCTCACCACTGTAAAAGCCCTGCCTCTGCAGTGTTTGTGTCCCAGCGTACCCACACCCAGCTCAACCCAGACAAATGGTGTGCTGGAAGAATCTTCCTGAATATGCTCTTACCCAAAACAAGCTGAGCCCTCTGCTAGATTTGGAGGGTAGGAGCATGAATCATGTGAAAGAAGTTTCCTGTGCACAAATGTGTCTTCCATTAGCAACCAGGCCCCTGTGAACACCGTGACTCACCTGAAGATCTTCCAGTGTTTGCTGTCCTGCTGCTCTGCCTCCTCCTGTCCACGGACCAGGCAGTGCTAGTGGGGAGCTGCCCAGCCCTCTATCAGCACCCGCAGCTGTGGGAAGGGATCTGTGGTTTCCTGAGCAGCCAAACCCATCTCCTGTCCTTTTGCACTGCCCTTGCTTTGGCTGCACTGCCACATCACCATCTCTCCTTGCAAAATGCCAGTGAGGATCAGCAGACATTGCCCCAGCAGCAAATGGTCATGGCCCAATCCAGTCTGCACTGGATCCTGCTTGTTCTGCTGCTCAAGCCAGTTTTCCCCTTAGGATTTGCAGGAGCGCATGCAGAAAATAATTCTATTGGCTTCTAGAGAGGAAATGGGCAGGACCATTTGCCACAGCTTCTGAGAAGGGGCTGAGGTGGTAATAAAATGACTCTATGCCTATGATGCTGGAGAAGCCCTTGCATCTGGATGCAGGCCCATCTGGACCTGCATCAGGATGCCTTGGGGGTTAGGATATCACTTGCTGTCTGTCTATTAGGAATGGGACTGACTGAGGTTCTCCTCCCCCAGCAATTATATTTTAAAGCCCTCTTCTCCAGCTTGGTAAGCCTGTGAGTGAAGATGCTCTTTGCCCTTTCTGACAGATGGGGCTCCATCTGCCCCCAATAGGCCAGGTTGTTCAAAGAAAGTCTGATGGTCTAAGTAGCCAAACCCCTGGCTGTGGCACCAGTCCTGTAACCAATTGTTGATTCCCCAGATTTGACTGATTCTTTCAAACCCCTTCCCTTTGGCTGGGAAGACTGATGAAAAAACTACCTGTGCTCCAGAGTCAGCAGCTACTGCTGCTCCCAGGGCTCTGTAATCTTTCATGATGCTGCTCAGACTGCTCTTGACTGTATCACTGGCACCCACATGAAACAACAGCAGCAGGTAATGGTGGACTGTGCAAGGCATGGTAGTCTCTCAGTGCCATCTCTGATACAAATCCATGGTAAGCAACATAATTAGATAGTGCAGCAGTCCAGTAAATAGTGCCTCTATACCAATCAGAAGAGTCTCCTCCTCCTGTTACCCTCTTCTAAGTTGTGCTGATAGTTATATGGGGATCAGATTACGCTGCCTTACTGGTTGTTATATAGTGAGTAGATGGGGCTGCCTTACTCATCTTCAGTGCCTCTTCTGCTGAGTCTTTCCTGCAGATCAGTGGAAAGTTCTGCAAGGGCATCTCTGTCTTCTGGAAAGGTTCTGCAAGAGCACCTGTGGCTTTGGGGGATCACTGTTCTTTCTGCAGGTTCTTCAAAGTTTCCATTCTTTCACACTGTCCTTTCTCCTTTCTGTGTGTCTTCTTGCAGTCCTCTTCCCTTCTGTGTGCATCACTGGGGGAGTCTCTTCAGTTTGGCTTTGGGCTGTGGGTGTACTGCAAACTGTGCTTGGAACCAGCAGACTCTCTCCTTCCTGGAAAAGAACTCCTTCTCAGCCTTCCTGACACTATACAGCCTTCCCACTGTCTCTTGCCTTTCTCAATCACTTGCCACAGGTGTACACCTGGGCACACCATTTGCAGGTAGGTCTGCCACCTGTCCCTGCCCTACAGAAAGAACTATTCACTTCCTGCAATGAGAGATCCGCACTGCAGCCTCTCCATTCGTGAACTCTATCTGGATGGAGGCTCTGGCAGTAGCCAGGGTGGATGGTGCAGACCTCTGCGTTAGAGTTGCAGCCGTTGCTGTCAAAGGAGTGTCCACCATTCTGCCTTGGGAGTCAGGTAGGAGGAATGTCTTCATCCTGCACAGATGGTCACACAACATGCCTGGTTGATGGAAGACAGAGCTTAGATGCAAGTTATGTATGGTATGTATGATGGTAACTACATTGGGGTACTCAGATGCATTTCCCTCTGCCAGGGAATTTTAATCTATAATGGTATCTGCAGAAGAAAGGGAGTCTGAAATGATACCTACATTTACAACAGTAATTACAATGGCATCTGTGTCTGTCTTTAAGACATGAGTTACTAAATCTTGGAATATAAGTGGTTCTTAATAATATTCTTGCCCTTCTAAAATTTTCTTCTACTTTTTATTAAATTCTCCCTTGTCAAAACAAAGAAAGCATGGACAGCATTTTTGGGGGTTGAGACAGCAGGTGTCATTTTAATCAGAACCTCTGATTCCCCAGGCTTTTTTTCGTTTTTTTTTACTTTTCATTTTTACAGTTATATACACCTGTGTACTTTGGGTGCTCCAATACCTAGACCCAATTGTTGGAAATTATATAACTTTTCTAATTTTTAAATTAATGGTTTTAATTAACTTCTAATTATTAAAAAAAAAATCATAACCAGTATGTAAGTTATAAGTAGTGTGTTAGTCTTAAATCACTTTTAACCAGTATTTAGTAAAGTTGTCATATGCTCATTTTATGGGAACACAGCTTGGGAAAATTACAGAAACTACAGTTTTGCTAAACTGACTCTGATACGCTTCAATGAAAAAAGCCTGTGAGAGAGAGAGATATTATTGAAGCTGGACATCTAGAATGCAGAATTTTTGAACTACAAGGACCTTTTGCAGAAACCAGAAGATAAAGAGGACTAAAAAAGACTCAGTATATGTGTTGGAAAGTCCCTACTGCAGGAAAAAGATACTAAAAAGACTAAAAATATGGACTAATTAGCATAAGAAGCAAGAATTTAACAGCAAAGATGGAATTCTAATTATGAAAGAGAGTTGTGTAATTTAGAATCAATGAAAATTAATTTCTTTGTTTGCTAACAATGTATAAATAAGTGAAAAAGTTTTGTAACGATGTCTGTATGGAGGCTGGAGTTTTGTTGGCCATACACACACCTCTGGACCAAGGATAAAGTACTGCCTTACTTCTTAACACTGAAAAGACAGCGTTAGAGGGTTTTATTCATCCTGATGATGTTGGGGGATTTAGTAACAGAAGGATAGCAGAAGCATGCTGACAAGTAAGACTGGCTTGCCCCTGTTCTTTCTGTTTTATATATTGCCTGGCTCACATCTGTCTACCTACTGCTGAAGCAGTGGTGTCACTGCAAAAACCAAGTGCAGACTGTATTCTTCAGTGGGGTCTGGAGATGCAAACACTGGCTCCACTGTAGTATCTCATGGCTCCTTATCCTCCTCTCCAAGGGAGTAGGGGAAGGCTGTAGTCAGGTCCATGTTGAAGCTGCTTGAGTGTCAGAGGCAATGACTTCTTTTGGGCATGTTCAAGAAATGCAGTATGAGGTATGAGTGTCTAATAGTCATCACTTCAGCTGAATGTGTTGCTAGGCCGTCAGCAGGCTGGAGGAGCATTGTTGGGTCTCTCCTCTCCACTGTGATCCATGGTGTCTCCTCCTGCCAGCTACCGGAAAAAAGTGCCTGTCTGAAGCCCCACACTGTCCTGGAGGGCTGTGTGAAGTCCTGAAGCCTTCTGCCCAGGCTGAGGTGCTCTGTGCCCTTAGCATCTCCCTGGGCAATGAGTGCTTGTGCATCCTTCCCCTGTAGCAGTGCCCCCTGCTGGCTGATGTCTCTCCTGTACTAAAGAGAAGGGGAACATGCAGGTGTGGAGGGGGGCAAACACCATACATGGTGTGGTATTGTGTATATTTGGTCTGAGCAGTGCTGAGCTCTGGTGTGCTATATGTGTGCATCTGTAATAAGGTTGCTGTCTCCACAGAATTTTACAATGCTATCGACGCATGTGACAGGAGCTGCAATGCTACCTACATATGGAATGCTATATGTACCACTTGTTATGTCCAACAACCCAGTGCAGACAGCAATGAAGATGCAGTTGTATTGAAGGCTAAGTTTCCATATGTCATGGTTTGACACTGGCCAAATTCCAGGCACCCATAAAAGTTGTTCACTAAGTCTCTTCTCCTGTAAAATGGCAGAAGAGAGGGAAAAGAAAATTAACTAAGGGCTCGTCCTTATCTTAAGATAAGGAGCAGGACAAAAAAGCTCTAAGGGCAAAACAGGTTCAAATTTAAAAGTATAAGATAAATTAANCTCTAAGGGCAAAACAGGTTCAAATTTAAAAGTATAAGATAAATTAATTATTAGCAGAGTCAGAAGAGGATTAAAAAAAAAAAAAAAAGCAGCCTTTTAAACACCTGTTTCCCTCCACAAGCCCTCCACTCTTTCACATTGATGGCACAGGGAGACAGGGCATGGGGGTTTTGGTCAATTTCACTTCTATTCGCTCAGGGAGGGGAGTCTTGCTCTGCTATGCCATGGGATCCCTCCCATGAGCAAACAGTCATCCCAAAACTGTTGTGGTGTGGGTCACTCATCCACAGGGTGCAGTCTTTTAAGGATAGGCTGCTCTAGTTTGGAAGCAAAGACTCTCTCTCTCTATCTCTGGAGGCAGGGGGCTGGCCTCTCTATTTGGGTCTCCCACTAGATCACAGCTTTCTCTAACATCCACCCCTTCTGCTGTGAGCACTTTTCCCACAGGCTGCGAGTGGATTTCTTCGTCCCCCATGGACTTCATGCATTACAGGGGGTAGTTTGTTTCACCGTAGTCCTCACTACAGCTTGCAGAGGAATCTTGACTCTGATGCTTGAAGCACTTCCTCCCCCTCTTTCTTTACCACTGAGCTTGGTGCCGCCGTGTTGTTTTCCCTCACAAGTCCTCAATTCCTCCTCTTCTCTGACTAGAAGAAAAACTGATGCTTATAGGTACCATTGCCAACAAGTTCCATTAATTCAAAGACTCCTGCAGGATCCCGCAGCACCGAGAAGTTGATCCTACGTTGGGGAGTTGCTCATCATGCTTCTGCATGTGGCCCTGCTGCCATTGCACAGGCAGTGGTGGCTGCTGCAGCACTGGCGCTATTTAATGCCTCTCCTCATGCAGGGTACTGGGAAGGGGAAGCCACAGCTGCTGCCCCTGCCCTTCCGCCCGCAGCACGGCTGGCTAGAGGTGGCCAGGAGGTAAGTCTCACCGTGGGCTGTGCCGAGATGGCAGGAGCTATGGCGGTGCATTGCCATACACGCTGTGCCAGGAATGGCCCTAGTGGCAGTGCTTCACCACCCCTGGATAAAAAAGCTCTGTGCGCGCTCTTTTGACTTTCTTCTCAAATGTGTCATCACAGAGGCATTACCAACGTCTGTAACTTATAGTTATTATTGTTCACCGGTCCTTTATCAATTGTCAATCCTATTGCTAAAATAAATTTGCCTTCAGGTACTTTAAATTTAATTTTTCCCTCTCTAAACTCAATTGTTGCCTCTAAATTTTCAAGGAGATCCCTGCCTAATAGGGGTTTTGGCAAATATGATAGATAGAGGAATTGATGTATTCCCATCCTTTTCCCAATTTTGTATTCTAACAAATACAAAATTCTGTTTTAATGTTTTAAGAAAAAGGCATTCTCTGTTTGTCCTGTAGATCCCATTACCTGGATGTGTTTTTCACTTTTAGGAATTCAAACCTGATTTAAAACCGAAAATGTGACCCCTGAATCTATTAAGAATTCAACTTCTTTGTGATTCCCTAGCTGTATCTCAACCAGTGGGTCCCTGTCACTCACTTTTATCTACTGCTGCAACAACAGCTTAGTTGTTGTTTATACTAAACAGTATAGTGTTTAGTAAATCTGAGAACTGGCATTTGTTTATTTATTTATTTAAAAATAAATATTATATATTTATTTATTTTATACACTGCCAGTGCTTTCTTACAGTAAACTCACTGATTTGTTCCTAATCTCCCTTGGGGTTGATTTGAGCTGCCTCTACTATTTCCATCTTTGCCTCTGCCTCACCCTGAACCACAGCTTCTCTTTGATGTTGCTCTAAAAGCTTTCACTGCGCCGTGTTGTTTAGACAAGTGGAGTCCCGTCGGAGACACCGGCGATGTACAGAAGACATGGCCCCACCCCTCCGTGCATTAACCATACAAAATTAATAATGATGTAAGCAGAGAACCGTGTTTTATAATACCTGCAAGAAAGCAATAAACGCCATTTCACCACCACATATTGGTGTCTGTGAGTGGATTTGCCGAACGACGCATTGTAGTGGTCGTCGTGGCTTCTTGAAACGGTCGCCATGCCTCGCAGGCAACAATGGTCGAAACCCCGGGAACTGGCCCCCTACACTGGTCACTTGCGACCTGGAGAAATGGGAGTCCGCCTGGACTAGTGATAAGACGGCGTAGCACGGGACCTGACTTCGGCAGGGAGGATGCCCCCAGGGACCCCCTCAAGGAGGAAGGGAAGCGCTCGCGAAGTCGTATCTCATATTCATGAAGACAATGGGGTATGATTGCAATTAAAATATTTTTACTCTCACTGTTACGACATTTGGTGTTTGTTTTGCAACTCGGGGTCATTGGACCAAGTCGTTGGAGATTCTTCCACCCATAAATATGGGATAAGTGTACTAAAGCTCTGGCCGAATTGAAACATGTCCTCCCGGTTCTAGAAAAGTCTAAATCATGGGGAAAAGGCACGCAGGCGCTTGCAAAAGGCACTGCAAACAAGAAACCTGGAAAGCACTCAGAACTGCTGTGGGTCACCGCCGAGTGGAGTCGGAGGCCACGCAGACGCGCATCTGACGTCATTCTGCTGAGTCTGCAAGGAGAAAAACACTCCCCTTTGCCCCTCTCGAACTCCTAGTCGGTTCCGTAACTCACCCGCAGCGGCGAAGCTGCAGCCAAATAATCATACTGTTATGACTGTGAAAACTTTACTAGCAAATTGGGCTGTGAAAAAACTTCGAGAGACCCCCACCCTAAACCCCCAAAATAGCGCCGAGCCGAAGGTGAGGGGGTGGGCGAAAAAGCGGCTTGCAATAAAGAAAGTCTGTTAGAAGTATGTGAATTGCACGGAGGAGGCGGGATTGCAGATAGAGAGAACAAGGAAAGTCTGTTAGAAGTGTGCGAATCAGCAAATGTAGATAAGGAAAATAAAGAAAGTTTGTTTAAAGCACGTCGATTGGAGGGAAGGGGCGTGGACGCAGTCAAAGGGAATAAAGAAGGTCTTTTAAAAGCGTGTGAACTGGAAGGGGGAGAGATTCCTGGACGGGGGAGGGCGGCCGGTCGCAGCGCTCGCCGGACACACTCTTGTGGGGCGGGAACATCCCTCAGCAGGAGGCGGGCAGAACCCGGGGGGAAGGAGCGGTTCAACCCTACGAGAAAGGGGCGGGGGCAGAGCCCAACAAAAGGGCGCTGCAGTCCGGAACTCCTTTACCAGTCGACTTCCGGCTCTGATACAGACCACAGCTGGGATGAGTGGTCGCGTGGGCGGACCGCGGTCAGTTCAGACTCAGAGAATGAGGGAGCGAGAGTAAGCTTTAGTGCTAGAAAAAGCGGAGTCCTTTTGCGCACGGCAAAGAAAGATCAAGGGAAAGATATACCCCTCACAGACTGGAAAAAGATTCAAATTGCGTGTGCTGACTGGGCTCTACCGGAAGTTTCAGCATTCCCGGTCAGAGAAGTGAACGGGCAGAAAACCTATTCCCCCGTGAACCCGAAAGAAATACAGGGGATTGTTAAAGCAATTGCTGACAAGGGAATTAATTCTGCTATGGTCTCTACTCTAATTGATGGCCTTTTTGGAAATGATGATATGCTTCCCTTTAATATAAAACAAACATGCAGAATGATTTTTGATGGGGCAGGGATGATAGTTTTCAAACAGGAGTGGGAAGACAATTGTGCAAAGGCACTGGCTCAAGCCGCAGGAGAAAACCACCCTTTACAGGGGTCCAGTTTGCAGCGGCTGATGGGCACAGACCCAGCAGTGATCACTCCTCAAGCGCAAGCTCAGAACCTAAGAGCCCCAGAGGTCGCAGCTACTACCCGTGCAGCCAGAGAAGCTATTCGAACAGTATGCAGAGTGGTTGCTAAACCACCTTCATGGTCCACTATAAAGCAAAGTGAAAGTGAAAGTTATCTTAAGCAGTTCTAACAGTTATAATAGCCACTAGTTTTAAATGCTGCTATTAATCTGTCACGATTCCTGTCCTCATATTTTTGTTACTAACATAATTACACATCAATAGCTTGTATTAGTCTAACATGTTTTGCAGTTTTGTTTAATCATGGAGGGGGGGG